>OZ007586.1:255744357-256344357 GCA_963931845.1 Maratus michaelseni | reverse complement strand
TTTAGTAAAATATTTACAAATACTGATTTATGTATACATGACAAATAGTTAGTAAATAAGTTAACCTTAAAAGTAAAATCATTTCGCTTGTCATAAATGTCAAACAAAAGTTTATTATCTTTAAGAATTATCTTAAGATCAAGAAAATTAATTTCATTATTTGCCATAACATTGAAACTATAAGTTAAATTTTTATGATATTTTATAGGTAATAAATAATTTGAATTACTATTAAAATAGAAGACAATAATGTCATCTATATAACGGTATATTTTACAATTAGCAATATTAGAGTTACGTTCATAATAATATAAATACAATTCTGCAAGTATTGAAGAAACAATGCCACCTTGAGGGAGTCCACAGCTTTGTATATATATATATATATATATATCTGTGTGTGTGTGCGTGTATAAATATATTTTTTAATTATTTAGATATTTTATAATTGTCTATTTAACTTTTCAACAGGCAATTGAAGTAATAATTGAGTATATTGGTAATACAATTGGCGAGACAATTGAGTAAATTGGTAATACATCCTTATTTTATAAAACATTTAAAAAGATTTTCAACCCTGTAGTCAGATAATTAGTAGTTTTTTACTTGCCCTTTTTAAATATTTTTTTTTCGCACCAGGTGCCAAATAGCATTGTTGCAGCTCTGGCAATTATAACTTAAATGAAAAGCAAACTATCTTTTTAGTAGATATGTCTATGTGCCAGAGTAGTTAAGCTAAATATATCTCAATGCCACTATTTTCAGTTCATTATTTAATTTTTTTTCTGTGATGTCATGTGCAGCTGACAAACTTCCCTTGATGTCCAATCAGCTGACAGGTGTTTTTCACCAGTTTACCAAATTAACTATCATATATCTATATCCCAATGATGTTACTTTCAGTTTTATTATTATTATTATTATTTATTTATTTATTTGCATTCACATGCAGCTGACGAGCATACCCTCAATGTCTAACCAGCTGACTAAAGATTTTCTTCATTTTACCTCATTAACAATCACATATCCACATCTGAATGATGCTACTTTTAGTTTTTTCTTTTTTTCAAATTTCTCCCATGTTTACACTTGCAGCTGACCACAAACTTCCTGCAATCCACTTAGCTGACACGTTACAATAAATAGTTTCTGAAAAAGTTTCAGTACTATCAATTTATTTTTTATTTATTTCATCTATTTTAGATGCTCCTACAGAAATGCTCCCCCCCCCCCCCCAAACACACACATTAGTGTGCCAGCTGACTGTCAGTTTCTTTGCTAGTTCATTTAATCTCTCATATATACAAAAAAACCATTGGCACTACTAGTGGTACTAAAAGTATGATGCTACCTCCCAGACTAAAGGGTTTCAAAGCAAAGCACACAAAATCATCAAAAAACTCTTCCCATGGGTGGTGATACACATGTTAGAGATCTTCCTGTACTACAGTCAGAATCTTGTCATGAGACAAAAGAATGACCATATCAAACAAGTCGAAAAAGCCCCTGCTCTTCGTGGCATTGGTGTATTAGAACCTTGAATATGGTTGACCATATATGATACTTAGTGTGGCTTAATCAACTTTCACCTGAAGCAGCAAATAGCAGAGTAACAGGTTCCAGTGGTTGGTTGGTTAGTTGGTTTTATGTTATGTGCCACTTTCTTAAATAACTTCACCTTAGATATAACTAACGCTACTAAATTTAGTTTCTGTGCCATTCGTCACAAAAATACATTTTAAGTTGAAACATAGGCAATTTGACACTTTATGCTAAGTATAAAATTGTATTGTATACTGCTTTACTGAACAAGATATACGAATATATCTAATACTGATAGCAACAATACTTTAAGCAGTATTGTGCAAGATTCTAGAAAAGTAAATAGCAGTTCTATCAACAAATAAAAAATATTGCTTCCATAGTACTTCTGGATAAAAACTCTCTTAACTAAAAAAAAAACAAGAAAAAACATCTACTTGAGCCATTAAGAGATGTGGTACATGTTTTGATAAATAACTGTATATCTACAGAATTCAATTTATGTACAGGAAACTTGAGTACAAGGCAAGATTCAGACCAAAAGAATATGTAAACATTACTTCATCACAAAAAGAAATAAAGTCTTCATATTTCTTGATGAATATTCTTGCAGTAATTCAATATTGTAACTTAACATTTATAGAATTAACTTTTCAAATGTAAATAATATTTATTTTAGACTCTTATTATATTTCAAGTACATCTAAGATATACTTAACAACATATACTGGCATTGTAAGCATTTTAAATTGTCAGCATATAATCACGAATGACTATGCGATTTCCATAAGTCAGATGATTATAATTTTGCATATCTATATATTTAAAATGCTAAGCGTTTTGTTTCGACAATCCGTGAGAACAAACTACTACATCAAATTGCATCATTCTTTTTTTAAATGAAAGATACTTGGTCACAGATTTGTTATCGTACATTCGTTTGTTCGAAAATTTAATTAATTAGCTGTAATCTTAAATAAAAATTTTACTTCTGCTTATGACGTCATAAAGTCGGCAATCGGATTAACGCCCACTGTTACGACGTACAGAGTTTATTTTCTGAACTCAATGATTGCGAGCATAAAAAATAAATATTAAATATTAAAAGCATGTGACAAATAGGCCGAATTTTTTAATTTGTAAGTTAAAATATAGTTAAAATGTTTAAGTATTTCAGTAAAAATATTTATCCGTGTGTTTTATAAGTAAATAAAAATTCATATTTACTGTGACGTCACGGAAATATTGTCCATTGGGTTCATTTTATCATTAAGCATTATAACTTTGTTGATGCCATTTTTTGTATTACAATTAAATGCAAAATATATTTTTATTTGTATGCATGGTGCTTAAGCATAAATGTACGTGTGAAAAGTTTGTACCGGTGAAAATGACGTTATGCTTAGCTTGAAATGCATTTTAACATTGATAAAACTAAAAAGAAAAATGTATATGATTGTGTCAACATGGCGTAATATTAACTGATATTTCAATTTTTAATTTTAAAGATTAGAACTGGAGCCTTTATTGGTTGCTTCATCTTGATTGCATACCTTGATTACATGTTACCAATTACTTTTTTAATTGTAGGATTAAGTTATAGGAATTATAGGATTTAAATTATTAAGATTTCCTTTTTTAATAAAAAAAAATCACAAAAGTAAAGAATTTCAGGGAAAAAAAAACTTGAAATAATGATTGTATTTTTAGCTAGAATAAACAATGTAAGGCTAATATTTTATAGGAATTATTTTGGTAGGTTTGTTATAAGTTCATTTAACAGTTCCTTATTAGCGGCAAAGTCTTATTTCTTTCACTGTGAATTTTTCTTTTGATGTCAAAAAATGGTAGTCTACTTTTGGACGCCAAACAAAACACAGTGGCAATATTTAGAAATGTATAACTGTTGTGACAACAAACGGCACTATCGCTTTAGCTTTCATCGCGCTTACATCATTTCTAAATACTAAAAATTTAATTTTTTTACTACATTTTACAATTTCAATTCTTACATCCTAAATTAGAAAAAAAAATAGCTTTCGATGGAAATTTATTTGAAATCTGCCGCTTAATTTAACGACTTTTTAAATAATTTTCAAGCATGAAATATTTTTCAATTCTATCTCAACAATGACCATCCGTTTGTTTTAATAATGTAAAATAGCCCCTTGGAAAGTTGCAACAATTGAAAATAGGTATCCCTAACCTTCATGAAAAGTGAAAAAAAATAATAATAAAAACCTGATAAATCATAAGATCAGATTATCCATAAGATAGAGTATTTTGGCGCTAATATAAAATCTGTCAAAAGAAAAAAAAAACTATTTTTAGTTTATGATTAACATAAAATTGATATGTTGAATTCGTTGATGTATATGTTGAATCAGAATATGCTAGGAACTGTTATTTATTATTTTTTTAAAGATCCATTGTATATTTAACTGTATAAGAGACCGACTGTGATGGAAAAGGAATAATCATCCTGATTATGTAAAGGGATAGAAGAAACCATACAAATAAATTACAATTGAAAACATTAAAATTCTCCGTCATCTGCATATTAATTTATTATTTTTAACAAAAATTCTTCATTTTTACATAAAAATTGATTAGCTTAAAACAATGGATGCGTTTTAGAAGATATGGATTTGAAACGAACAATGATTAAAGAGGACATTTTAAAACTTTTAATTTAAACATTTTAAAATTTTTTTTAACGTCGAATTTCAACGGTGCCTTTGGGCAGATGCAATACACATGCGCATAGGAGCGCATTCGATTGCATTATCACAGGGGGGGGGGGTGCTTATACTATGTTCTTTTATTTACTGAATATGAAATGAAAGTAGGAAATTTGTATGATACTTTATGATAGGACTATTTGTATGATACTTTATAGGTCCATGACCTTTTTTTTTTTTTTTTTTTTTTTTTTTTGTCGTGGGGAATATGGTGGTAATGTCAATATGATTTGCATTACACATTTGTTTACGGAGTGTTCATTTGGAGTTTGCATCGGAAATAGCATTTCACTGGGGGGGGGGGGGATTTTTTAAAATAAAATATTTGAAAGACTGTTTCATACGAAGCCCTACTTAAATAATAAAGAAGCTTATTTTACTGGTATTGTTATAGTATTTTTTTCCGTCACGTTTTGACGGGTTCCATCTAGTTTAAATTAAATTTTATTAAATGTGACCATAAAATTTAAGACTAATGAAAATACTTAAAATGGCCAAATAAGTTACTTTTAAAGCTTAAATAGATTAAATAAATTTAAATGTAGTATAATTTATTAAAAACGTGAGTTGCAATTGCAAAGAAAATGGCCAAATACTAGCTGCATCATCACCTGAGCAACTCAACCAAGTGCCACGGATCAAAACAAATAGACGAACAGGCAGTATACATCTGGAAAACAAGTAAGCGAAACAGACTTAGCAAATAAAACTACTCAGGAATCGAGAAAGAGAAACATAAAAATAAACTAAAAAGGTTCAGAAACCAGGCAAAATGCACATCTAACATTAAAGGAAATTCAATTTTTGTCCTTCCTGTTAAAGGGCTGCTACTATAAATAGTTATTCATTTTAAATATTTAAATTCATTACTCCAAAAAATATTTTGTATTACATAAAAATGCAATAGTTTTGAACTTGCAGAAAATTACATGCTTCTTTACTTTCCTAGCATATGGTTAAGTGGTTGGTGGTTAAGTATATTTTTGTTGCTTTTAAGTTAGCTATTTTTCTATTGGTTAATTTATAGGATATAACTTGATGCAATGATGTCATGTTTTCTGGTGGGTGTGTCTTATATGTATTGAAATTTGTGTTTTCCAATTGGCAACATTATAATGTTTATTTTCTGCAGCTGATTGGATATATATTTAGGGGAGTTTTTGACTAAGCATTCAGATCAGCATGAAGCAGAAAATGTAGCAAGGAGTGTTTGTGGGAGTGTTAGTTGTTTTGAATTATGGTGGCAGGTCTACCTGTTTTTGAGTTTTTGTTAGGTGTATAGGTATAGTCTTTTTCACTAAGATAGACACTTGAACTTCACAGTCACTGTGTCTGGTTGGCATGGAAATTGCAGATGCTACTGCCTTATATTGTTTTTCCCTCTTCATTTCTGTTTTATGAGCTACCTACAGATACGAGAAAAAAAAATTGTGGCATTAATTTTTGCGATGATGCCTGCAAATTTTGTAAATTCGCTTGGATTTCACCAGGGTTCAGTGATATATATATCATGATATATATTGTGATATTTTCATATATTTGATATTTATTTTCAAAATATCATTCTGTATGATATTTTTTATGATTTCAGTCAAAACAAGTATAAATGAATTTTTCAACTTTTATTGACTATGTTGTAAAGAACTTTTACCTGTATCAGTAACTATTTTAGACATCCCCTCCTCCCTCCAAAAAAAAAAAAAAAATCTAAGCTTTATACAGTCGAACCTCGTTAACACGAAATTGAAGGGACTGTGAATTTTTTTCGTGTTATCTGAAATTTCATGTTAACCGTCATAATAGTGGCGCCATCTATGTTGGATATAAAAATGAAATAAATTTACCTATAAATATATCCCTGCTCATAAAATCATAAATTAAAAGAAATAGAAAATTTCATTGACAAATTAATCATAATTTTTTAAGCAATAATAAATTTATTTACTTGCTAATCATTTTTTTATAATCCGTTATTTACTTTTGCTTAAATTTTTTTGGTGTACTTCTTTCAGGAATGTATGGAGCTCATCTAATTTGTCCAAAGTTTGGGAATCATTCTCTTATTCCATAAGGAAACGTTGTACAGTTTTCAATGCTGCAGTAGATTAATTTAATGACACTAAACTTTTCCATTCTGTGTCAATTTCTTCATCCTCATCTGACACTTCAATGTTGTCATCTTCTTTTTTCTGCAATTATTTTTTCGTCTGTTGTCACATCCGAAGTCAGTACATCTTCATCTATACAAATGTACTTGGAAAATACATTGTCTAAGAGAGAATTTCCCATTTTTTTGGCTACATATCTTTTTACAGACAATTCTATGACGCTCTTTAAATCTTGTCAGTCATCCGTTAAAACCATAGAAGAAGAAATATAAATAGAAGTAGGATGTAGGGTGTTTTTGCCCGTCATTTGTTACGGGGGGGGGGGGGTTATGGGAAGGTGTTCAAACAGAATGGCTCGCAACCCTCCCGTTATTGGCTGCTTATTCCCCGCCTTTGAAATAGTTTCGGAAAATAGCGTAAATTTAAAAAAATCCGTGGCAAACGGCGAAAGAGGAATATGAGCGAAAACACCCTACATCCTACTTCTATTTATATTCCTTCTTCTATGGTTAAAACATATGAAATTGCTCTCACCGAGAGCATCAACAAAAGCCTTTTCTTTGTCTTGAAAAACTGCAAAAGTTAAAACAATGTTCTGACTTCTTGACTCTTTTATCCACCACAAGAGAGCTGTTTCAATTTATTCATTCTTTCTTCAACACATTCGTTTTCTTACTAGTTTGAATAAGACTCACAGCATAATTCAATCATACTCACATTCAATCTTTTCACAATTCTTTAAAATTGTAAATAGGACCAATTGTAGAAGAATTGTAGGTATCCCATACTTCACCGCATTTTCGGATTTTTTCAGCACTTTATCGCTAATTTTGTATAAATTTTTTTTGCGTGGTTTCTAAAGATACAGCTTGCTGTTTTCAACTCATCTTTCACAGAATTCTGCAGAGCAATTGTGAACAGAGTTTCAATTATGTTAGTCAAGTAGTGAAGTAGGGATTGTCACTTTTTCACTCACAGATAGGGCAATTCGAAAACTTAGTTTACGGTTTATGTCACTGCAGTAGCGTAGCTAAGGGGGGGCAAGGGGGGCGGCCGCCCCGGGCGCCACTGCTGAGGGGCGCCAAATCGAGAGACGTTTTTAACCGAAATTATTTCACATATTTTCACAATAAATAAAAATACCTTTTTTTTTTGGTGTGTGTGTATGAATTTTTTCTTTAGTGAAAATATTTTATTGTATCCAAATAACAAAAGAGAAATCTTCTGTAAATGTTTAAAGCGATGGCTTAACACACTTTGTACCTTGCATGATTGCGTACCTAAAAGGAGGTACAAAATGATTAAATGGGTGTGGGGCGTCAACTTGAAAGACGCTTTAAACAGAAATTATCTCACGTATTTTGACAATAAATACGGATTGTTGGTCGTTTTGTGTGTGTGTGTGAAGAAATGCTTTGAATAAATTCGGCGAAGGAGGGGGGAGGGGTGGAGAGATCTATTATGTAGCAATCGTGGATGGAGGCTTCTCACTGTCTCCATAGCTTATAAAACAAAGGGCCATGTGGCTTCACATTTTGATATTATAAGAGCATTTATTTATTTCTCTAGCTTTCATTTTTGTGTTCTTAGCATTTCATCTGAATATTTTCATGTAATGGGGCCTTCTCTGAACCAGTGCAAAATGGATTTAGTTGAAGGAACTGCAAGTAAATATATTACAGTCGAACCTCGTTAACGCGAAACATTCAAGGGGAAACTTTTCTTTGTTCATGTTAAAAGTAGTTCGTGTTATCCGAACTTAAATAGATTACATTCAACTGGACGGAGGAAAAAAATTGCAAAAGTTAAAAATCGCAAAATGTCAAAAAAAAAAAAAAAAAAAATGGAACTGAGAAAAAATTATTTTAAAAATTGAAACTCTGAATCATTTAAAGTGAAATATATGGATGCAGTGAAATACCCTTTTCACACATTTAAAATCATCGGATCTTTAGATAACTTTCTCAGAATATACTAGGGATGTTTAAATACATTTCTAAACAAAAAATTCGAAAATTGATATTTTTGGCATTTTTTGCAAAGAAGAATACCTAGGCCCCTTAAAGAGGAAATGTGCATTTTTATATTTCAAAGGTAAATTTTCTTCTGTTATTTGAGTGACAGACAGTGTTGTTTTCATGATTAATCAGTCTTCTAATTTAAATTAATTAACAATAATAAAAGTAAAATATATATATATATATATATATATATATATTTTAATTTCACTTTTATAAGCATTCCATATCTTAACAACTACACTTTGCATGACTGCCATTCATGTAGTTCCAAAAACTTTTATGTTACAATACGTTAATTTGGCATGGGCCCCTACAATTGAAAATTCACGGATTTTATTTACGCTTGGTAGAAAGTGCGAACTGGTGATTTTATTACTATTATTTTTAATTATAATGTTAGCTCAGTTTATTTATTTATTTATTATTTTTTTTAAGCTATGCAATAGAAAATAGAAGCATTATACCAATTATCTATTCAGAATTTCTAAACTGTTTTCACAATGTATAGTCATAATTTATTTAATATTTATTTAATGACAAGAGGGTTTTTCATTATAATCAAATTTTAATTGCTTAATAGGCATAGATTACATTCTAGGCATAGAGAACATAGTGAAAAAGTACTCGAACCCGGGACATCAGTATAGCGCATTGACGTTCTACCGACTGAACCACTTGGGAACGATACTCAGCTTGGAACTTTCTCATTATAACATGTTGGCAAGGCTACAAACGCAGCACAAGATGGAATATTTTCCGTGAGCCACCAACCCTGGGGAAAACACGAAATCAAAGAAAATCCAGCATCTATAATTGAATAAATTCATATTCAATACTTTGGAAATTTTTCCATAAGAAAATTTCACACGCCTTGCATTCATAATAATCAAATTTTAACTGCTTAATAGGCGTATAGCCAACATAGTGAAATTTTTCATTACTACACCTTTTATTTTTTATTTATATTTTCTACATTTTAATGCTTAAAATATTTCATCGTTGCACTTTTACAGCCAAATGGGATATTTTGGAAAACTTGGTTTAGCGCATAATTAACTCGATTATTTTTGTAACTCGTAATAGTTGTAACCATAAAGATTATTTTTTGGCAATTTATCGTCTGTGGCTGGCTAAATACATCAATTTTTCATTTCGAATTGTGTTTTTTTTTTATATTAAGGATAAGTCACCAGAAATTTTAAGATAGATTTTTAACTTTATTTACTAGCATATTTATGTGATTTATACAGGATTAATATTTCTATATAAATATAGTGATTCCGAAGAGCTTGATTAAAAGTTAAATAAAAAATGTTGCAAATTTGATACACTATGCATTTAAGGTTTAAAATTGCTTTAATTTATAATTAAGTTCTTAAAGTATTAAAATGATGTATTGTCATAGGAAATATACCTGCATACATAATTTTTATATGGTTGCCTATCAGTAAGTTAGTGAAAAATCAATTAGATAATGTCATCTTTTCGTATAAAGACCAAGTTAAGTTAAATAAAAGAGTGTAATAAATAAAAATTAATTCATTCAGCATTCCAAAGATAAAAATAATGGTAATCATAGATAATTTTATAACTAAAATGTTTTTTCTAGATCTTAAGAAATATTTTTTTAAAATAGAGAAAACTTTATAAAATTAATAAGAATTCACTAAAGCTACCAGAAAAACGGGGCAGACTATATACCACACTTTTGGGGGATTACTATATTGGAAATCAAATTCCCTGCTCGTTATATCCGGGATTTATTATAAGTCAGGTATGCTATTGCAGAGATCTTCTACATACTTTTTATGGCTAAGCCGCAATATTATATTTTTATAGCCACAATATTATAAGTTTCAGGACGCAACCAAAGTTACACCGTTAGTTTTAACCAACAAACTCATAAAGTTTGTAAATAGTTTTTTAGATTGTTTTTTAAACCAGAAATCACGAATAAAAGAAAACAAAAAAGACAGAAAATAACGAAATTTTATCTGAATGGACAAAGATATATATCCATTTTTTTCTTTGTGACAATCAAAGTAAAAGTTTTATGGTAATTAAAATTTGCTAACCGGGTGTACCGCTGTAAAATTTTAAGATGTAGTTTTTATTGATATTATTAAATAGTTTTATGACAGTTTTATTATTTAATAAAGCAAAATGAATTATTGTGATCAAATTGATCTAGAGTTAAAAATGTTTGATTGAAAATCTTTTAAAGAAAATTTTAAAACTACACGTTTCCTACAATTTTTAACATTTCGCGATATTTTTCTTTCATACTTTCCTTACAAATGTGCTCCATAACTGTAATGACCAGATTTTCAAAAAGTTAATTAGTTAAAATGTCATTACAAATTTTAAAATACAAAAAAAAAAAATTACTTTTTATTTAATATTTTATTTTTAGAAACTAAACTAATTGTACTGCTAAAATTCTATTTTTAATTTTATAAAATGCACCTTAAAAAGTGTCAAAAAAAAAAAAAAAAAAACGATAGTTGAAAAATGAAAAGTGTATATAACTGTATGATGCGATATTTGGCTAAATATCTCAAAATTTGGCGATAAAAGTAGGCCACTTTACATGAAGTCATCTTGACTAAAGCTGACTAAGTGTTCACCTAATTCAGTATTGACGAAAACTAGAAATCTTCTATAATCGGGTTCACGCGATTTAGCTTCGTGTGTTTCAGTAAGATTAACTGAATTATGAAAAACTAAGAAGAGATAATTACATTTTCATCTTGGTACAAGCCGGAAGGACTTTTTCGCCTTTAGAAAAAAAAATCGGTTATTTTTTTATTTGGAGGGGGGGGGGGGGGGGCGCAAAGTTTGTTCTTGCCCCGGGCGCAAAGTTTGTTCTTGCCCCGGGCGCCAAAAAACGTAGCTACGCCACTGTGTCACTGTCAATACAATCAACCGAGTAATGAAACAATCACTTTCAAAAAAGAAATTCCTTCACCAAAACTTTCATTGTGACTGATCTATAGCTCATATGGTTAATATGGGAACACATACAGCATATCAGAGATTAAAGTAAAGCAGGGATTAGTCAGAAATTCAATATTTCACAATTTACTGAAACCCTTTTCCATTCTAGATCTTTTTCAAACCATGAAAAAATTCCTATTTTAATAAGAGGATGCAACATGTAAGTTTGAAATATCGAAAACATTAAGGAATCATGTTTTAACTTTGGAGAAAAAAAAAGAAAAATTCGCCTTAAGCAGGATTTTCTGAAAATCTATTTCGTGTTAAACGAATTAATTAACATTGATTTTCATATTCATTCATGAGTATTATTTCGTGTTAAGCGAAATTTCGTGTTAAGCGATTTCATGTTAACGAGGTTCGACTGTATAAAGTTGAATTTTTAAGTGTAGAACCAATAATTATATGTGAGACAATGTCAATTTAGAACAGCCATTATAAGATAAACTGTTTAATTTAATTAATTATTTATTTACAGCTTTATTAGAAAGAATCTTTTCTGGTTTTTTGTTTAGCTCAGTTTAAACTGCACAACAGGTTAGGGAATAAAAAAGCATACAAAATTACATTTATGTTCAAATTTTGAATTTAAAATGAAAATCATTTTCTGTTTATAATTTTGTTGTGTGAAACACAAAATTTTCATGATATACTGGATACTGAAACCTATATTTTATTTTTTGATGAGTGTGAAAAGCAAATTGTTTCTGCTTTCAGTTAGTTGATCTTCAGTTTTGTTGTAATGGTAGGGAGGAGGAGAAAAAGACATTTAGAATATTGTTTTATTAAGTTTTCATGTTAAGAGCAATATGTTGTAGTTTCTAATTTATTTAAGTCTGAAAACATTTATAATTAGAAGTAAGTTGCCAATTTTGAAAATATTGGATGGGTATAAAAAATATTGGATATATGTCAAAATATAATTTTTTTTTTATATTTTCAAAAATATCATGATATTTATGAACCCTGGGTTTGATGAAAATTACTTTTAAATATCAATTTTCTTTAAAGTTCTTTTCTTATAAATATAATTTTTTATGTTTTTATGACAAATGAATTTTTATAAACGAAAGTGAGCAGTTTTGAATTTAGATTTGTATTAAAGTAATGTCTATAATACTGGGGAAAAAAAATAATCTAAGAAAATTTTACATTAAAATTTTTTTTTACCAATGTGGAATCAACTAGTAAAAAAGATTCTATGTTTTTTAGTAGCATTTTAATAACTTTTCAATGTTTTGAGTTTGAAGAAAAAAAAACTGAAGAAAAGGCAATAATTAATAAATGCAGTATCAAAAAAGGACAAATCAGTAGAATTTTAGAAATCAAAAATGAAAAGTGGTTTTAAACTGTCCATAATTGCAATCAAATGATTATCAGCTTCAATAAATTGCATGGACACTGTATGCTTAATTTCAATTAATTAAAATCTGTTACAGGATGAAAGGAATACATAAAATAAGGAAAAAATAACAATGTAGAATATATTAAATCAAAGTTCTGTTCATTAATATGAAATGTAAAAAAAAAAAAAAAAAAAAGTGAAATAAATAGAATTACAGTCGAACCTCTTTAACACGAAGTCGCTTAACGTGAAATAATACTGAGGTCCCATCAGATGAGTCTGAAAATCAATGTTAATTAATTCTTAAAATTCATAAAGATACAAATAAATGTAAATATATTGCTTGAAGGCCATTCAAGAAAGATAATAAATATTTTATATATGTAGGTAGGACACTGAGGAAATTTCAGGACAGAATAAAGAACATGAAGCAGATCTGAGATTAGACCCCACACTGCGTTAGCAAGATTAGCACAAATGGAACCTATAAAAGTAGATTTCAATGGATCCAAAATTATATTCCGCACATGTAATCTCCTGGAAGCTATCATAAGAGAGTCTCTGGAAATAATATCTAAAAAAGAAATAGTCTGTAACGATGTATTATCATATGATATCCACACAGTCTGGAAAGAATTAATACATGATTGATTAACCTGTACTTGTTTTTGAAATGTTGAATGACCTTTCCCATCCCTCCTTATATTCCACACCCGTGAAGTAAAAAGGTTTGTTCCGGACAAGCAAGAAGACACGAAGAGACAACTTTACTATTAGTTTTTCATTGATGAAGACCGAGTGAGTTCAGTTGAAAACTTTTTGATTTTAAAAGGACTTTAATGTGTTTTTAAATGTTTTTATGTATGTTTTTACCCACCTTCAAGCAATATATTTACATTTATTTGTATCTTGATGAATTTTAATTATTAAACAAGGTGAATTTGCACTGAAATTGTAACTTTTAATTGTTAATTAATTTGTTTAACATGAAATAGAATTTCGGAAAATCCCACTTAAGGCATAAAATTTTTTTGATCTGATGTAAAAAAAAAAAAAAATCCTTACACAATGTTTCCAATATTTCAAACTTACCTGTCACATATCCTCTTATTAAAAATGGGATTTTCTCATGGTTTGAAAAAGATAAAGTGGAAAAAGTTTTTAGAAAATCGTGAAATACTGTATTCCTGACTAATCCTTGCTTTTCTTTGATCTCTGATGTGCACAAGTGTTCCCACATTAACCATATGAGCTATAGATCAGTCGCAATGAAAGTTTGGATGAAGGAATTTCTTTTTTGAATGTGATTGTTTCATTACCCAGTTGACTGCATTGAGAGTGACATAAACTGGGTTTCTGAATTCCCCTATCTGTGAGTGAAAGAAGTGACAATCCTTACTTCACTACCTGACTAACATAATTGAAACTCTGTTCACAGTTGCTCTATAGAATTCTGTGAAAGATAAGCCGAAAACAGCAAGCTATATCTTTAGACACAAAGCAAAAAATTTTAAACGAAGTTAGCGATAAAGTGCTGAAAAAATCAGAAAATGCAGCGAAATATGGGATACCTACAATTCTATTGGTCCTCTCTACAATTTTAAAGAATCGTGAAAAGATTGAAGCGGCTTATGCTGTGAGTCAATTCAAACCAGTAAGAAAATGAATGTGTAGAAGAAAGAATGAATAGATTGAAATTGCTCTCTTGCGGTGAATAACAGAGGCAAGAAACCAGAATATTGTTTTAACTTTTGCAGTTTTGCAAGAGAAAGCAAAGGCTTTTGCTGCTGCTCACGGTGAGAGCGATTTCATATGTTATACTCTTTCCGGCACAGTGGTCCCACTCCGGGCACACCTAATTTTAATTCCAAACTTGCATACGGCACCAAGAATATTATAATAAAATTTTGTTTCTATAATGAAAGCTTTAAATAAGGAGTTGTATTTTCTAAAAAAGTCGTTTGTAAATTCCGGTGTCAGTCAGCAATTTCTCTTTTTACGAACAGACTTTATCTGTGCTGGAAAGGGTTAATGGATGACTGACAAGATTTAAAGAGCATCATAGAATTGTCTACAAAAAGATATGTAGCCAAAAAACGGGAAATTCTTTCTTAGACATTGTTTTTTCTGAGTACATTTGCATAGACAAAGATGTGCCGACTTCAGATGTGATGACAGACTAAGAAATAATTGCTAAAAAAAAAAAAGATGACAACATTGAAGTGTTGGACGACGATGAAGAAATTGACACAGAACGGAAAAGTATAGTGTCATTAAATGAATCTACCACAGCATTGAAAACTGTACAACGTTTCCTTATGGAACAACAGGATGCTTCTCGAACTTTGAAAAAATTAGATGAGGTCTATACGTTCCTAAATTGAAGCAAAAGTCAACAATGGACTTACAAAAAAAAAAATAATATTTACAAGAAAATAAATTTATTATTGCCAAAAAAATTATGATTAATTTGTTAATGAAATTTTCTATTTCTTATTAATTTATGATTTTATGAGCAGGGATATATTTGTAGGTTAATTTATTTAGTTTTTATATCTAACATAGATGGTTAACATGAAATTTCAGATAACAGGAAAAAAATGTGCAGTCCCTTCAATTTCGTGTTAACGAGGTTCGACTATATTAGAAAAAATATTTATTATAATTATTTATTATAAATTAGTTATACTTATTATCTTCAACTTTTTTTAATTTTGAGCATTGCTTTTGTCACATGAATTTGTTAATAATTAGAAATTTAAATGACTTAATTAAAAACTTTTTAATTGTGCGTTTTAACAGGTTAAAACTTTTTAAACCTGTGTAAAGAATGTGTTGAATTAATTATTGTAAGCATTTCAATTTACAGGTTTTAATTATTAGTTTTAATAATAAATACTATACTGAAAATACTGAATATGTTTCTTTTCACTTGATAGCTTTTCTTTTCTATTACAGAAAACAGCTAGGTTGGATCAGACAGGTAGAAGTAAAGAACAGATAGCTGCATTGAGAAGGTATTGAAGAGTTATCTTAAGTTTATTTTTATCTTCATTTATATTTTTAAATTATTTTCTAATAATATTCATAATTATTAATAGTGCTAATTATTAAAAAGAAGAATTTTTTTCTCTACCTATAATTTAAGTTAAAGAATGCATGCTTACAATGCCCTAAATATCTGTTTTGTTTTACGTTGTCTTAATTATTCCTTTTCTAACAAATATGTTAATGTTTTCCAAAAGAACAGCAAATTTTCAAATAATGTATATACTTACACTTTCTTTTAATTAGAACTTTAGAAATTCGTTCATGCTTTTCACATTTGCTGTGATTTACCTGAAAAGCTTTAAATGTTTGACCTTTTTAATGAGAGTAAGATCGCCCCCCCCCCCCCCCCCCTCCACCTTTCTTATTTATTGTTTTGCAAGTAAGGAATTTTTTTTAAAAGGACTGTCCCATTTCTCTTGTAGTATCAGAGATGGGCAAAATACAACAAAAAACCATTTTTGATACAAAATACATTGGTTTTAGAGCCTAAAATACAAAATACTTTTCAAATTCCAAAATACATGTATTTTCAAAATACAAAACACATTAATTTTAATTATTGTGCACCATCTTACACACAGATGTTTTGATTCCAATGTCATGTTATAAATTATTATCTATTGTATGGACAGGTCTGTAACCCAAAAAAGAAGTCTGCATGTGCTGAAATTTCCAGACTCAGGCCCGGCACGACCCGTAGAAAAAACTTTTGGGGCCCAACCCAGTATAAAATTTTAAAGTTTGGCCCGAGGCCTGGCTGTGTCCATATAAAAAATTCTTTGGCCCGACCGGTATAGAAGCTAAAAGTTTGGTCTGAGTCTGGCCCGGCATGTACAAAAAATTCATTGGCCCAATGTAAATACTAAAATTTTGGTCCGAGCTCATACAAAAATTTAATTAGCACGAATGAGTTCCTACAAAGGATAAATTTTTACGCAGATGTGGTTGAAAATTCTCTTGTACAAGGCATTCTGACAAAAATAAATGTTTATATTCTTTATTTTTTAAAAAGCACTCTGAGCTGCGAAGTACAGACACACCTGTTTAAAAATACTGCCCTTCCTAAGTTTATTTATGTCTGTGTCCATATAAACTATGTTTATTTATTTATTTTTATGAATTGCTATTTGTACGCAAATGTTTGAGTTATCATTAATCAATTTTCCATGGCTTAGAGACTTACAAATCTGAAAAATACTGTACAGAAAAATCTCTAGGACGGAATCGTGTAGGAGCAAAAAATAATTCGTTATAGACAAGTTTCCACTTAGCTGGTACATCACCTGCTGTAAATGCATTATATTCTTTTCACACGTATTATTACATTCATTTTGCATGAATCAACAATTTTTTCCTTTTAAGACAGGATTCCATCTCAGACAGGTTTATTTTCGCAGGTTTTCATGTACTTTAATTTTATTGCCTAGAAATATATGTACTATTCTTCAAAAATTGTAAATTTAAATTTTTAATTGTAGAATAATGGTGATTTAAAAATATATGCATTTTTTGCAAAAATTGTTAAACCGGGTAAAATTTTACTGCTTTTTATATGGGCCAGGCTGGACCAATCATTTTTATTCAATCTGGGTCGAGATCGACCCTGAAAATTTCTTCCCATCCTGACCTCTAGGAAAAATGTCCAGCTACAGCTCAGTCCGGAAAAAAAGAAATCTGACCTTGCCCGGACCGAGTCTGCAGGAAAAAGTAATGACCAAATCCGATCCGATCCAGAAAGAGTGATGACCAGACTCAGTTGGTTTCGACCTGAAAATAGTTTTTTAGTTTTGCACCAGTTATCATCAAAAAATATTATTTTCAAATATTTTGAGTATACTTATATCTATTGCGTAGCATGATGTATCACAAATAATTAATTTTCTTTCATTAGGAGTTCTCAAGTATGTATTATCCATCTTTCCACGAGTCTATGCAACAACTGCATTACACTGCTAGTTGTAATGCAGTGATACATGTGATACACTATACTTGTGTATCACGCGACAAAATTTTATAATTCACATAGCAACATTAAAAAATATGAAAGCATTTGTTATAACCATTCAGCAAAAATGTATCGGCCGAAGATAAAAATCCTTATCGTACCAGATTTTAAAAAAAAAAAATGTTTATATAACTTCCAGAAACGAATTCAAAGACTAGACAAAACACATAAGCATGTATTTTCCTGTTGGGAATCAGTAATTTGCGGTTTAAACCAGCTTCAAGTCTTGTACGAACTGTTTGAAAAATCGAGAAATGTATTTTGAGTATTTTGAAAATGCCAAAATACATGGAAAAATCATTTCAAAATACATTACCAAAATACTTTAGTTTTATCTGTTTAAAATACAAAATACAAATGTATTTCAAATACATGTATTTCAAATACATGTATTTTCGATACTGCCCAACTCGGTGTAGTATAGATTAATCCTATGGAAATATATAAATTTCATTTTATCATTTCATTAGCTAAAAATTGAATTTAAAAAAAATCTTAATTTGATAATGCACTTATAGGACACTTTTGTTTAATTAATATCACTGTTTTAGAAAATGAATGTAATTAAATGGCTTTAATTTTTTTTTTGTCTGTGGTATTTTTCTGATTTATAGATGTTGTTCTATTAGAGAGCTCTTGAACTAAACTGTATTCCTAGGATGTGACATTTGAATTAGTAGGTCTCTACCTGCAAGTATTACAAACATACCTTTAAAATATTTTCTGACCTGAATCTTTTTTTATTTATTGTGACTTTTATTTATTGAAAATGCATTGTTTTGAATGTGTCACACATTTAATGTGATCATGTGTGATCACACTTTTAATCATCACTATCATATCAACAATCATCTTTAAAAATAAAAATTAAAAAGTATAATTTATTTTTTAAAACTTTTTAGCTACTCAAGCATGTAAAAATGTGTGAATTTCCATTTTTTAATAGTTTTATAAAATCCTCATTTTTGATAGTTTTTTGTAGGTTTTATTTTTTCCTTTGAAATTTTTCTAACAACTTTTAGCAGTGAAATAGAATGGCATAAACAAATTCCAACTCTATTGATTGTGACAGAGGACACCTGATTTTCAGCCAAAGTCCTGCCTACATGTTTTATAATACATTTCTCCTAGTATTTTATTAATTTTATAGAAATTTAATATTTCTCCGCAGTCGTTGCTGAAAGATGTAACACAGTTTGTTCAATTCTTCTACGTCTGATGCATGAATGTTAGCTTTCGTGTTATACAGTCAAACCTTGTTAGAAGTCTCCTGGATAAAACATCACTCTGCATATTACATCATGTTTCAGAAGTCCTGACCATTCTCATACGACTTTTCACATATTATACTCTGCTTTTTGCATCGCTATTTTTTCAACCACTCCGCTTAAGACATCACTTTTAAGAGTGCAATAGGTAAATGCAGTCCTCTTTCTTGGTCAAGTTTATCTCCAAAAGCACTTTGTTGTGCATGAGTGTAAGTTTAAATTTAACAAAATTCCAGATGACAGGATTTTTCGTAACAAAGATCGTCTATCATATCAACAAATTCTCTGAACACAATAACTTAAATTTTAGCTGACGTTTTGGAAGAGATAGAATCAGACAGTGATTCTGAAGAAAAGTAATCTTCCAAACCGATTATTACGAAGAAAAAAGCCCTGGAATACATTGGTGAACTAAGGAGTTATATTTCATCATTGAAGAACACTGCAGATATCGAATATAAAATGCTACATTCCTTAGAGAAAAAAAAATTGATTTAAAAAAACTGCCATCAAACAAAGATAGATGTTTTATTTTGCAAGACAAATGGATCCGTATTGAATTGTACAATTAAAAACTACGTAACATATAAGGTTGCCCAAATGAAAAGTGGATACATGCAATTGCATCAGAATGACTGCAGCTATAGCAGCGCCACCAAATAGGATATAAAGGGCGGTAGGAGGTGTGCACCACATACGACATTCAACAGCGAAACTTGTTCGTGGTAGAGGAAATTGATCAAAAGTAAAGTCGTACCATACATGGATGCGTCCAGATCGAAACAGTGTATGGTAGTACGGTGTCTGATTACAGAAGGTGAGCATTATCAATTCAACACAATACTGCAGTACTCTGACAAAACAACAGAAAGCAATCAAAAGCAAATGGCCAGGTTTTATCGCACAACAAGTGATCCTTTTCCATGACAATGTCGCCCACACATCTCCTGTAAAACCCAGATGACCTTAAACAAATTCCATTAGGAAGTGTTGGAACACCTGGTGTACAGTCCAGATTTGTCACCCTGTGACTTCCACATCTTTGGGCCACTTATGAGAGCATTACAGGGGAAATGTTTCTATTCGGACAATGAACTTAAGGAAGCTGTGCAGGACTTCTTCAAGAATCAACTGTGATCTATCTACATCTACAGCAAAGGCATAGATGCTGCCGAAACGATAGGACCTGTGTTACAACGCCCATGGTGATTTCTTTAGATTTTCAATAAAGGTATATTTTTTATTCAACTGGTCCACTTTTCATTTGGGCAACCTTTATACATACTATACTTTCCTTAATTTGTCATTCATTTTAAGAATTCTAATTTTTATTCTACTAATTTATATAATTTATAATGTAATTTAGTTATAGGTATACTTTCTATATAAGTATTTGGAATTTCATTTTATATTTAATATAAACTCTGCTTGAGAAGTCACTCCGCTTAGCAAGTCATTTTTAAGTTGACCTGAGAGTGACATACTAACAAGGTTTGACTGTACTTAATAAAATCTTAAAGCCAAAAATAAATAAAGCATCATAATATATAAGATATATGTTTTATTTTATAATTTTTATAGTGATTTTAAATTTTTATTACAATTTGTAATGGGAGATGAATTTCATTACTTTCTTCAAAACTTTACTTTTTACTGATCAGGTTGGATTCAACGGGTCAGGTTCAAAGAATTCCTGAAAATGTAGAGGACAAATTTGTATTGTGAGGAATTTATTCTGCAATCTTAATAAAATATTAATAAATAAAAATACATATGTATATTTTCTTCTTTTTCTTCAGCAATTTTTTTAAACCTTCACATATTTTTTTTCTTTTTGATTGCTTGCTGTTTTTATCCCTGTTTAATGATATAGTCGATCCTTTCTCCCTTTTTTGAGAAAAGAGACATGTATTTTTTTCCACCAGAAACTTTTTACAATATTTATGTATATGTTTCCCATGTTTGTCTAAAAGCTACTTTCTAAAGCATCAGTCACAAAGATATACTTTCAGTTTTAAAAATAACTCAATTATGATATTTACTTACCATTTAATTTAATAAATATATATCTGGGAAATGAAAGATTTAAAAAATAAATAAATAAGTGTATGGTGTCATGGTCTATTTGTAATACTTTGTGAAAATTAAAGAATTATAATTTCATTATTTATTAAAGAAAAAATTACATATTAAAAACCATTATTATTACTTAAATACCATATGAAAGCTGACCAATTTCATCAAGGGTTTCACATTTCTTCCTTTTTAACACTTTCTAACATAGTCGAAAAGTGTTTATGAATTCGATGTGCCTGTTTGTCTATGCTCTAACTCACGTAAATATATTCAGATTGCCATGAAATTGATATATGTTATTGAGGTTTACTATGGCATTTTCTGTATTGAAAATGAATTGTGTAGCATTTATAGTTCGTTTACAGGGGCACTTAGAAGAATTCCATTACATTATGGTCTATGGAAAAAAATCATTTGCAGTGTATTTTAATGATGTTACACTATTTCAAACATATTTAAATTGATATATATCACTGAGGTGCACTAAAAGAGGCTTACTATAAAATATAGTGAGTACAGCATTCATTGTTCATTTACAGGGACACACAAAAAAAATTTTAGTTACAGTACTGTCTATAAACAGTAATTAATGGAAGTGCATTTTCACTTGTGGTACAGGTTTTTTTAATTTAAGTAATTTTTTACATATTACTTGGTGTGTATAAATGCTATAAATCATATACAGGGCAGCACAAACAATAATGAATATATTTCAGTTTATTGACAAAAATTGCTGATTAGGAATTTTTAACTATGCTATGCGTTTTCTAACTGACCTAAATTTTATCATACTATGTAGTTCATGTACAAATCCATGGATCATATACAGGACTGCATAAAATAATTCATAAATTTTTTTGACTATTGATGGTAATTGCTGAAATTGAGTTTTGAAATTGTTTATTTAGACATCAACTTTCACGTTATTAATCAGTAATGTTTTGTTAAAGTAATTCTGGAAGTATTGGAAAGTGTTTCATAATCTATGCTTGATGCATATATTTTTTTCCCCTTTAGATATTTGGAAAACACTCATTATTTCCATAATCTTGTTTTCTCTACATTTTCACACTGAAAATTCCTTATTTTGCATCTTTGACTATCAAAATTAATCTTTTCCATTTACTTTCATTAATGATTAAAAAAAAATCATTAGCTAATTCATTGAGTCTCTGTTCATTTAAAATGTCAATTCATAGTCAAAATATGGTCATACATTGAAAACTTAATTTATTCTTTATCCTAATAGCAGAATTTTCTGTATCAATTTGCAGTACCATCATTACAAACCAAAATTTATCTGTGACACTTTAGAATGCTTAACCAAGTCTGCTATCGTAGAAAATTATTAAAACTTATCTAATAAGCAAAATTTGTATTAAAAAATATTGGCTTACATGACTTATGATTACTTGATGATACAGAAAGATTAAAATCCTGCAGTTTAATTTAAAACTGCACAGATCATGCTGTTGAACCTTTTTTTAAATGTTGGAATATCTGATATAAATAAACAGTGTGTGATCTTATGTATAAATTTCTTGAGTAATTTTCCTTTTTGCCAAAATGATCTGTAGTTGTAATATTTTTTTTTTGTTCTTTTTTTATTAGGCATTTTTAATTGTGCATGACATAGAAAATTTGACTATTTCAATTGTAAATACCTCAAATAAAGTATATATATATATATGTGTGTGTGTGTGTGCACGCGTGTATGTTTGCATATAGAATACAATTGTTTTGCTGCACTTTTATTTTACAAGTCTTTATATAATCCAGCAGCTAGTGTTAAATCCTTAAATATTTCTAATATATTAGTGTACTATATAGATTTTGTACAGTGCTTCATTATTGTTGCTGTAGCTTCAAATTAAATTTGTTTTCTTTTATAATTATAACTAATGTTATTATATAAAAAACTGATTTTTTTAAATTAATTTAAAAACTGTAAATTTTAGCCTTATTCAAATGTATCTATTACAGGTCATTTGCTACAGAAACATATAGGCATCACATCTGTGCCTATATCGCAGCTTTATTGGACCTAGAGGATTACGACTCACATCAAAGACTTATTGATGCTATGTTGTCATTGTATTCTGTTTGCCACAAATATTTCAGGGTTGATCTCGTCAAAGATAGATTCAAAACTCTTTTAAAAATTTATTATCCAGGACAGCATGGAAAAGATCCTGTGTACCCTTATATTGATGAAGAATTGAGAGCTCCTTTGTATAGTGCACTTGTGGCTTTATATGAAAAACTTTATGATGGTGATAATGTTTCATCCTATAAATATTTCATTAAAAGTGAATTATAAGTAGTTATCATATTTATCATTACTTGTCATTCATACTTTATCAGTGGTGCAGCCAATAGGGGGGTTAACCCTCCTCCCCCCCAGAGCTAAAAAAAATACTATAATTGCCGCTTATATGAATCAAAGCTAAAGTTAAAATTAAATTTTTTGGCCTTTCCGCCTTTGCAGAATCCGCCGTTTTGTTAAATCAAATACAATTAAACGGCGAAAATTCTACTTAAAACTGTGAAAGCGCATATTACATGCATCGGTTAAGTCTGAACTGGTTATTTCCACTGCATCACTTTGTTGAGACGTCTTATAGTGAAAGAATGGTCATATACTGCCACACAGATGCCGTTCTTAATTGCATTTCTGTCTTTGTTCATGTTCAAAACAATAACAGACCATCAAATTCCAGGTAAAAAATAAAACATACACTTTGTAAGTCTCTCTCAGTTTCAAACGGCTTTTTTTTGTGTTTTTTGCTCTCAGTTATATCTAAGATGAAGCTATGTGTGTACCCAGGAAAAAATCTTTGCAAAAGTAAGAATTTTAAAAAAGTACTTTAAAGTTATAAATAGCTATTTTTTTACTGTGATTGAACAGATTTTCGAAATCAGTGTTTCTTTCGAATCATTTGTTTCGTAGGGGTTATGTACACAAATTTAAAGACTATATTTCATTTGTTGGTAATGTAGCAATGACGTCTTGCTCTCGGGGAGGCACTGCATCCTGTCCCTTGGAGGAAAGAAGCACTGATTGTAATTTCATCGACTTATAGATACATGCCTGTTAGCAGTGCTTAATTTGCACTGGAGCTTATCAGAGCTCGGCTCTGATATTTCTTTGTTTTTAGTCAATGTTTAAATATTGATCAAACTTTACCGGAGCTCATAAACATTGCACTCCGGTGCTCAGTGGAAGATCATTTCTGAAAAATTGAAGCTTAAATTATGTTTTCCTTTTTCTCCCATCACCAATACTTTGTGTCCTTTCCTACCAAAGCACTTACATATGTGACGTACACGTTGGAGCATGTATCCCTTCTAGGAGCAGTGACAGATCTAAGGGGGGGGGTTTAGCCGGGGCAGCTGCCCCGGGTGCAAGACTTGGAAGGGCGCAAAACTGAGGAATCATAAAAGATTAAGAATAAAGGAAAATTAAAAATTTACATGAAAAGATTTTTAATTTTATTTTGTTCAACGGCGGTTTACTTTCGTTGCATAAGGATCAGAAATAAAAAATAAATTAATTTATATCACATTATATAAAATATCACATTGCCACCAGTATTTTTAAGAAATTTTTATTTATTTAAAATTCAAAGATTTTGCGTCATCTCTTTTCCAACACCGTTCTGTATTATTTTACAGCGTGTGCAGTATTTTATTTCGGTTATATCTAAAAGACATTCGGGTGATTATTACAGAAAGAAGTCTAAATAAGAAACGAGGATGTTTCACAGCTAGTATGTCCTCATGGCTTAATCCGAGCGATATTCCTGAAGGTAAGCAACCAGGTAGCTCTCTAAGAGGGTCACATAAAAATCTTAATTTCTCTATTCCTAAATGCGGGAATTTCTTAAATATAATTGAGCTAGTATCACATTATCATGCAGATCTTCGCGATCATATTAACCGTCATAAGAGAGGTCAAGTTAGTTACTTTTCACATAGCATTCAAAATGAATTTCTAGAAATTATTGCTGCGAAAATAAGAGAACATATTTTTAGTGATATCAAAGAAGCAAAATACTTCTCCATCATGTTCGATTCTACTCCTGATGTAAGCCATTTGGATCAAATGTCGCAGGTTATTAGATATGTAAAGATGCGTGAAAATGGTCCTGAAATAATTGAAAGTTTTATCGACTTCTTCAATGTCAGCCAGAAAACTGGAAAAGTCCTTACTGAACTAATTTTACAGAAATTAGGAAATGATGTTCTAGATATAAATAACTGTAGGAGTCAATCCTATGACAATGGCTCCAATATGTCCGGAAAATATAAAGGAGTCCAAATCCGAATATTGCGAGCAACATTTTTTGTTCCTTGTTCTGCTCATACCTTCAATCTTGTTGGTGTAAGTGCTACCAAAATTTTACCAGAAGCTGAGACTTTTTTTGGTATCTTAAATTGTCTTTACAAATACTTTAGTGTCTCAACTAGTAGATGGGACATTCTAAGAAAAAATGCTCCTTTTTTACTAAAATTAAAAAATACTACTCGTTGGCATAGGCGTAGCCTCAGGGGGGCACGAGGGGGCACGTGCCCCCCCCCAACTTTCTGAACATCAATTTCTAAAATATGATAGAGTCAATTAAGACTTGTCTTGTATTGACCCAAAATGGAAATTAAATAACTACTTAAATTTTCATTTTATATTTCTTCATTTTTTTTTTTTTTTTACTTAATAAGATGTCAGATCAGTATAGATAGCTCAGCTCTTTTTCTTTGGTGATGAATTTGGTAGCAAAAATTGTGTTGTGCAGTACAAACCCTGATACGAACATTCATTAAACGAATGTTTGAACTATCACTCTCTTACAGCTGCGGTCAATTTCAATGTGTCAGCTGTTTTTTCCGCTGTTTGTGGTTAGTGGAAACATGTACTGTTTCCCCTTCTCATTCCGTCTGTAGACTTTGGAAAATGTAGTTGTGTTTATCAGAGCGGGAGTTCTGTTCCCCGCAATATATATTTCATTTAATTTGTTGTAACTTTAATTATAATTTAATCAAGTCATAAGTATCCTGCTTTTCCAAGCTTTGTCGCTGGAATTATTTACCAATGGAATGAAACCACACACCACTAAGATTATAAAAAATAATTAATATTTCCTTCATCTAGTTATTAAATATGTTCCTCTCTCTTACTTATTATTATTATTTTTTATTGAAAGCACTTAATCTGCTATTATACCTTCGCATTTTTGAGATGCAATGGTTATGATTTTTTTTTTTTTTTCAAAATGTAAGCCTTCTTGAATGAGCTGTTTTAAAGTTAATATACAGCTGTACCTTGGTAAACGATGGTAATCCGTTCCAGAAATACCGTAGCCCCACCAGTGGCTGAGAGGTTGTGCTCTCGAAGCTGGTAGCCGGGAGGTGCTGGGTTCGATCCCAATCGCGCCCGTCGGCCTAATCGTTCGGAGTTTTCGTGGTTTTCTTCGAGCCGTGGATTTATCCATGCGTAAATACGGATTAGGTTCCCTTAGAAAGACCCCCACGAAGGGCACTCCCCCCGGGCCTATATCCCTAGTGTAGATAATTGGCCGTCAATATTCAACTCAACCCAGAAATACCGTTGTTAAGCAAAACTGTTGCTATCAAAGGTGCAATTTTCCATACAGTTTTGCAGGCGTACATATACATACATTAAATGATTAGTTACTTCTTAAAAGTGCCGTTTAAACTTATTTCAAATGCCTTAAAAGTTTGATAAATGGCTTTTATTTATTATCAGGGCCATACCAAGGGTGGTACGTGCGGTGCCCCCCCCCCCCCCCCCACCAGGCGCCAGATACAGTTGTTGTGGTGCTGTTTATTACATTTGTTACAAAAATATTAATTTCAATAAAATGATCTAGCGGAGCCTTCCTCATTTACTTGTTCGTTTTTTTTCAAGTGAACCTCAAATTAAATGAACCTGGTAGTGAGGTCCAACTGCTTTCAACAGCGTACACACGTGCAGGCTACGCCTGATCTGGTCGCAAATCAAAACTAACCTTGATTTTTTTTAATTTTTTATTTCGACCGAAATTAGTTTAATATTTTGAGCATCGCAGTTCACGTTACGACGATTTTGCATTCTTCCAACTTTAATTTAATCGCAGGAAAGCAAAATTTAACAGAGTTAGTTATTTCTGCTTCGAAAAAAAAGGTCTAAAATTTGCCGAAAAAGCGAAAAAGCACTAAAAATTCGCGAGCAATTCAAAACTTGCAGAGTACAAAATATACTTATATTGGTCTAAAAGCTTGAAAACGAATTCATTTTACAAGTGTTAAAAAATTGCCGCTAACAGCAAAAAAACCGCAGAAAATCAGGTATAATTTTTTATGTACGCGATTTTAATACAATATATTTAAACCGGATTCCTTTCGCCGCAGAATGCAAAGAAACGCTAAAAATCTCTTTCTCTTTTTTAATCGCAGAGGACGAAATTTACTATATTGGGCTAAAAGATTGAAACTCGATTCCTGTAAAAAATGTTAAAAAATTGCTACAAAACGCAAAACGCAAAAAAAAAAAAAATATAAATAAATAAAAAAAAAATAAATAAATAAATCGCATGATAAATTAAAATCATTGTACGAATGATGAATAAAGTTTATTGAAAAGAGAAAAAAATTTACTGTATTGGGCTAAAAGAATGAAAGTGAATTCTTTTTATGAATGTGAAAATATCTCCACAAAACGTTAAAAAAAAAAAAAAAAAAAAAAAATCCCATAAAAAAAAAATTCCACGAAAAATTCAAAAACCACAGAAGACAAAATTTACTGTATTGTGTTCAAAGATTGAAACCAGATTTCCTTTACGAATGTAGAAAAATCGCCGCAAAACGCATAAAAACGTAAAATTTGAAAAAAAATAATCGCGAAAAACTTTACAACATTACGCGAAGAAAATTTATTACATTAGGTTAAAAATTGTAGCTGGATTCCTTTTACGAATGTCAAAAAATCGCCACGGAACGCGAAAAAGCGTTAAAATCGCTTTAAAAATTAAAATCATAGTACGGATTCGGAATAAACTTTATTGAAAAGAGAAAAAAAAAATTACTCTATTGGGCTAAAAGTTTAAAACCGGATTATTTTTACGAATGTGAAAATATCTTCACGAAACGTTAAAAAAAAATCACATAAAAAAATTTACGAAAAATTTAAAAATCGCAGAGGACAAAATTAACGGTATTGTATTTAAAAACTGAAACCGGATTTGTTTTACGAATGTTAGAAAAATCGCTTCAAAATGCGTAAAAACTTAAAAATCGTAGAGAACTAAATTTATTATATTGGGTTAAAATATTGTAGCTGGATTCATTTTACGAATGTCGAAAAAATCGTCGCAAAGCGCGAGAGAACGCTAAACCCCGCATAACAAATTCACGAACGAATTCAAATTCACTATAACGAGTTCCGAATAAACATTATTGAAAGAAGCCAACATTTACTATATTGGGCTAAAATAATTTGGGCTAAAAGGTTGTAATTGGATTCATGTTACAAATGTTAAAAAACTTCCACGAAACGCGAAAAAACCCCGCAAAAAGTCGCATGAAAAATTCGCGATTAAAATCAGTGAGTACAAAATTGAGTACAAAATGTAATCGCAGAGTTCAAAATTTAGTAATGGGCTGAAAGATTAAAACTGGACTCCTTTTACGAATGTTTAAAAATCGCAACAGAACGTGAAAAAACAGCAAAATATCTCATAAAAAATTCATGAAAAATTTAAAAATCGCAGAGGACAAATTTTACAATAATGGGTTAAAAGGTTGAAACCAGATTCACATCACAAATGTTAAAAAACTGCCACAAAACGCGGAAAAACACTAAAAATCACATAAAAAATTTAAGAAATATTTAGAAATTACTGAGGACAAAATTTACTATATCGGGCTGAAAAATTGAAACCAGATGTATTTTACGAATGTTTAAGAAAATCGCCGCGGTACGCTTAAAATTGAATAAAAAATTCGTGAAAAATCTAAAAATCGCAGGTCACAAAATTTGCTATATTGGACATAGATTGAAGTTGGATTCCGTTTACGGATGTAAAAAAAATCGCCCCGAAACGCGTAAAATCGCATAATAAATTTTCAAAAAATTAAAAAAATCGCAGAGTAGAAAATGTACTATATCGGCTGAAAAAATAAAACCAGATTTCTCGTACGAATGTTCAAAAAATTGCCTCGGAAAGATAAAAAACGCTAAAACTCACATAAAAATTTCGCGAAAAATTAAAAAAAGGCAGGACAAATTTTACTATTTTGTGTTAAAAAATTGAAACTTAATTCCTAACAAAAATGTTAAGAAATTGTCGCAAAACGCGAAAAAACGCTAAAAATCACATAAACATTTCGCAAAAAATTCAAAAATGGCTGTACGACGAATGTTTAAGAAAAATAAACTTTTAGATCTAGGGGGCTTTAAGATCGAAACTGATTTCCTTTTAACCAATGTGAAAAATTTCTGCGAGGACGTTTTTAACCAAGATACCATTGTGTATATATCGGAATGTGTGCGTGCGCGCGTGTGTTTAATAAACATTTGTGCCCCCCCAAAATTTTCGGTCACGCTACGCCTATGCTCGTTGGTCATCAAATTGTGAAGCTGTAACAGCAATTTATAAACATATTGGAAAGATCATAAATGTTCTAAAGGAATTACAAACTGACCCATTAGCAACTCCTAAAACAAAAACAGAAGCCTCTTTACTACTCTTTAATATTACCAAATTTGATTTCATAGTGATGACATGCTTCTGGCATAAAGTGCTGACTCAACTCGATATAGTGAACAAACTTTTTCAAAGGGAAAACATGACGATTAACAGGTCTGTAAAACACTTAAATAGTTTTATTAAAATGTTAGATTCAGAAATGGCAAGTATTGCAACTAATGCAATACAGGATGAAAATGGTATTGCTACTGATATTGGTATTGAGGCAAAATTTAGGGAAATGAGGAAGACAAAAAAGAGGTTTTTCAATGAGCTTTGTGAAGATGAAAGTAGTGCTATTTCTGATGAGGAGAAATTCAAACTAAACATCGTTGAAGTAGTGGACAGAATCCTAACTGAATTAAGAAACAGATTTGAAGCTATTCAAAATCTCAATGGCATGTTTAGTTTTCTTCATGGAAGGCATTTCCTAAAAATGTCAAAAGAAGAATTACAAGCGCAAACTGAGCAGTTGGCAAATATGTATAAAAATGATATAGATAAAGAGGAACTTCTGGAAGTCGAAAGTTTCAAATATCATGAACTGGAGTTAGACCAAAAGATGAAGTAAAGTTCGGCTATTGAACTGCTAAGAGTGATAAATTTATATGGACTTCAGGCTGCTTAACCAAATCTAAGTACTTGTCTAAAAATATTCCTAACACTACCTGTATCCGTCGCTTCTAATGAAAGAAGTTTCAGTAAATTAAAATTGATTAAAATGTATCTAAGAAATTTAACAAAATAACGACGATTATCCAATTTGTGTATAATAAATTTAGAAAATGAGATAACTTGAAAATTACCTTATAACGACATAATAAAAAACGTTTGCATTAAGAAAGCTCGCAAAGTAAATCTTTAAATAGGTATTGTAGATGTTAAAACAGGTATATTTTCTGTAATTTTTGTATTGTGTAATAATGTACTTTTTATATCAAAAATTTTTTTATATATAAAATGCATAGTAAAAATACAGAATTTGAGTATTGGGTATTAATATTACTTCCTTAAGCAATTGTTTACACAGATTTTGTTCTGTTACTCTTGGAAGCAGGGGGGGGGGGGGGGGGGGGGGGGGGGGCGAAAATCTACAAGCTTTGCCCCGGCTAAAATTTAATCTAGATCCGTCTCTGTATAGGAGTCTGAGTACTATCTAGCAATTGCAGATGTAGACTCAATTGTTTTTTGTCTCAATAGTTTTCGAACAGCGATGAGAAATGCCAGAATTTAACCGCACCATATCTGCTATTTTTACTCGTGGTATTGTTATGTTTAGTCTCTATAATTTGCTCGTGTTTGTTAAACATTGTAAATTTATGATGAAGCTCACAGGCACACAGCTCCAATTTTATGTTTTGCTAGTCCATATAAAGACATCCTTGGTGAGTAGAATTTTCTGAAAATTCCTCATTTCAGATTTCAATGATTTTTGCTCTATTATTATTATTTTTGGCTCAATTTCGGCTTATTTGTTTGTTTATTTTCTGGTCTATTCATTTATTAAATTTTATGTGTAATTGGATATAGATACAGTCAAAATGTATTATTATTTTTTTTTTTACAAAAGAGGAAATTGCTTTAAATTTTAAGAATAATGTATGAAATATAAATATGCAGGTGGGATAACAACCATAATGCATCCCTCTTTCTAATGAAAGGGGGTTTGGGTTGATGGTTGTTATTACTGCTGAAAATTAGAGCTCTGGTACTCTTTTTTCTAGAATTTAATCCCTGCCTGTGAGTATGGATTTTGAAAAAAGAGGCTTTAAATATGAGACATTTTCTTAGAAAAATACTATCTATAATTACACATGATTTTATGCTAATCATGCATTAATTTAAATTGATCAGCAATAAATTAGTTATACATTGATTTACACTTGTTACATTTTAACAAATGCTACCTGCATGTCATTAAAATTAAACTAGCTGACCCATCCGACGGTGCCAGAGCCCAAGATAATTACCTCAAATTTGTATGATTATATATCTTATATCGATTTTATATTTTTAAATGAAATTTTCACTAAAAAACACTGATTAGGGAAAAGCATATTTAAAAGACACTTTCTTGTTTGTTTTTTCAGCGTAAGGGTCTCCTGTTTCATAGTTTTTAAAATAAATAACCCCTGTTGTCTGAATTCTATAAATTTTTCGTCAGTTATAAATATAATGGTTTTACAGACCATGGAAAAATATTGATAGCTAGCTGTAAAAGAAATGTTTTCTTCTCGCTTCTTTTTTTTTTTTTTTTGCGACGGGTCCTTTAACCCTTTCCAGCGCGGAATAAATCTGTTTGTAAAATAATGAAATAATGGACTGACACCAGATTTTACAAACGATTTCCTTAGAAAATAATAACTTGCTGATTTTCTCTTACTTTATAAAAGAAAAATTTTAATTAAATATTCTTGGTGCCGTTTGTCAGTTTTGGAATTAAAATTAGGTGTCTTTTTTTGTGACCACCGCCCGCTAAAGGGTTAAAATAACAACAACAAAAAAAGTTATTGTCTGAACTCTCTGAAATTTTATTCGATTGTAAATATAACTGTATCCAACCCCTTTTTAAAATTTCGTGAAAAAAGTCTTAAGTCTCTGACTAAAGTCAAAGACAACAGAGTCACATCAAAAAATACTAAGTCACAGACAGTCACATTGAATAGTGAAAACATGAGCCGAAGCAGAGCGAATCAATGCCGAACACTTAACTTTCTTTTAGCATTTTCATCAAAAATTCTCAGATTTTTTTTAAATACTTTTATTCATCAGAGCGTTTCAAAATTTTTGTAGTATGTAAATGTAGTAGGTAATTTGTAGTATGTAGCTGTAAATTTGATCTTCTGAGATGCTTTTAAACGATTATGTTGAAATACAGACATTTAGTTACTTTTAGCATAGAAAAAAGGTCGTCTTCAAAAGGCGCAATATGATGTGCGGTTCTAAATAATGGTAATTTAGAATGCTTTCAGCTGTTTCACACCTTTAAATTTCCCCTTTATGCCGAACATTTGAATCTTAAAAGTAATCTCTATACTGAATTTCAAGTTTCTAACGCTAACAGTTTCAACTAAATCATAATTTAGAATGCTTTTAGAAAGTTTTCTGCTCATTTCATCCTTTTAAATTTTGAATTTTTTTTTTTTTAATGTTCTAAGGAAGCATTTATTACATAAAAGTAATCATCATGCCAAATTCCAAGTTCCAATACCAATTGTATCGCATAAATCGCAATTTTAGAATGCTTCTTACTCTTGCATTCTTTTAAATTTTGAATTGAAAAAAAAAATTCTGGGTGAGCATTTACGTCTCTTAAGTAACATCCATATAAAATTTTAAGACTCTAGCCCTAAATGTTGCTAAATATATTATGATTTAGAACATTTTTACAACGTTTTTTGCTCATTTCACTTTTTTAAATTTCGAATTTTTTAAAAAACGTTTTGAATGAGTATTTATATCTTAAAAGTAACCACTATGTCAAAAACCAAACATTTATACTAACTGTATCACACAAATCGCAATTTTAGAACTTTTTTGTTCTTGCATCTTTTCACATTTTGAATTTTTAGAAAACTGTTCTGGATGATCATTTACATTTCTACAATTCCTAATTAATTGTTTATAGATCATTTTCAAACTGTTTTCTGCTCATTTCATCCTTTTAAATTTAGAATTTCTTTAAAAATCGTTCTTAAGAGAGCATTTACATCCCAAAAGTTACCACCATGGCAAATTCAAAGCTTCTATACCAACTGTATCACACAAATCGCAATTTTAGAATGTCTTTTTTTTTTTTGGTCCTGCAAACTATTCTAGGCTAGCATTTAAGTCTCTAAAGTAACAACCATGCCAAATTTCATATTTCTAGCCCTTACTGTACAAATAAATTGTAATTTAGAACGTTTCCCGCTCCTTTCCCCTTTTTAAATTTCGAACTTTTTAGAAACCATTTTTAATGAGCATTTACATTTTTTTAAAGTAACCGCTATACCAAATTTCAAATTTCTAGAACCAACATTATCGTAGAAACCGCAATTTTAGAATGTTTTTTGTTCTTGCACCCCTATGGAAATTGTTGTACTGAAAAAATTGTTTGGAAATTGTTGTATAAAATCTAGCCTATGTTAGAGAGGAGATGGTTACCAGAATTTTGACATCATTATTAAGGTTCCATACTTAAAAAGTAAAAACGGAACTATTATAAGAGCACTCATGTGTCTTATTTTTCTGACGCTCAGCAGCAGGGGTGTTGAGGGTTGATGCAGAATCATCTAAGGATTGTTGGTAACGATTTTAGAAAAAAAATGTGTCTGTAATTAGCTGAGATAATAATTAAAAACCCATCTAGAAAACAACAGCATTGAACAAAACAGTGTTGCTACTTTGTGACTTCCTTTTGAAGCGCGCTTGGCAAAATGCTAAGATTAAACTTTGTACAAGATCTTTGCTTTAGGTAAGACGAATCATATTGATAGTCAACATTTTTCATTCCAACTGAATTCAATTATTGAAGGCAAATATCGAAAAATAATTCATAGAATAATTCCAAGACATTAAAAGTCAGTAATTTTGAGACAACAATGGCTTATAATTGAATATATAATTCATTTATAATGAAAAACTTTTCGATAACAAATCACTTTAATTATCATGCCTGCATATGCTTTCATTTTTGAAAATGAATCAGAAAGTTTTGCGTTGTTCAGCATACTTTTTTAAATGCTTTAAAATTGTCTACTATTACGTCAAATATGATTGACAAGTAACTCTTTGTGTGAAACTCAACGACTTCTTCCGAAGCGTGATTGGTTCTCTGCCAAGTTTAAACTTTGTATAAGGTTTTTGTTTCAGAGGGAAATATATTCATTGCTTTTCAGTCCAATACCAATAAAATTAAAATTATGGCATGTGATATTGTTTTAGGTGTCTTTCAACAGTTCTGATATTTTGTGTGGAACCCTTTGTACGCGAATAAAACTCACATATGACCCATTAATTTTTAAAATCCGTTCTGTATAGTTCCAGAATTAACCCCTGCAAAAAGAACAAACATTGCTGCTTTATAATATTAGTATAGATAGACTTCAATTCAAATTCGGTTATTTTTAGAGAACTTTAACAATAATAAATATATTTTAATGAAATTTTCATCAGATTTACATTACTTAATGCGAAATGCGATGTCATGTAAAATACTGGAAGGGCACAGTAATTTAGTCTACAATACTGTGTTTAATATCAACTACATTCCAAAACACCGATTACCTAATAGAGTTGATACATTTGGCAAAAAGCAAGGTAAGTAAGTCTATTGAAAATTTTGTTAAAATTGCTTCATTATTATTAAAGTTAGAAATAAGAATTCATGATTCTCTTGTAATGAAACCTTGTGTATTTTTGATTGAACAAATGGATTGCAACTCTTATTTTCTATGTAAAAAATATTTGCTGTACTGTGCTCTTCCATCTTAAAGTTTGCCCCTGATAACTTTTAAACACTTTTTAAATCTAAACCTAGTTTTGTGTTATTTCATTGATGTATTTTATAGTTTATAACTCTAATGTTGTAAATGCTATTTAAATGAATCATGACTAACGTAATTGTGGAGAAAAGCATTATGATTGCATTCATTTAAAAGACTGATTCCATTAACCAGTGATTCAAATAACCGGCGACCACCTTTATCAGAAACTCAAAACCCCCCTAGAACCGAATTCTGGCTGCGCCACTGACTTTATATATATTCATACTTTAAGTACAAGCACAACTTTGTCTTTGTGATATATACAAATATACATCTGTTTGTAATTTTATGTATTAAAGTTTACTTTAAAATTATCTGATTTTCCTTTTTTTGAAATCTCAAGGAGTTTTCTTGCTTAGAAAAAGAATTCTATTTCTTAATATTATTATCCCAGCAACAATATAGTACTAAGCTCAGAAGTAAATACTGAAACATTCTAGATTATTTACTGCTCAAATAAATTAAGAAACTATTAATATTCATTAAGAGGCTAAAAAAAATTGTTATAGTTTAAAGAAAGAAAATAAGTTTTGTTAGAGAATATTTTTGAACTGGAAATTTTTTTATAAAACCTAAATCAGTATTGCCATTTGGATGGGTATTTTTTATTCAGATTACCTGATTGCTACCACTTTTTTGAAATTGTAATATTCAACTTATTTAATCTGTTATTAATTAAATATTACTATTTTAAAAATAAGTAGTAGCAATCAAAGAACCTAAATTAAAATAACTCCATCCAACTGAAAACACTGACCTATATTTTCATGGTGATATTTCACAAAAATATTAAGGATTCTTCATGAAAGAAAGTGTTCTGTACAAGACTGTTTTCTACCTGCTTTCTGTACAAGAAACCAGTGACCAAGATCACAAAAATGCCTTCTATAAAATCTGCCATTTGGTCACTAAGGGGATTCTTGGCAATCTTGGACCAGCACATTGGTGTGAAGGTTGGTGCACCCTCATCCAGGGAAAGCTTTGCACCCTAAAGCCTATTCAATATTTTTTCCTTGGCTGTTGACATGCATTCTGATTTGCGTACTAAATTTCTAGGAATTGTTTATGGACCATCATCAATTTATAAATAAAGTACAAGAGAAATTTTTATTATCACAAAAAAATTGTGATAACTTAAGAATTTTTTAGAATATCTGAAATTCCTAATTGAGAATTTTTAATGTTATGGTACGCTTACCACATCATTAAAAATTCTCACTCCTTCGTCAATGACTTATCTAGTACTCCTGATTTTCCAAGTATTTGGAAAGCATTAATTTAATTTCCCTTTTTTGGTTTTCTTTTGTTGTCTGGTAGATGTCTCTACTTTTCCACTCAGTTGTTTCATGCTGCTTTCTTCTCATTGGTTGCTTTTGGCATGTTCTCTACCCGCATCGGGTATATAAGCCACCGCCTCTCTGTCGTTTTGCCCAGTCTTGCTTTTTCTAGCATGCTGTGCTTTGCTCTTTGTTGTACTGAAGAAGAAGCTCGCTTGCAGATTCAAAACAGCTCTTTGCTGCTTTTTGTGTATTTTTAACGTTGGTATTCTTCCTTTAATATTCTTGCACAAAGGTTTTATTTGATATTTTTATACAGCTAGCTAGTAATAACAATACAGTTTTTAGCATATCTTCTATAGTTTTTCAAAGACTGCCTAAAAATTCACTCGCCCTGTCAGAAAATCCACTTTCCAGTGACGAGTAAAATAATGTATTTTACCACCCCTGAACATAAGGTTTGACAAGAGTTTGTGATATACTGAGGTGTACTTCAAATACTGTATAAGATGCTGAATCCTCATATCCATAAGTTCAATAGTTAAACATTCATTGTTTCTTTCTCTTTTTTGTTGAACTGAATTATATACAGCAAGTCACTTTTATATGTGTTTTATTCAAATAAAGTTAAACTTTTTTTACAACTTTCATTATAATTTTGGTCAAGACATTGCACATAAGGTGTGTTCCACCGAAATAAAGCCACTGTTATTGTGTGCCATAACTGGATATGAAACAAACAAATATATTAAGAAAGTCTATATACAAATACATATATACAAGGAGTAACTCACTCCCTGCCCCACTTGGGCAGAAAAAAATGAATGTTTTAAAAAAAAAAGAGGGGTAAAAAGTGTCCCGCCGAAATAAAGCCACTACTGTTAATATCCAATATATCCACCATGCTTATATATGATTCGGAATATACGATGTGGCATACTATTTACCAGTCCTTGGAGGACAGTAGCATCAATATTATCGCAGGCTTCAATGATGGCGGCCTTCAATTCTGCCACAGACTGAAACTGTCTGCTATTGGCAGATACAGCCCTACTGAGGATACCCCACATATTTTCTTGGGGATTAACATCAGAGGAAAGGGCAGGCCATTCCATGACATGCACCCCATTATCCAAAAATCATTGCCAGGAGGATTTTGCAACGTAAATGGGGGCGTTGTCTTGCTGGAAAATCCAACTTAGGCCACCAATTCTCTCTGCAAATGGCAGTAAATGGGTTTCTAGCATTTCGTGGTAATCGGTAGCCTTCATGCTGCCTGAGGAAAAAGCCAGGTTAAGTTTACCACCATAGCCGAAGCCTCTCCACACCATTAACATGTTCGCTGCCAAGCTAAAAATACCGGAATTTTCATTTTATTTAGAAAGTTCAAATTCATACCAGAAAATACTAATAGCAATATTTACTTTGTTTTATTACAGACATTTCGTGATTACATAAAATAAAAATTCTTTTGAAATTTCCGGTGCAAATAACTAATTTTAGATTGAAGAAACGTAGATAGCACTACAAGTATACTCGTAGTTGGCTCGTCGATTACCCTTTCCCGTGGTTCAGTCTAATCCTGATTTTTGAGATTTTCTCATTAAATGAATATTTTCAGATGCCTCAGACAACAAGTTGGCTTACTTTATTTGTTTGATTCCACAGTCTTGAAAGGTAACTGCTACATACACAGACATGCTGAGTACCAGACTAGAATCAAAAATTATATTTGGTTTTATTTTTATTTTATGTTGAACAATAAGTATATACATATTCTCATTCATATTCAAATATATGTTTTTTCATATGAAAAATATTCTGGAATATCTTTTGAAAAATAGTGTTAAGCCAAATCTGACCTGCAAGAGTCAAAATCCAGCACAAAATCGACCCAAAAAAGAAATAATTAGAATAAATCAGCAATGAAAACAATCAGCATGAAACAGTTGTGACCCGAATCACGGTCCCATCGCTATTGGGCAAAATCTGATTACCCGACCCCATGCAGGACTCTAGAACTGATGTAAAGACTTTCCACTCAACATCTCTTTTTGAGCACTCAGTTTATCAATTATCTACTTTTTTGACAATATAAAATTACTGTCTCTTTAAAAATATGGCTTTCAAAAAAGCATCCCCCCCCCTCAAAAAAAAAAAAAATTATTATTAGAGTGAGCAAAAAAGGGAAGAAATTATGCAAGACAGCCATGATGGGCATAAAATAGAAAGCATTAATTTGTTAAAGAATTTAAAAGTAGATATAGTAGAAATAAAATAAGAAGCATGAATTTATTAAAAAGATGCAGAAAAAGTGTTAAAAAATCATGTGGTAATTTTATTTCTGTAAAATTAGTCAAGAACACAAATCTCCAAGAGACCAATTTGGGTACTTGTAAATTGACAAAAATAGTTTTGTTTGAAGGTAATGTAAAATTGTCATTGTGTGGCCCGCTGAAATAGCAAAGATTATTGCACTCTTGTTGTTTTCCATGTATGCGAAGCAGTTGTCAGTAAGGCTTTGAAGAATTCTGTTCTATTTTTCAAGAAATAAAATCTTCAAATTTAATAAAGGCAATGGAGATATTAGTCTAGCTTAAATGCATTGTTCTAGTCTGTCCTAGACATGTTTAAATGAACCAAAATCGGACGTGTATGCTGACATCCCCTTGTGTTTTATAAATCTATTTGTATGATGTCTGGTATTATCATGCATGTGATAAAGGAAGACTGCAGTGTGAGGTTACAGCTGTACTACAATGAGGCTTGTTTATCTCCATATCTTTCTGTTGTCAAATTACCTATTTTTTATATAATAATATGCAAATTCATTTGTCCATGCATACAGATTTCAGTCCAGATCATTAATTCTACCTTGCCTGTGCTTGGATTATTTCAAATGCTACTTTTTCTCCATTCCCGTATGCATTGGTTGTCTTTCACCAGACTGAATTGCGGGCTCTCATCAATAAAAAATCACTTGACTCAAATCACTTTATATCTAATCTCGATGTTCAACAATCCATCTTCTGTAAGCTGCATGATGCGTTGAGATTAAAGGATTCTCACCATTGGTCTGTGCATTTAGACCAATTAGGTGATAGTTACATTGGACAGTTTGGCTTGTCATCCTCTCCCTTGTTACCAAAACAAACCAGGCCAATAGCTAGACCAAGGTTCCAGGGTATGCAAATCTTTTTCTATGCGGGGGAAACTATTTCTTTTGTATTTTTCTAATGTTTACAATTCCTTGAAACTTATGTATTATACATTTTGTACAATTGTTTTCAGTTAAAAAAATCTTTTCATTCCAAGAATTATACTTTTAAAATGTTGGGAAATATTATAGAAATGTATCTTTGCTTTCTGTACTAATATATAAAATGTGAGTGTGTCCATGAATTTCAGAAAAACACTTATTTCTAAGTTCATTCGATTATTTAGACAATGTATAACCAAAAATAACCTTTAATTTTTTTTTTGTCTGTTTGTTCAGAATAGGCTCAGAAATGGCTGCATTCAAACACTAAACTTACCAGGGACAGTTAGAGAATGTTTCTGGCTACAATCTGTAGTTTATCACATTCAGATAACTATAGTTGTTTTTGACTAAACTGGGAAAATTGAACAATCAACCAATCTTTCAATGCTCAAAAACTTGGGAACTAATCGATCAATTTTAAGGAAACTTATGGTCATGGCAGTTGAAAGGTCTCAGATTGAAAAATGATAATTCTGAGTACAATCTGCAGTTTTTTGCATTCTAATAATCTAAAATAGTTTTTGAAAAACTGGGAAAACCAGGGAGAATCAATGAATCAACCAATCTTTCAATGCTGAAAAATTTGAGAACTAATTGATCAATTTTAAAGAATATTACAGTGAATCAAAAGTCTAAGTAAGATTAATAAATGATAAAAATCAGATTTTTAGCTTATGTCTTATGCATTTTAATTAAAAAACTGCATTGATAAGTAATTTTCTCCAAAAAACTCGAAAGATCTTATAAAATACAAATGCAACATAACGGGTTGCTACGCAGTTAGTATATAATAAACAGCAGGTTTTAGTGTGCACGTTTGTTGTGTTGGAGACAAATGACTGAACCTAGAGCTATTAAATTTGGTTCCAAAGGTATCTCTAGACCCGATTTTATTCAGTTAATTTTGAAAAATATTTTTTTTAAAATAAAAAATACAATTTCTTCATTGTTGCTAAATTTATTCCACCCTATTTTCCAGCAGAATGTTTTCCTCGGGAATTAGATTTCTTTTTCAGAATCTGTATACACTGCATGCAGTGATAAGAAAAAATTTAGCTATATTTTTCTTTTGGCACCTGTAATGGGCTAGGGAAATCTGTTGGGCATAGAAGTGAAATTTGGTTCCGGATAAAAGTTTGAATGCACCTGAGCTGCAGATTTGAATTTTTTTGTGATTTTTTTAAGGCCTGATTTCACCAAAAATGATTTCTTAATAGTACCCATGAGGGATTTAAGTTAAAGGTTTAAATTTAAAAAGAGATATATAAGATATACAGTCGAACCTCTATTTAACGAAGTCGCTAAATCCCGAAAAAAAGTTCATTATATGGAAAATTCGTGAAATAGAGATTCACTTTTAAAAATATTTTAAACAACATAAAACAGATTTTAAATTCATAAACACTAAATATTATTTTTAAAAAAAATATTTAATCTTTTTTTTTTTTTTTAGTACAAATAAGATGGATTTGCTTTATTTATTTTACCCATCAAAAAGAAATCTGCAGGGGAAACAAGAATAAAACAAAACATTCTACGGGAATACACTCTAATTTCAGTTCTAAGAAAATAGTTTTAAATTAAAATTAATAAATCATTGTCGTATTTATTATAAAAAGCAATTTTAAGCATACATTACCACATGCATCCTTAAATTTAATTACTGAAAAAGTCTGTTAATTTTGTCTGAGTTTTTGGTTTGAAAATGTGTTTTCTCTCATAATACGTCTCGCTTCAGAATCAAGTGAAGGAAAATCCTCAATCAGCACATCATTTTCAATTTCTTCTTTTTCTCTCAGCTGTATCCACATTTTTTTAAGTTCTTCCACCTGGAATATCATCTTCATCTTCCGTACTTGTCGAATTTTCATTGCTGACAAAGAATCCAGCTTTGGCAAAACTGTTGCATATAGTATGGTCTGTGACATCATAGTTCCATGCTTTGGAAATTTCTGATATGCTTTCCCATAAGTTGATCTTTGGCATAGATTGATTGTTCTCAAGTGCAGTGATAACTTTTTGCGTTATTCTATTGCAATACTGTATTTTGAAGCTTTTGATCACTCCTTGATCCATTGGCTGCAGTTTTGATGTAGTGTTAGGTGGTAAGTAAAAAACTGTAACATTTTTCAGTTTTTGGTTGATTTTCTTCAGATGGGTGGGATAGTTGTCAAAAACGAGAGCAATTTGGCGACACTCTGCAATCATATGTTTGTCCAACTTTTTAATCAATTTTTCACAAATTTCTGATGTCATTCAAGACTTTTTGTTAAAGTCATAATCAACGTCCAAAGATTTTACACCTTTTAAACATCTTACGTTCTTTCTTCTTCTGATAACTAATGGTTTGAATTCCTGATCTCTAGGCATAATCGCACCTAACATGACAGTTATTCTTACTTTACTTTTTTTCCACCAAAGCATTTTTCCTTTTTAAATGTTAATGTCTTTTGAGGCAAACATTAAAAAAATAAAGCAGTCTCATCCGCATTAAAGATGTTTTCTGGTTTATAGCCTTTTAAAATTTTACTCAGTGTCCCTGCTATCCAATTTTCACTATCATTATCATAAACGTGTTTATTTTCACCATGTATTTTTTTTTTATCGCAGTTCCGTGTCTTCTCTTAAATTTTCAAGCCACCCACTGCTTCCTCGAAATTCGTCATATCCCAATGCTTTCGCAAATTTAAGAGCTTCCTCAATTATAAAAGGCCTAGACATCGGAACATTTTTATCTCGCATTGTGTGTATCCACTTCAAAACTGCCTCATCTACATCTTCATAGACACATGCTTTTAAACGTTTTGAGCAAGAATTCGATGAATCGTAATTGTGCAACTTACCACGATTTTTTATTATGGTTGATAAGCTATTTGAAGGAATACCAAATTTGAAAGCAATATCCTTTTTCTTCACTCCTTTATCCACATGATCAAGAATTAAATTTTTTTCTTTGATACTCAAACACTTTCACTTTGACATTTTCGAGCTATAAGAACTGAAATTACTAGTACGACTAATCAAAAATCTAGAATACAGGAGACTCTAATTCAAAGACACGGGGCAGCTCCATTGAAGGTGAAAGGAGGATATTGAAAGTCTGCACTTCCTAGATGAAATGCAAAGAATGACAGCGATTTTACTGCACTCAGTGAGTTAGGTGCCTGGTAAAATCAATTCAAGGTCACTGCTCATCATAAAATGATCTAAAAGAAAGAATAAATTGGAAATGTTCGTAAATATTTTGAGAAATAAGTAGAAAAAAAAAATTATGTCACAAGAAAAAGTTCGTTAAATAGAGAATGCACTTCGCTATTTGGAGGTTATTTTACAAAGAAATTCGCAAAATGTACTTGGTTCCAAGAAAATTTTCACAAAATAGGGGTTCGACTGTATAAAGAAAAGAGAAGAGATGTCTGGTAAGCAAAGTTGAATTAGTTTAAGTTTGCAGTGGAAAAACGTACGAGGGCATTTCGAAAAGTAAAGATACAATGGCTCGCATTCCTTAAAAAAAACATTTATTTAGAAAACGTAAGTTACATCTTATTAACTGGATTATTTATTATTTTTCGACATAATCACCCCCGTTATCCAAAAATTTGTTAAGTCAGGGCACAAGCTTTTGTATCCCACAGTCATAGAAGGTTTCCGCCTGTTGTCGGAACCACATTTCAACTTCATCTTTGATCTCATCATCGTCGTGGAATGATTTTCCTCCAAGATGTGACTTCTTTCAATTTGAGACGTCTATTCGCACGAATTGCTTCCTGCGTTCTCTGAAGAAGGGCATCAGAGATCACAGATGGCCGACCTGTTCTTTGTTCGTCATGAACATCGGTCCTACCTTCAGAGAAATGACGACACCATTTCGTTACATTTTGTCGATTCATAATGTTCCCATAAACAGAAACAATTTCTTTGTGAATATCTGCTGGTCACTGACCTCTTGCATGAAGAAAACGTATGACGGAGCGCACTTCGCATTTGGCAGGATTCTGAATCGGCGGAACCATTTTAAACACACCTACTCCAACCAGAATCAACGTTGAAATGCTGAACGACAGAGGAGAAAGCTAACGGTTCAAGGTTAACACCTGTGTTGCCAACTTGCTTGCCAAAACTTTTCTTTTCCTCCGGCGTACGGTGTATATTTACTTTTCGAAATGCCCTTGTATAATGGCTGACCGATATGAAAAGTTAAAAAGTAAAAAGCTTTCATTAATTAAACTATAATGATATTTAATGTTTGAAAGAATGACAAAGCATTAAACATAAATTAAATAAATCAAATATAACTGAAAAAGTATTTCAAAACAATAACTACTTACGAAAATAAGAAACATCTATTACTGAAATAATATATTACTTTCTTAACATAAGATGATTTGAAAAACGCACTTCATAACAGTTAATGTGGTAATGCTGTAAATGACTATTGAAAAAAAACACGAGCTGAATAATATTTAAATGATACATGGCCCAAATCCGTGAAATTAGAACTTATTTCCCGGCAGTAACAGGTAACTGATGAATGCATGGGATATCGGCTGGATATATGATGATAAGTAAAACTAATGCTGGATCAAAACGGAGCTTTGCTTATTGACGATATTATAACTGTTAAGCACATTCATGATAAACGACAGCCAACGAAAACTTGTAATGAAAAGAAATAAAGATGAAACTTGACTCAACCCTTTCAGAGCTTATGTTTCTCAGGGTTAGCCATCATAATGTCCTTCCCTAAAAGCCACTAGGCAGTGGAATCCATTACTCAAAAATCAAAGTTCGTCAGAAAAAGTTCAGTCCTTGTTATTGCATATTGTATCTGGAGAGAATATTTCAACATATTACAGATGAACAAAAACTTATTCAGCATATATACAATTCCCATTTCAATTTCATGATATCTGGTTAGTTACAAGGGCAGCACGTGGATGGCACAAGATGAAGCTAAACAGAAACGGAACTAAGCAGGAACGAAAACAAAACTGCAACAGAAACGAAGCTAACAAAAATGAAGCTGATGACTGAGGGTGAATGAATGTCTTTTATTCAAAGCAGCCAGATGATAATAGGACTATTACGCACAATCCCACGCAATGAAATGAACTCACCCGGAAGTACGACATCGCTAGGCAATATGCAGGAGCGATGTGTGGCAGATGGAGATGATCGACGCCATCTAGTGGTGGATATACGAACTGCTTCATTTAGGGAGTGATTGGACATTGGGATCGTGACTTACGGATTTAGATATGTGCGATGTTTAGACTTCAGATACGGAATGAAAACAAAATAACAAAGTCAGGTAAAAACAGAAATATGATTTGGGGATGAAACAGAGGTAAATAAAAGTAAAATGTATTTTAAATAAGTGATTTAAATAAAGATTATTGTAATAAAATATATCCATGTAAAAAGTAAATAAACTAAATGAATATTCCTCGTACGGTGACAGGAACAAATATATTTCTTATTAACCCATAGCCATAAATGATTTAGTATAAACATCTTTATCGCCAAAGATTTTCTGCTGTGACAATGAGAATGTCTTTTACCTAAGGGCAGCCCATTTTTGTGGGTCCATGGGAAAAATGTGATAGTAATGATTTTCGTTCTGCCTTAAAAAAAAAACTTTAATTTTGTAGTTGCGGCCCATGAGTCTGTCGCGGTTTGATTTTCTCTCATTTGACTTGGGGACTGGACCAGTGTTTTTTTATTGTCATTATTTATTATTTTGTACTCTCATTACACTGGGCAAGCCTACATTAGATTTAATAAAGCAAAATTAAAAAACATAAATTAATTACAGAACCTGCATTTCACCATGTGTGAGCGATGGAGCAAGGTGATCTTCAAACGCTTTGAACATAAACAAACTAAGCATCTGCAGTCCTCACTGGATAAAAATAAGGAGCATGCAAAGTTAGTTTCTCTGATTGTAGTTCACAGCCTGCAATCAGAGATTCCTCATAGTATACTTGTTTGTTGAGATTTCCCTCATAGTTTTACAGAATATAAAATATTGTTGTTTTCTGACCTCTACTTTTCAAAAAAAAAAAAAAATAGAAATTTTAAGATTGCAGATCTAATATTGGTCAACTTCACATACTATTTGGCAAATATCAGTAAAAATGTTTTGCCCGATGTACTACATTCTTGGGTGATATTGGCTAATATTGCTGTGCTACCTTCATTGCATCTTAACCCTTTAGCGGGCGGTGTCCACAAAAAAGGACACCTAATTTTAATTCCAAAACTAACAAACGGCACCAAGAATATTTAATAAAATTTTCCCTTTTATTAAGTACGGTAATATAAGAAAGTTTTTATTAACTAATGAACTCTTTTATAAATTCTGGTGTCAGTCCATTATTTCATCATTTTAAAAACAGACTTACTCCGCGCCGGAAAGGGTTAAAACAAAAAAACTTTAAAAAAAGTTGAGAATGTATTACTTTTTAATGCTAATTCATTTTTATTACAATAAAATATTCCTATCATATATCATTTTCCTACAAATCAGGTTTTTAAAAATGTGTTTTAATTTTATACAGGGTGTCCCTTCTTGTCGTTGACCAATAGCTAATTCCTAAACCATTAGTTTTAGAGGCGTAGTTCCAATTGCAAAAATGTCTCAAATATTGTTCTTCATTATATGAAAATCGATTTACATCAAAATACTTTTTAAATACTTACGGAATTAAAATGATGCCTGGAGTTTTTTAAAAAAATTTTCTTCATGTTCTAACAGGTAAAACAGTAACAATCCAGTCTTCTTTTTTAATTTATCTCAAACATCTTCTTACTTTCTATTTTCAAGAGGGATGCGGAAAGATTGCAGTTCTCCCAAACTTATTATTATTTTTAAAGGATAAGCACATTAATAAATTAAAAATTTTATGAAAAGGGTATGGATTTTAATATCTTCTACAAAGATTGATTTTTGTTTATTTTTTTAAATCATTGATTATTAATATTTTCAAAATATCACCTATTTTTAATATCTTCATTATCATTGTTTTTTAATATCTTCAAATCACTTTTCAACAAAGTTGAAAAGTATTTATGATTTCGGATCGTCTGTTATTCCGTCTATCCTTCGGTTCACACTCTGACTTTTGTAAGTTTGCATGGATTACCATAAAACTGATGTATGTCTTTGATGTTCATTGAAGTATTATGTCACTATAGAAAATGATGCATATAGTATCAAATTTTCATTTACAAAGAAATATTATACAGTAATACCTTGGTTTTCGTTGACTTTGGTTATCGTCGGTTTCGGTTTTCGTCTATTTTTTCAGCGGAAAATTTGTCTCGATTTTCATAGGTTGCCTTGGATTTCATCACCGTACTCACGTGACCTCTCTGAATTTTCCGCAAACAAAGGGAGCGATCCACACGTTCTCCTGCTCAGTGTGCGGTTGTTTCTCATCGTGTGTGCATCACCCTGCGTGCCTAGGCAAACAATTTCATTTATTTACAGTGTATTTTTGTGCTTTTTTATTGATTGTGAGTTGCTCCATCATGGAACCAAAGAAAGTTTCCAGAGCCAGCAATCCTTCAAAGAAGAAGGCCAGGAAAATGATCTAGTTGAGGAAGGAAATTATTCAAAAATACAAGAGCAACATTAAGATTGCTGAACGGAAATCTCCATCTACGGTAAGTTCCATTGTGGTGAAAAGGAAAACAATAAAGGAGGCTTACGTAGCCAAAGGCGTGAATGTGCAAACGAAACAGATCACAATCAATTGAAGATTATTATTAATTTGGATCAACCAAAAACAGTTAGATGACGATTCTGTTTTGGAGGTCATCATATGTGAAAAAGCCAGACTATTAAATTCTGATCTCATTCAGAATATGCCTGGGACCAGTGCTGATGATTTTAAGGCCAGCAGAGACTGATTTGAAAAATTCAAGAGGCCCATTGATATACACAGTCTTACTAGGCACACGAAAGTGCAAGTTTAGACAGGTCTGGAGCTGAAAAATTTATTTGTGTCCGAATTCAAAGATTACGTAGAAACTGAAGGATTCATTCCCCAACAAGTCTTCAACTTTGATGAAGCTGGCCTCTTTCAGAAGAAAATGCCAAAGAAGACATTCATTACACTGGAAGAAAAGGCATTGCTAGGACATTAGCCTATGAAAGATAGGCTAACACTTTTGTTGCGTAGTAATGCTAGTGGTGATTGTAAAGTGAGACCTTACTAGTGTACCATTCAGAAATTCCTAGAGTTTTTAGCAGAAACAATGTGATTAAAAGTAAATTGTGTGTGATGCAGAGGACAAACAAGAAAGCCTCATGGTTCACGAGGCGACTTTTCAATGAGTGGATGAATGAAGCATTTGGCCCGAGTGTGAAAAAATACCTCCAAAGTAATCAGCTGCCCTTAAGTGATTCCTGGTAATGGACAATGCTTTGGCACATCTTCCAGTTGGAAGATACATTGTTGGAGGAGTTCAATTTTACCACAGTGAAGTTCTTGCCCCTTAATAAGGAAAGGGCAACTGACGTCACTGTTGGTTAAATTACTGTTGGTTTGGGAGAAAAACCTGTTCGTTCTTTACGACTCCTACAGTACACATGAGATGGAGCGATTTGATTGGTCTACGTTAAACTGGTCTATGATATGATTGGCCTACGTCGCCATGATGATTCCTGCAATGATAGCTGCGACAAAAATGCAGTGGTAGATTGGTTGATGGAACTGTTTGTTTGTAAACATGCCCTTTCCTTATACCACACCACCCATCCAGCTCATGGAGCATAATGTCATTTCAAATTTTAAGAAACTGTACACAAAAGCAATGTTTCAAAGGTTCTTTGAGCTGAGATCAGATGCAGAATTGTCCTTAACCCCTTCGGGACCGGCGGCTTTTACACAAATTTTATTAGGTTGGCACCACTTTTTAAAAAAAAGCTACCTTTAGTTAAACTATCACGAAAATGCTCTAATTAGAGAAAGCAAATATTATTTTTATTTTTTACTGGTGCCTAAAACAAATTCTGTATGCTCTTTTTGAGGGTGCATATATGCACCCATGGTCTCGAATGGGTTAAGAGAGTTCTGGGAAAAACATTTCAATATTCTCAACTGCACTAGCCTCATAGATAAGGCTTGGCAGGGGGTGACATCCAGGACGATAAACTCTGTCTGGAAGAAATTATGGCCAGGATATGTTCATGAGAGAGATTTTGAACCTTCCCCTGATGACCCGACACGTATGGTGTAGTCGATTGTTGATTTCGGTACATACATGGGTTTGGAGGTGAGTGGTGAGGATGTGGAAGAGTTGGTGGATGAACACAGTGAAGAACTCGCCACTGAAGCTGCAAGACCGTCGCCTATAAGTGCAACAGACGGCAGGCGAAGAAGTTTCCCCAGATATAGTTACTTGATACCATACGCCAAGAACACTATATTAATTTCTTATTGTTTTTAGTACTAAACGATATACTTATTCTCTGTAAAATGTGTTTGGTACGAATTTTGGAGTGTTTAGAATGAATTAATTTGATTTACATAGATTCATATGGAAATAATTGCCTTGGTTTTCGTCGGTGTCGGATTTCGTCGATTGTTTTCGGACGGATTATCGATGAAAACTAAGGTATCACTGTATATACAAAAGAAAAAAAAGAGTTATTTCATATTACTGTTTATGGGCGAAAATTGTTTCAAATACACTTTTAAAAAAATTATAATACTTTAAATATAACCAAAGTGACTTTTGGTATCGAGATTCACTACAACGTTCCTTATAGAAAATAGCATTTATGTTTGTTTACATAGGGACATGTAAAAATATTTCAAAACACCATGATCTGTTAAGGGTAATTGTTTTAAATGCATTTTAATCCTGTTATGCTTTTTCTATCTGATAGAAATTCATATGGGGATATTCATCATTCTAAGGGATGCTGCTACATGTTTGCTATAGAAAACGGCGCATGAAACATTTATAGTACTTTTACAAGGCCAAGCAAAATAATCTAGATACATCATCATCTATGGGTGCAGTTGCTGGAAACATGATTATATTATGCATTTTTTGGCTGAATAAAATATTAATTTGGCTGAGTGGTACGTAAAAGCTATTCATGTGCAGGGCTGCATCAAATAATTCAAATACATTACTGTATATGGCCATTTATTTCTTGAAATGCGTTTGCAGCTAAATTAAATTTTAGTCTATTATGAGGTGCGCATATGATTAGCATTTCCTTTTCCTGTACCGGCCAATCAAAATAATTAGAATACGTCACCATCAATAGGCAACTGTTCATTGGTCTGTGTTTAAACTGAACGAAACTTTATTTTGATGAAAATTGTTAAAAATGTCTTCCCCTCATACAATATTATTGCTTTAAAATTAATTGTATAAACATTTGTGAATAATGAGTATAATATATGGGCAAGTGTACAGGATGTCCGATAACGGTTGAACCACGCTTTAATTTTTTATCTGTTGGAGATAGTATGTAATGTAAATTGCAAAAGTGCTTAATATAAGGTAAGGAAGTAATATTTAAAAAGGTGGATTAAACTTTGTGCCGTTATATTAAAAATAAGTGCACAACGTGAAATAGCACAAATTAAAAAAAATATATATTGGCAAACAGCTGTTTCGGAGCCCCTAAAGCTCCATCATCAGTGCCAATTCAAAAGACTAAAACCGATTTAAAATCCCAAGCCATGTATGTCAATTTGCCTGAGTCTTTCGCACGCGCCAAGATGAAATGGTGGCGACCTCTTCAAAAACAACAGCGAAGTAAGAATACAAAAGTACAAGGGTTTTTTGAAGAGGTCGCCGCCATTTCATCTTGGCGCGTGCGAAAGACGTAAGCAAATTGACATGGCTTGGGATTTTAAATCGGTTTTAGTCTTTTGAATTGGCACTGATGATGGAGCTTTAGGGGTTCCGAAACAGCTGTTTGCCAATATATATTTTTTTAATTTGTGCTATTTCACGTTGTACATTTATTTTTAAAGGAAGTAATATTGTTAATGAAATAGTCCTCTCGTTACTTTTCAAAAATTTGTACTTTTAAAATTTTAATAAGATTCTTCTATACTTAAATGGTCTGTCCCACTCAGCCAAGTAGTTAGCATGCTGGCCATAGAATGAGCAGCTAGGGCCGACGTTCGCGGGATCGAAATCAGGAAGGGCAGCATATGCCCCCCTATCGGGGTCAAAATGGACATTATCCGCTAGTCTGAGTTCGAGGCTATAAAAATCACGTGATTGGGGAAAACAAACTGACTTATTACCATAGCATGTAATGCTGAAATTTTTTTATATCGTTCGAAATTAAATTATTTTACGATATGGTGAAGTATTGTGCTGTATATGGCTGTTCCAACAGTTCTGCTAATACGTTTGTAGATGGAAAAAGAATTTCTTTTCACAAATTCCCTCTGAAAGACGAAAAAATATTGAAGACATGGCTGATTAAGATTAAGCGTGAAGATTATCAGCCAAATGAATACTCACGTATTTGCTCTACCCACTTCGAAGAAAACTGTTTTGAATATCAGAATTTTACTAACAGCAGATTCATAAAAAAAGATTCAGTTCCTACCATATTCTCTTATAAATGTGCATCAAAGAGGAAAAGAACATCATATACATTTAATCACGAGTAAGTACATTTGATGTTATTATTATTATTTATTTTATTAGAAATTCATTTGTTTATACTTGAGATAACCGTTTACGAAAATCCATGAATATAAGTTGGAGTTTCACAAAATTATGGTATGTTTTAGCTGATGCATTTTATTTGTAATTATGTTTTATGCAAGGTTTAGTGTGCATTATGTTTCTACTTATAAAAGTTTAAAAAGTATATATATATGCACTAAATTTGCTTTGTACTGCTATTTTTTTTTTTGTTTTAATCGTTCCCGTTATTTATTTTACTACCATTTTCACTAAACTATTATTCATATTAGAAAGTATTATTTACTAATAAATTGAACCTATTTCATGAGTTAAATGAATTATTGTTTAGAGTAACAGATATTTCTATCTTTAAAATCTGATAATTGGAAATGATTCCTAAACACCATAAAATAATTTCGTAAATTTTAGGATGTTTTTATATATAAGGAAAATTCCAGTGAAACGATCTTTTTAAAATTATTTTTAGGCATAATAAGAAATGTTATATTTTGAAATAAATATTTATGTATTTTGCTATTGCTTCAACAATATTATATTTTAGCGAAAGAATGTGTTTGCTTTTTAATTACAATGATAATTTATTTTTTAAATTCAGGGGTCGATCCAAGAAAACTTTTGGGGCCTATTTAGGGCCCCTTCATATATAATGATTTTCAGACAACAGTATAAAATAAATTTTCAAATCCCTAATGAAGTTAATATCAAAATATTAAAAATGTTTAAACTACTACAGTTATCGCTGTGAGTCTACTTAAAGTCAGTGGGCTGAGTTATGTGGAATTTTCATGACAGCTGGGTACATTTGCAGGCAAAAATTTGTTTATATATATTTTGTCTGTAAGTGTAACTTGCTAGTGCTTGATACACGGAAAGATCTTCAACACCACAATATGTTTGGAGCCTTCGTGCAAAAACTGTGCTTGCTGCTCTACTCTGGTTTTACTTACAGTTACTATCCAGTGAACATGCTTCATTTCTTTGAAATTAATATTTTGATATTCAGTTCATTTGAGGATTGAAAAGTTATTTTACTTGAAATTTTTTTGATAACAACAGTATTAGAAAGTTTCTTGGTAAATATTTTGATTTTATAACCTCTGTTTGAAAAGTGTTAAAGTATATTAGAAAAGCATTCAGAAATTCTAGAATTAATCAACTTATTTAAATTGAAGTAATTTATAGGAGTTTAATATTTTCATTATTATTACAAATATATTTTAAAATATTTTGTTCTTTCTAAAGCTTTAAAATAAATTATGATTTTCTTTAACCAACTTCTTTCATTCTAAACTACATTGATTTTCTTTATTGCATCGCTATTTGAATATAATTGTTTAAGTAAATTTTTTTAAGAATTGTTTATGTATTAATTATCTAACTGGTCATTAATATTATTGTTTTTCTATATTCTATGAATTGCAAATGTATAATCTAAAAATAAAATCTGTGCATGGGCATGCTTTTCCAAAAAAAATATTTGTAAGATAATATTGCTTAAGAAATCTATGCATTTTTTGTAGAAATTGAGTTTTGTGACAGGTATTGTCTGGGCCTGAAAATTTCGTCCCCTGCACACATTTAAGTTGAATATAAACATTTTTTTACGTTTTTATAAATTGGGTACTTTTTGGTTAACCAGGTGCCAGTGATATTATATACACATTGTACGTATACATATCAGGGGTCGATGCAGGTTTTTTTTTTCTTGGGGCCCATTTTGTGAAAAGTAAAGGTTATTTTTATGAAATTTATTATATTTTTGCGAAAAATAACATTTTGTAACGAAAGTTGAAATCCAGTTAATCAAATTCGAACCAAGCATTTATAAACAAAAACTTTTTTAAACCCTTTTGCTGAAGTTTTACTCTCTGGTGAATTTGTTTGTTTACAAATTATGCATTTTAAAACATCATAAAATAATAAATAATAAGTTTTTATGGAATAGAATTTTGTGAAGGGGCCCATTTTATCAAATTGATTTTTGTGAAGGGGTTCATTTTACCAAATTTATTTTCAAATTTTTCCTGGATCGACCCCTGCATATATATACATACACACATATACTATATATATATGTATATTGTATATACATATGTATTTATATATGTACATTGTATATACATATGTATTTATATATGTACATATATCACTGGCGCCCGGCTAACTGAAAAGTACCATAAATTGTTTTAAAATTTAAAATAAGACTGAAGAATCTCCTTATTCTAATTTTTTTTTTAATGTATTAATGGTAATGCTTCTGTTGTATAATATATTGTATGTACAGTATGTGTACAGGGCAGTTTTACTTCTTTTTTTTTTTTTTTTTTTAAGCTTTCAGAACATTTTCCCAATGGTTATTGTAATTTGCTAAATTATATATATATATTGAAAGGATGAGAGTGCAATCATTTATCATATATTATAATATGAAAAAAATCTTCTATGTGTATATATATGCAAATTTTATTTTAAAAACAGCTCTGATTTTGACGAAATTTTGTATCCTACGAGTTTTGGGTGCAGAAAGATGATTGGGCTTGGTCACATGTTCGAGAAAATTCGATTAGTGGATCACTGTGGGTCAAGCTAATTTTACCTAAAAAAACAGCTCGGATTATTTAGACTAAATTTTGCATCCTACAGTTTTAGAGAACGAGAAGACTATTGGGCTAGGTCACATGTTCAAGAAATTTCAGACGATTTGAACTAAATTTTGTACCCTATGGTTTTTGGACATAAGAAAAACATTCTGCTAGGTCACATGCTCGAGAAAATCTAATTAGTGGATCACTGTGGATCAAGCTTATTTTATCTAAAAAACAGCTCGGACTATTTTGACTAAATTTTATATACTACGGGTTTCGGTCACGAGAAGATAATTGGGCTTAGTCACATGTTCGAGAAAATTTGATTAGTGGGTAATTTTGATTATGGGTCCAGCTATTTTGTTAAAATAAAAAGCATTAAAGTAATAATACAGAGAAAAAAATATATCGAGTTAAAGCTAATTTTGACCAAGCTCAGCTTGGTCTTTGCTGCTCGTTATTAAATTAAAAGTACTTGTAATGCTTATTTCACTCGCTGACGCCATCACTTGGATCCCAAAGAAAATGACATATCCTCTCCAAATAAAATACACTACTTTATTGATTATATTACTCAAAAAAAAAAAAAAGCTGGTATTTTATCAATGCTGTTAATGTGTTAATCAGATATATTTATTTCACTTCTAAACAGGGTTTTAAAAATTCCCACCCCATGTGCCTTTTTATTCAAAAATCCTCCTTTTAAATAAATTCATTATATATATATATATATATATATATATACTTTTTTCTTTTTTCTAGTGATAATCCTGAACCTGAATCTTCAAGTGAACCTGAGCCAGCTTGCAAGACTGTCTCAACACAAACTGAAGGTTTTGAAGATATTATAATTCCTATGATATCCAACTTGAACTCTGAAAATTCAAAATTAAAGTCTGCTTTAGAAGCAGCGAAACATTCTGTCGAAAATGTCAAAGATGACAAAACAATGCAAATGTTAACTGGATTTTCCAAGCTTCAATTCAATGTAATATATGATTTTTTAAATTTAGCAAATGAGATGAATAATGCAAAGGAATTATTTTTTATGTTTATGATTAGGATGAAAAATGGAATTAGTGAACATTTTTTAGGATTTATGTTCGATATTTCCCAAACGAGAATTTCGGTACATATGAATTCTATTACAGATGTGATTTTTTATAAAATTAAGGATGTTAACATATGGCCATCAAAAGATAGAGTAAAAAGAAATATGCCTTACATATTCAAAAAACATTTTCCAACATGCAGAGTGATAATTGATTCAACTGAATTTAAAATACAAAAACCGTCAGATCCAGCGGAACAGCAGGTAACATTCAGCTATTACAAAAATTGCAATACTATCAAATGTCTAATTGGAATTTCTCCATCAGGAGCCGTATCATTTATGTCACCATTGTATGGCGGATCTATATCAGACAAGGAGTTATTTCGAAGAAGTAAACTGCTTCAGCTCCTGGAACCAGGAGATTCAGTGCTAGCAGATAGGGGGTTTACAATCACAAAAGAAATTACAAGTGTTGGATGTACACTGCATACCCCACTTTTTTTGAAAGACAAAATACAATTTAACTTGATTGAAAGAAAATAAAATAAAAAGATAGCTAGGCACAGGGTGCATGTGGAACGTGCTATTGGTGCAATAAAAAATTTCAAATTGTTTGAAGGTGCAATACCAATAACTATATTGCATTCAATACATAAAACAATTTATATTGCTGTATTTTTTACAAACTTTGGAAATCCCCTTATAAAATATTAATATATCTGTATTATTGTTACCAGGGTTCAGTAATATATATCTGATGTTTATTTTCAAAATATCATGAAGTTTGATATTTTCACATATTTGATATTTATTTTCAAAATATTGCGAATAATATTTTTGATATTTTCAGTCAAAACAAGTGTAAATGAACTTTTTAACTGTTATTATCTATGCTGTTCTGTAGATAAGGAATTTTTGCTCTTATAGTGGTTTTCTTAGCCCCTTCCCCCCTAACCGAAAAATATTTTTTTTCTAAGATTTATGCTTGAAGCTGAATTTTTAAATCTAGAATCAATAATTATGCAAAACAATATTTACGTACAAAAATCACTAAAAGATAAACTACCTAATTATGAACATAGAGCTTCATTAGAAATAATTTTTTCATGTTTTGGTTTTGTTCAGTTAAGCAGACCAAGCTTACTATATTTATCTTGAAATTTTTCAATAAAAACAAATTATTTTGTTTTATAAAACATAAAATTTTCTTAACTTGATTACTAAATCTTAATAGTTTGTTTTTTGTGAGAGTAAAAAGCCAATTGTGTCTGTTTTCAATTAGTTGATCCTAAATTTTAAGTGAAAAAAAAAAAAAATAGAAAAATACATTTACAATATTTTTTTTTATTAAGTTTTCTTGCTAAATGACATATGTTTTAATGTCTAATTTATATTAACTCCTAAAATATTTATAATCATCAATAAGTTGATTATTTTGAAAATGTCAGATATTTGCGAACCCTGATTGTTACTCATAATGCAACACATTATGCTGTATCTGTAAATATTTAATAAATGTATATTAAACTACTATTTTTTTTTTTTTGTATTATTTGCAATTTTTGGTAATTTCTCTTGCAGATTAGTTTGGGCTCTCTTTTCGGAGCCAGAGCCGAATGCTGAAAGTTATGCAATAAAAGTTGCATGATATTTTAAAAATTGTTTCCAAAGTAATATCTCATTTTTAAACAACTTCTTACATAAGAATAATTATTAATCCCTAGCATACAATTAATTATATAAAAATTTTAATTATGTTTTATCAAAAGTGAAGTTTGCTATCAAATAAATAAACTTTAGAGAGCTAAGGCAACTTTTTTTCGAAGCGCAGATAAAGTCACATGATATATGGACTTCTTTATCCCACATATGTTTGCTCGCGTCTTTCGTCCATTGGATTTATATGGGGTTGCCTCTAAAACAAACTGGTAAACAGTTTTGTTTTTTATTTTGTAACTAATAATGTTGATAAACTGCAGAGCATATGGGTTTAAATCAAGATATGTCAAAGGAGGGGACATAAACTTTCATACATGAGTCTTAGATTTAATTTAAAAATTTGTTTTCTTTTAAATAATAATAATAATTCAAATACTTGAAGCAGTGTCATTATTTGATAATGATTGGTATTTTGCCCCATAAATGAAGCATATTAGTTTTTTAAACAAAATATTTTACAATAATATGTGTACTTGCATTGGATGTAATTTATATAAGTTTTAAATCATCTATATATTTAAAACGCTAAGCTTTTTCTTTCGACAATCCGTAAGAACAAACTACTGCATCAAATTACATCATTCTTTTTTTAAATGAAAGATATTTGGACACAGATTTGTTACCGTGCATTCATTTATTCGAAAATTTAATTAATTAGCTGTATTTTTCAATTAAACTTTTACTTCTGCTAATGACTTCATAATCGGATAACACCCACTGTTGCGTTGCATGAGATTATTCTCTGAACTCTGTGTTTGCGAGGATGAAAGAGAAATTATAAATATTAAAAGCACATGGCTTTTAGGCCAAATTTTTTAATGTGCAAGTTAAATTTCGGTAAAAATATTTATCCACGTGTTTTATAAGCGAATAAAAATTTATATTTATTGTGACATCAAGGGAATATTTTCTATTGGGTTTATTGTATCATTATGCATTATAACATTGTTAATGCCATTTTTCATTACAATTAAATACAAAAAAATTTTTTGTATACATGGTGTTTAAGCATTAAAGTAACGTATATAAAGAGCATGTGATAAGTTTGCGCCGGTGAAAATAACGTTATGCTTAGCTTGAAATGCATTTTAACATTGATATAACTAAAGAGAAAAATGTATATTATTGTGTCAACATGGCGTAATTTTAGCTGATTTTTCCATTCTTAATAATAAAGATTAGAATTGATTGCTTCATCTTGATTGCATACCTTGATTACATGTTACCAATTACTGTTTTTTTAAATTATAGGTTAGAAAATTTCCTTTTTTAATAAAAAATCACAAAAGTAAAGGATTTCAGGAAATTAAAAATTACTAAAAATAGTGTTACGGTAGAAAAAAATACTTGAAATAATTATTGTATTTTTAGCTAGAATAAACAATGTAGGACTAATATTTCATAGGAATTATTTTGGTAGGTTTATTATGAGTTCATTTAACAGTTCCTTATTAGCGCAAAGTCCTATCTCTTTCACTGTGAATTTCTCTTTCGATGTGAAAAAACGGTAGTCTACTTTTGGACGCCAGCAAAAACACAGTGGTAGTTTTTAGAAATGTATAACGGTTGTGCAGTGCTGTAGTTGGAAAAAAATATTTGTGGGAACTCACCTTTTCATAGAATAGATGTTGATGATACCAGATTTTTGCTAAGCCAAAAGTCAATTTAAAACATTTAGCCAAAAGCCGACTTTTTAAAATTAGCAGTTATTATTATATTCTAGTTTTTATAGTATTGTATTTGTATAGCATTCATTTAAAATCAATATTTAATCAATCTCATAGTAATATTTTCCATTATGAATCAAAATTTAATTGAAATAGCAGAAATAAATCCATATATATATCTTACTGGCACAGTTTCCATAAAGAACGATAATGAGAGGTGTTTTCTGTGCTCTCTGATATATAACAAGCTGTCTCGTCTGCTAATCTTCCTGATCGCAACCAAGATTTCACGTATGGTTCAGGACAAGATAGGTCCTATACGGCTTATGAAAGTAACGGCCGTATTCTCCCCTCACGCGGAATCGGAATATCGTACTGAATTCGATGATTCCAGGTGTTATTTCGAAGATCGCGATTCTCCCCTCAAAATCCGGAATTCAGGCATTTCGGAAATGTGGAATATCCTTTACTTTCTTTCGGCTGCTCAGAGGCAGCCGGAATATCGTTTTGGACGGTGGAATCTCTCTGTTTGCTAATAATGGTGGACGTTACTAATAATGGCAGTTATTGTTGATGTTTTTTGTGTAACATTTGTAGAGTTTATTTCTTATTTTATATGTTTTTTTTTATTAATTCCTGTTGGATAATTAAAATGTGAATATTTTTATTTTCCGTTCTTTTCAAATTGGTAAGTAATAAATATTATTATCTCCTGAAGTAAAATATTATTATATATTGTAATAAGTTCAAAATTTTTCTATGACAGATTCTGTCTCCTTTTCACTCCGTATATTTGTTTGTTTAGAGACATGTATTAAAAGTATCTCTATTTTTTAGAATCTAAATATTGATATGCCCCCCGGATTGTTTAAAAGACTTGGTAATATTTGATTGGATCTGTTTAAAATATGCATCTTTAGATATTTTGAAGATTTTTTTAAAACTAAATTTCATATTTCTGAATAACCTTTGTACATAACTAAAAAAACCTGTGCTGTACATATCTATACATATTTGTGTGATATTTTATATGCTTGTGTGTATTAGAACTTTTTAAAACCTATTATTGTAATGTAATCTAATAAAGTTAAATAATTGCCTTATGTTTTCACATTTCACTGCTTAATAAGTCTTGTATCCTACATTATCACATGCAAATTTTCGTGTGATATTTTAAAAATGAATTTAAATGCTACAGTAGCAGTAGCATTGCACCATTTAAAGTGTATTTGTTTAAAAAATATATGATCCAATCTCTGGAATTATTTATAAAATTAATAGCAAGTGTCAATTAAAGAGGGGTGAAAATTTGATTTTTTACATTGAATTAAAATATCCACATGATATGGCAGCTTTGTGAATTTTAATCTAAAAATATTATACAGCCTTGCAAAAAGAATTCTGCATTTATCAGTATACTATCAAAATAACTTTTGGCTAGTATACATGTTGCTATGATTTAAAAAATATGGTACTTTTCGGTTAGCCGGGCGCCAGTGAAATTTATATATCTAATATACATATATATACATATATCTATACATACACACATTTATATATGCATGTATGTATATATACATATATATATACACATACATATATGTGTGTATGTATACATAGATATGTATATATAGATATATACATTTCACTGGCACCCGGCTAACCGAAAAGTACCAAAAATATATATTTGGCTATTTTTTTTAAGTGATAACTAAAATTTGAAATTTTTTGTCAGTACTATTTTCATATTTTTAAGAACTATATTTCTCTTTCAAAGTAAAATGAGTTTAACTTCATGAATAGATGTCTTAATGTCAATGTTTATTGCAATTTTATTTTTCAAATATTTATTTGTTAAATACTAATTGCTAATAAATCAGAAATTGGTTCAAATTTGTCATAAAATATTTAATTGACCACTGGTGCCAATTTTATCACTCTCATAATTTTTTGGAGATTTGTTATTTTCTTGAGATGTAACCAGTACAGTTACCTGTTCAACATATAAAATAACTAACCCTAATCAAATATGTTGCCCCCCCTTTTTTGGGGGGGCAAAATTACTTTTATATGCACTACATAATATAAAAATAATGCCATTTTATTGAAGGCTTTTAATTGCAGAAGGACATTCTACTATATTTTTTCAATTTAAATTAATCTTCATTGACTTACTCATACTGGCTAAACATACTTATTTTATTTTATATTTAACTTAGTCTTTATTTATTTCTTATATTATGCAAAAAAAAAAAAAAAAAAAAAAAAAAAAAAAATCGCTAAATAAACAGTTGCAATGTTATACATAATTAATGCTATTTTGATTCTAAATTCAAAATCTTGAGTTTCTTTATTTCTAACTATTTACTTGAAAACAGCCTGTGTATGGGCTGAAAAATACTTGCTGCCTTTTCTGAAAACAACTTTCACAGTTCTCAACTTGCATCAATATAATATAATATCCAAGTGGAATAAGCTCAGTCGCTTATTTGTTTATATTTTCAAATTTTTATGTTCATGTTGCACGTTAACGAATACAGGTAGAAAATAACATAATTATTAAAAAATCACATGTTATTGTTGTATAATAATTTCTTCAAATAACTTTTTTTTTTTTTTTTTTTTTTTTTTTTTTTTAAGCAAATCTTTGGTAGTGCAGTTAATCTTTTTATCATTTTACAATAGTAATTTAGCATTTATTGGAATCTTGTGTTTTTTAAAAAGCAGAAAAAGATTTTTTAGATGTTGAAACCCTAGTATAACAGTTGTGTGTAATATTTGTTAGCTCAAATATAATTTGTAAGTTGCATTTTCAATTTTTTGTCCACTGTGAAGTATACGTGCATGAGTATCAGATCCAACAGCAAGGCTTACGAGTTAAATATCGCACCCCCAAGCTCAAACTTTACCTAATGTGAATACTACACAAATATAAAAATTTTCTTTTGAATGATTTGTAAAAACTTATTGGAGTCAGCAGTCTTTGGTTTGGCAAAAACAAAGTTCATAATTATTAATAAAAACTTTCAGTTGGTGAATTTCACTTGTATAAAAAAAAATCATGCTGGCAAATGAGACCCAATGAAAATAAGGATAAGTTTAAAGTCCCTATAATAATAAATATTTTTTGAACATTGAAAGGAAACTTATTTATCTTAAAAGTTTATTTTCTTTTACTTCATTTTATCTATTCAATGTATTTCAGAGTTAAAAAAGTTTTATTTAAATTCTGATTTAGATGTGTTTATCTTCCAAGATATAGATTTATCTTACAGCATAAGTCATCTGTTTAAATGTATTTATCTAATAAAATAAAAATTTTGATTTTTTTTTTCAAAAGCATATATTTATTATTACTGTTTTTTTAAAACTTCCATTATCAAAAATTATAGAATGCTCTCTGTGGAAGATTCTTCGATTTAAGTGTATATTTATAAATTTTTAGGCAAATACTGATATATATTGATAAAGTGATCAAAAGTCTTATGATAGAAGTAGGGAAACTGCCGTAGACCCTAGTTTTCTCATAGTTTGTTGTGTAAAATGCTGTTTTGAGAGAATATTTAGCGAATAATGTTCTTTAAAAAAAAAAAAAAACTAGTTTCTAGGGTGCATCGATTTTATTTCTGATATTACTTCTAGAAACAAATACAATATCATTCCATAAAAAGTTCAGAAGGAGATTAGTAGATCTGGTGGATCCTGTGGTGCCTGAATCCTGAATAGATGTTTGATTGCTCTCAGAAGATCACAAGTGTGTAGTTTTATTGTATAATAAGTGACTATCATTAGTGATCTTTTGCAAGCAAGTAGAATTTGATGCCTTTGGACTAAATGCTACTTTTGGAAGGATTGTTGATACATCTTTGCCTCGAAGAAGTACAACTTTTAAATCTGCAATATGATACGAGTCCCACTGCTATGCCAAAAGAGAGGACAGTGAAATAAATTTAATGAAGTAGCATCAAAAATAATATTGTTGCTCCCTACAAACTAGTTTTTTTTATTACATTATACTTGCTAAATTAGGTTTTCTAAAAAATAGCATGTTACACTACAAACTCTGAGAACACAACAAAAAAAGTAATTACAAAAATTATTTAACATATTTTTAAATGACTATCATGCAATAATGGACAACATTCTTTCTTTTCGTTCGAGGCTATAAAAAGCTAACTGTTTGGGAAAACATTGAAAAATTGTTCCATTTGAAAACATGCTCTTGAATAATACTTATTTTTTATTCTGCTACTGAAATGATAGCAATGTATGCAATAGATCTGTATAATATAAGAAAAATAAATATTAATTTAATTTCTGATTAATTTACTGTTAATTATTGAATGTATTAGAAATATAACGTTAAAATAAATTATTGAATCCATTGGACACTACACTGTTAACTAGTTATTTTAAAAAAACACAAATTGTGCCAAAAATGATAAAAATTGGAAAATGAAAGGTAGGTGTCAAATATTCATTTTTAGCATTATATACTCCTTTACAGAAAAGCACAAATATTTTGCTTTTGTTTAAAATTGAAGTTCTTAATCTACCAGATTAAAATTATTTTAAGCAACTGTAAAGCTGATATAAAGCATTTTTAAGTATTACTGTATTTATAATTGAAAAATGCACTTAATCATGTAAAACAAAATTAAAACTGGATAACTTCCTACCAAGTCAGTAACAAAATTTTATCCCTTAACTGATGACACCTAAGAATTTAGAAAAAAGAAAAAAAAAACTTATAATTTCATTACAGTCGAATCTTGTTAATATGAAATCAAAAGGACCACTTTTTTTGTGTGTGTGTGTGTTAATCATTAAAATAATAGTACCATCTTATCCGTTGGTATTTATTAGTGCTAAGTGATTTAATGTCAACAACAATGTTCGACTTTGTACATAGATTGTATATGCATGTGTGTGCAAAGCTGGGCATCCATTCACAAAATTGGTGTCATCTGCTTTTGCAAATTCTTTACACATGGTGCATGTCATCAAATTTTGCTCTTGTGTAAACAAGAGATTTTCTTTTTTTCCTTTCATAAATGTGTTGGAATATAATGGAAAAGTACCCAAAATACTATCTTTGAATCACTGAACCAAGACAGATCATTTAATTGACATGTTACAGGTATTCTGAAAAATTAAGATGTAATAGTTTGCCACTTTGTACATTAAAGAAAAGTCAAAGGAATATATACCTACAGAAATAAAAGTTGATTAACATTACAAAAAAAAAAAAAAAAAAAAAAACTATTTGTCTTTATATAAATTAGATTGAATTATGTTTTTGGTTTCTCATTTATGATAATTATAAGTATGTGCAGAACTTATTTTAATGAAATATCTTTATCACAAAAATATTATTTATTATTAAATTTTAGCAATCATAGCCATCGTCAATGAATGTGTTATTTAATAATTCAACAAGTAAACAAGTAAAAAAAAAAATACTTTGTGTGTGATTTTATTGGTTTAAAGAAAAGAAGAATTTTAAATTAAGAAAAAAAAATCAAAATTACAGAAAATTCAACATTTCATTTTCTAACAGCATTTGTATTATAGAAATAGATTTAAATCTTAGCTCGAGTTTTCTTTTTCAACTCTGAATGATAAAAATTTTAAATTATCATTGTTGTTTTGAGTTTATCAGAACTTACGATATATAGCTAATTTAATCCTTAAATCTTGATCTGAAACAAAAAAACGGGGGGGGGGGGGGGGGAAATCTCTGATCAGTTGAAATTTTTTTTTCTTTATGAATTCTAACACTGAAGATTTAAGAAATGCCCTAATGTTGATATGTATTATTTGATGGCATTCTAATATTGTTCAATATCATTATTGTTTTAAATTATTAGGAGATGTAAGATATTTTAAGTAAGAGAAAAAATGTACAGCTCAAACAACACTTTCAAATCTTATATTTACTATTTAAGAATACACAATTTTACTTTTAAAATTTTACCAAGTTACAAAATTGCAGTTATTAATAATACTTTACTAAAATATTAATTACTGATATACAATAATAGTGATATTTTAAACATTGCTGTAATGTTGTAATACGTGTGACATATAATGTGAAATTTTAGATATCAATGTAGTATCTGAGGTTTTTGACAACATGGTTCACACCATGGTATAAACCGTCAAAAACTGACACATGTCAAAAACCTGCCAACCCTGATTCTTTATGAAAGGAAGAAAAAACTTAACTGAAGTACATATAATATTAATTATTATTTATGTGAATAAATATCAGTTTTTATTAAAGTCTTATGTGAATTAGTTAATTTTATTTAGTTAAATCAATATGCAAAAGAAAATTTTAAAAAGCTTGGATGATAAAAACAAAAACCTTTCTCATTTAAAGTAGTCAATTTTCAACCCAAACAATAAGTGAATACATTGACAAAAGAATTTTAATTGTATTGAATATCACCTATGAAATGCCATGACAGAGAATTTAGTCATTTGTTTATTAATTAGTGTTTTGTACGTGCAGCCTAAGCTCCAATATCTTTTGTGTAAAAACATTTGGTGCATTAGAATGTTGTTTGTGAATTTTTAGCACATGAAAATTTGCCCTACCTGAAGTAGGTTATGAAACGCATACACAAGCGTAATTTATGTACAAATGTATATGCATACATATATATAATTTTATTGTTCAATTTAACTGAATAATAATCCACAGCAAAATTAAACAAGGTGCTTATTAAACACTGGTTGGTACAGCAAAGAAAGGAGGGGGGGGGGGGGGGAATTGAAGCCTTGGAGCCTATCTTGGAGCACCTAAAAATTGATAAGATGCAAACTAAACATTGTATTAAAGTGATGCATGATGTGTAAAAGTCAACATAAAAAACATAAACTGCTAAAGATATTTTAGAATGCATCTTCTTCAAGAACTTAAAAACTTAAAACTGCTCAGTAAAATTTATTTTCACTACTTGTGCTTTTCATTATATAATTTTTTACACATTCATACTCAAAATATTTTATTAATCTGTAAAAAATGGATTTATTCATTTTATAATCAATAATGATTCAATAACCCTTCTTATTTGAAGATCCTTCCTGCGCCACTATATTAAAGATAATTAAAATTGCATTAACAAGAATAAAATGTGGAATGACTATTTGAAAAACTATACTTTAAAAAAAATGAAGAATACATGTAAACTAGAATAGGAACAATTTTAATATAACACAAAATGTACTTAATACTAGAATGCTAGCATTATCTGCATCTGCGTGTTATTTCAATAAGAAATGTACATCAAAATGACATACACAAATATTCTAAGGCTACGTACAAAAGTATGTCAATAGTACAGTAGAGTACGCAGGATTCTGTTTTTTTTTTTTTTTTTTTTTTTTTTTTTTTTTTTTTTTTAATAGGGTGGGAGGAGGGGGGGGGGGGGTTACTGAGCTTGGGTAATATGTGGGGTTGTGAAAATGGCTTAAATTGTGAGTCCCCCTGCAGTAGCATAATTAGCAAGAAGTTTTAAAGTGGCAAGATAAAATAATGATTTAGCTAAATAGTATTAACATAAATCCACAAACTTGTATAATAAATATATAAGTAGCTATTTTTAACTGATGCATTTGTAAAGTAAATAATATAGCTAGTGAGTAAATTTACACTAATAATAATAGTATATATATATATATATATATATATATATATATATATATATATATATATATATATATATACACTATCAGTATAGATTTATTCTTTAGATAAATTATAAAATAGAAAAATAAATTAAACTTATGTAAAGATTCAAAAACTGCATTGAGAAATTCACTTTATTTATTATTATTTATTTGTAATATGTTCTCCATAAATCGTGAAATATACTGGTTTAAATTTTGGATCCAATATCATGAATTATTTGTTGATCGAAGTACAAAATTAATAAAAATGATAACAAATGAATATATAATAATTATGCCTTTAAAACTCAGATATAAACAGCTCAATAATAAGAAATTAGATTAGGTGTTAGATTAATCATCCGATTTAAATATTTCATATTTAACGTAAGAATAAATACACCAAGAAAAAAAAAACGGACATTCCCCCCTCCCCCTTTTAATCTTTTTCAGAAATATCCCCTGCAGTATTGAAAAACATTTTATTTTCCTTTAGGTATTCATTCCTTTACTCAAATTTATTAAATAAATGTTATTTTGATTAAATCATAGTAACTATGAACATCGTCACTAGTTAATGAAAAAATAAATAAACATGTGCAGTTGCATATGTTTACGTTCATTCTGATTGGTTTTTCACACGTCTTATGAATTTGAAACGTCACTTCCTTTGGAATGTTGGGGAAGAAATATCGATGATTCCGAATCTGGAATCGGACTAGGGGAGAATCGCTCTTTCCCACCGAACCGGAATCCAGGCCTGATTTCGGATGAACTGAATTCCGGTTTCGTTCCACTTCGGTGGAATGGGAGAATACGGCCGTAAGTGAACTGGCTCTTTCAATAAGGAGTGAATTTTTCGTATCGGTCATGATGTTATTCATACAGCTGAATGGTCTTTCGCATTCAGACATTGAAATGGGTATAGTTTTCACAGTCTGGAGAGGGAGAAAAAAACCTTGTGCTCGTACGCAATATTTTTTATTTATTTATTTATATATATATCCATATACTTAAAGCTAACCTGCTTTTTAGTTTTTCGTGCAAAAATGCCTTTTATAGGCATGCGCGAGCATTCAGCTAATCAGCTAGAGGCTTTTACTATCTTCAGACGCGATATTTCAGCCAATGAGGTGAAGGCTTTTTCCTCTCTCTAGAAGCGTATGTGGATTACTACGACTCCATTTGGTTGTTCGGTTGTTGAAACTTTATGGATTTCTTTTATTAAGGTATTTTTTCATTTTACCGTATTTATTTTCTTTTTAAGTCGTATGTATTTTATTACTTTGAATTTTTTATAACTAACCCTTTTTTTGAGAGAGAGAGAGAGATTTCGTGGCACGAAATTCCGCGAATCGTTTCCGATGTAAACAAGTGTAAAATTTCAGTTTTTTAAACTTTTAATATGTAATTCTGTGTGATATGATTAAATTCAGGTTTTCTCAGCGACGATCACAGTATTTTTACGAAAAATTTTTTGTATTAATCAAGCTTTTTTGGTTATTAAGCATAGCTAAACACGAAAGAAAACTTTGTTATTTTAAGATTTTGATGTGAATTATTTGCGTACATTTATAAGGCGAGTTTCACTGAATAATTCAAGAAAAAAAAATCTCATCATTATACATATTTAGTTACGCATTATTAATTATTTACTTGGCCTTTACTTTTAATATTTCAAACTTACAGCTGAATGTAACTATTAAAACATTTGAAATACTGTATTCGTAAAATGAAATTTCAGCTTAAACACTCGACAATTACTTTTACTTATGCATTATTAATTATTTACTTGGCCTTTAATTTTAATATTTCAAACTTACAGCTGAATGTAACTATTAAAACATTTGAAATACTGTATTCGTAAAATGAAATTAGCTTAAACACTCGACAATTACTTTTAGTTATGCATTATTAATTATTTACTTGGCCTTTACTTTTAATATTTCAAACTTACAGTTGAATGTAACTATTAAAACATTTGAAATATTGTATTCGTAAAATGAAATTTCAGCTTAAACACTCGACAATTACTTTTAGTTATGCATTATTAATTATTTACTTGGCCTTTACTTTTAATATTTCAAACTTACAGCTGAATGTAATTATTAAAACATTTGAAATACTGTATTCGTAAAATGAAATTTCAGCTTAAACACTCGACAATTACTTTTAGGTTAAATTAAGGTTTTTTCAGTGACGATCACAGTATTTTTACCAAATAATTAAAAGTACTACATGCATGCATCTATCTATCTATCTATCTATATTAGAAATTGTACAGGTTTCTGGTCACTATTTTGTTTACATATTTTAAACAAAAATTTCAATTTAATAATGCACTGAAAATTATAATGAATGCTTACAATTAAACACAACAACACAAAACAAAAAATTTCACAAAAACACATTATTTCCCGGATATTTTCCCACAACTAATCAATAAATTTGATGATATTTTATTGCGACTTTAAACCATGAACTTTAGTACTTTTCTGTTTTACGGACACTATGCCAAAATGTATGTATGTATGTAAATGTATGTATGTATGTTTGGCGACAATGGTGTACGTATAACGGAAAAGTGCCTGAATTATTATTTATATATATATATATATAAAATATGAACATAATTGGCGACACAGCAAGTTTTCTGGATTTCTCCCTGGCTCTCTAACCACATTGTTAACAAAACAAAAAATTCACGAAAAACACATTATTTCCCCGATATTTTCCCACAACTAATCAATAAATTTCATGATATTTTATTGTGATTTTAAACCATGAACTTTAGTACTTTTCTGTTATACGGACACTATGCCAAAATGTATGTATGTATGTATGTTTGGCGACAATGGTGTCCGTATAACGGAAAAGTGCCTGAATTATTATTTTTTTATATATATATATAAAATATAAACATAATTGGCGACATAGCAAGTTTTCTGGATGTGAAAGGCGGAGATGAATTTCATTCATTCAATGACCTTTTTAAAAGTTTCAAGTTTGGATTGAGTGCACATGAACATAGAAACCGATACCTATTTCTATGTTTATGATTGAGTTATTTGGATATATTTTCGTATAGCACAGAAAATCATTTCTCCCGCTTTCGTAATACAGATAAATTCTGGTGTATTTTTTTTTCTTCTTTTTATATCATAAGTACTTTTCTACTTTAAATTTTTTTAACCTAATAGTAATTGTCGCGTTTCTAAGCTGAAATTTCATTTTTCGAATGCAGTATTTCAAATGTTTTAATAATTACATTCAGCTGTAAGTTTGAAATATTTAAAATATTAAAAGTAAAGGTCAAGTAAATAATTAATAATGCGTAACTAAATATGTATAATGATCAGAATGACATATTAAAATGTGTACAGAATGACATGAAAATTTTAAAAAACTGAAATTTTGCACTTGCAACTTAATTGTAAATTTCATTGTTTACATTGGAAACGATTTGTGGATTTTAAGAATTTGCGGAACTTCGTGTCACCAAATTACTAAATCTCTCTCTCTCACTCTCCAAAAAAAAAAGGGTTAGTTTAAAAAAATTCAAAGTAGCAAAATACATACAACACAAAAATAAAATAAATACGGTAAAATGAAAAAATTACTTTAATAATAGAAATTCATAAATTTTCAACAACAACATCAAACGAACATGACAGATCGACGAACATTGCGTTTTTTAAGTGACTGATCGACGAACATTGCGTTTTTTGGGGACATATCGACAAAGTTTGCGTTTATTCCACAATCGATCGATAAAATTTTTCTTTTTTCCCTGACTGATCGACGAACTTTGCATTTATTCCGCAATCGATCGACGAAATTTGCTTTTTTCCGCAACTGATCGACGAACTTTGCGTTTTTTCCGCGACAGATCAACGAACTTTGCGTTTTTTCTGAGACAGATAGACGAACATTGCGTTTTTTAAGCGACTGATCGACGAACCTTGCGTTTTTTGGGGACAGATCGACGAACTTTGTGTTTATTCTGCAATCGATCGACGAAATTTGCTTTTTTCCCCTGACTGATCGACAAACTTAGCGTTTTTTCTGCGACAGATCGATGAACTTTGCGTCTTTTCCACGATCGATCGGTGAATCTCAATCAAGTAAAATCTAAAGTCAGAAATTTATTTAACAACCTAATTGTTAAGGGTCCCTAACACATTTAATGGAACTTGAAAAATACACTGCATATATAAAACTTAACATTCTTCCCTTTTTTATAATAAAAATAAACATTTTACATAATCATTCTCAGTTGACTTAATTTTTTCAATGGTATTTTGTCATGTCTGCATTAATGTAATTCTTTAAATAACACGTAAAATAATAGTGGGGTTTAAAATTTTTTTTTCTCCCTCCCAAACATTACAACTCCCCTCCATTTAAAAATGTTGGTAGGGAGACTCCCGTCCTTGGAAAAATTGAATTTCAAGCCCTGCCTATAATATGTTTGTGTGTATTGAGGTTTGTATAGATGTTTGTGTGTGTGCTGTTTTTAATAAAGACAGTTTCATTTTTCACAAGAACCTTTCAAAAAATTCACATTCTTTGCGCAATCCTTTAACAAAATTTGCATTTTTTTTCGTGATTCTTTAATGAAATTCGCATTTTTTTCTGTATCTTTTTTTTGTCGAGATTCACAATTTTTTCAGCTATCCTATGACGTAATTCGTGTTTTTTTTCAGCGATAATTTGACGAAATTTGTGTTTTTTCTGCGATTTTTTTTTTTTCACGAAATTTGCGTTATTTTCCATGATTCTTTTATGAAATTTGTGTTTTTCTGTGATCCTTAGACGAAATTTTCTTTTTTCGCAATGCTTTGATAATAATCACATTTTCTCTGCTGCCTTTTGATAAGATTCATGAATTTTCAGCAATCCTTCGATGAAATTCGCGTTTTTTCAGCAATCTTTGAAGAAATTCGCATTTTTCTCGCGTTACTTTAACGAAATGTGCGTTTTCCAGTGATTTTTTGATAAAATAAATTTTATTCCGCAAATTTTTAGACGAAATTTGGCAAGAAAGCGCTATCTTTTGGTGGAATTTCCTGTTTTGCGATTCTTTGACAAAATTTGCTCATCTTTTGCGTAAATCACGTTTTTCTGTGGCCTTTTAACAAAATTCACGTTTTACATGATCCTTTGATGAAATTAGTGTTTTTCCTGTGATCATTTGACGAAATCTAGGATTTTTTTCCCGCGAAGATTGATTATATGTTTTTAGTCTGCAGGTGCCCTAAAAAGTTTGTGACGCCAAACAAACAAAATTCATCCTAAAGAATTATTGTTTCGTTTCTGGAAATGAACGACTGTCAACTCATTGGCTGAATTATAAAGGGTGAAATGTGTAGGCACTGAGTATCATCTATACTATTAACAGAGTTTCCCCTAGGTTTAAAAAGGGGCAAGGTGCTGCTGGTGAGAAAAAGGGCACTTTTTTTATTCTTAAGGGCACTTTTTGGATTTTTGAGGGCACTTTTCAGAATCTTAAGGGCACTTTTCAGAATCTTAAGGGCACTTTTTTAATTGTTAAAGCTTAAAGGTATTCTTTTGGTTTTTAAAGCCACTTTTGATATTTCAAAGTCAAAACACTCTTTTTAAGACAACATTGAGTCAGTTTTTATTATGAAACCAAATTTTTTAATGCAAAAAGGAGAAAGGGCACTTTTTTTACTGAGAGCAAGAAGGGTGCTAATTATTTTGCTCGAGGGGGCAAGAAGGGTGCTAATTATTTTGCTGGAGGGGGCAAGAAGGGTGCTAATTATTTTTATGAGGGGCAAGAAGGGTGCTATTTTGCAAACCAAAGGGCAGGCAGGGTGCAGCACCCTTCTGAAACTGTCTGGGTGAAACACTGCTATTAATGTCGGTAAACGTCTGTCTGTGTGTGTGTTGTTGTGTCTGGCGTCTGTAAGCACAAAACTCTGCATGCAGACGATGGACATAAGTGCTTTTGGTATAAAAAAATTCGGAAGGGGAGTTTTTAAAATTCACATTTTGCGGGAGAAGAGGGGTGCGAACGAATTTAAAAAATGAGTCCGCATCAATAATTATGGCGGCGGGGGGGAGTATGTTTTGCCCACACGGGGCAGAGACTTCTCTTTGCTGACACCACTCATATGATATATCGTTCGAAAGGCCTGTGACTGCCTTTTCATGTTATGCATCTGTGTGGTCCATCCCCCCCCCCCCCCCCCCCCCGTCAATTGGGGCACTTTTCTAAATTTTGCACATACCACTCATGTTATATATCGTTAAAAAGATCTGTGACCGCTTAATCATATTATGCATCTCCGGTGTCCATTCCCCACTTTGCCCCCCCCCAAGGGGGTACTTTTGTAAATTTTGCACAAACCCTTCATGTTACGTATTGTTGGAAAGGTCTTTGACTGCTTATTCATGTTATGCATCTCCGGGGTCAATCCCGCCATTTCCCCCCTTTTAAGGGGGGCACTTTTCTAAATTTTGTTGACACCCCTCATGTCATATATTGTTGGAAAGATCTGTGACCGCTTAATCATATGCATCTCCAATGTCCATCTCCCCCCTTTTGCCCCCCCCCCCCAAGGGGGCAATTTTCTAAATTTTGTTGACACCCCTCATGTCATATATTGTTGGAAAGGTCTGTGACCGCTTAATGATATTATGCATCTCCAATGTCCATCTCCCCAATTTGTCCCCCCCCTCCCCCAAGGGGGTACTTTTCTAAATTTTGCAGACAACCCTCATGTCATATATCGTTGGAAAGGTCTGTGACTGCTTAATCATATGCATATCTCCAATGTCCATTTCCCCACTTTGCCCCCCCTCCCCCAAGGGGGTACTTTTCTAAATTTTGCAGACAACCCTCATGTCATATATCGTTGGAAAGGTCTGTGACTGCTTAATCATATGCATATCTCTGATGTCCATCTCCCCGCTTTGCCCCACCCCCCCCACACCCAAAGAGGTACTTTTCTAAATTTTGCACACAACCCTCATGTTATATATCGTTGGAAAGGTCTGTGACCACTTAATCATATTATGCATGTACCGTGTCCATCCCCTACTTTACCCCCCCCCCCAAGGGGGTACTTTTTTTAATTTTGCACACACCCCTCATGTTACATATCGTTTGAAAGGTCTTTGACTGCTTATTCATGTTATGCATCTCCTTGGTCCATCCTGCCATTTCCCCCTCCCCAAGGGGGCACTTACCATTTACTTGCACAACAGCGCTAAATGTGTCAAATGAAAGAAATTCCGCGAGTGCATGTGCCAGTGAAACTTAGCCAATTGCTGTTCTTCAACCTAGCTTTAATTCAAAGTGGGTTTTTTATTTATTTGAATTATTCTGCAAAAGTTTCAAACATTTTAAAGCAGCTATGAATTTTATTTTGATGGTACTATCAGGTTTTTTGCCGTCAAATTTTGACGGGTTCCATCTAGTATTTTTTTTACAGTAACAAACCAAATATTTCTGGGAACGGCGTTCCCACCCAACTACAGCACTGCGGTTGTGACAACAAACGGCGCTATCGCTTTAGCTGTCATCGTGCTTACATCACTTCTAAATACTACAAATTAAAATTTTTTACTACATATTACAATTGTAATTCTTACATCATCAATTAGAAAATAAAATTAGCTTTTGATTCAAATTTATTTTAAAACTGCCGCTTAATTTAACAACTTTTTAAATAATTTTCAAGCATGAAAAGTTTTTTAATTCTATCTTATCAATAACCACCAGTTTGCTTCAATAATAAAAATAGCCCCTGGGAAAGTTGCCACAATTGAAAATAGATTTCCCGAACCATCATAAAAAGTGAATAATAATAATAAAAACAGTGATAAATCATAAGATCAGATTACCCACAAGATAGAGCATTTTGGCGCTAAACAAAAATCTGTCCTTAAAAAAAAAAAAAAAAAAACTATTTTTAGTTTATGTTGAACAAAAATTTGATATGTTGAATTCGTTAATGTGGATGTTTCAGCAGATATCAAAATATGCTAAAAATTGCATTTTTTATATTGTTTTAACGATCCATTTGTCAACTGTATAAGATGGAAAAGGGATAATCATCCTGATTATGTAAAGGAACCGAAGGAAACATACAAATAAATTACACTTGAAAACATTAAAAATCTCCCTCATCTGCAGATTGATTTATTACTGTAAAAAAGTTCTTCATTTTTACATAAAAATTGATTAGCTTAAAATAATGGATGCGTTTTAGAAGAAATGGATTTGTAACGAACAATGATTAAAGAGGACATTTTAAAACTTTTTTGACATCGAATTTCTTCGGTGATTTTGGGCAGATGCAATGCACATGCGCATAGGAACTCATTCGGTTGCATTATCACAGGGGGGGGGGGAGGGGGAGATGTGTGCTTTATTTACTATGTTCTTTTATTTCAAGTAGGGCTTGCACAGGTTAAAGCCATATGGTAGGCCTCCCTGCTTGGTTGAATCTGAATCTGTTCTTTTATTTACTGAATATGGGATGAACGTAGGAATATACTATTTGTATGATACTTCATAGGTATATGAAATTTTTTTCTTGCCGTGGAGAATATGGCGATAATGTCAAACTGAGTTACATTACACAGTTTTTTAGGGATTGTTTGTTTGGAGTTTGCATCGGAAATATTGACTGGTATTTGACTGAGGAAAAAACTTTTAAAATATAATTTTTGAAAGTCTTTTTCATACGCACCCCTTCTTAAATAATAAAAAAGACTTATTTTACTAATATTGTTATAGTATTTTTTTTTTCGTCAAGTTTTGACGGGTTCCATCTAGTAATGTTATTATTACACAAATTTTATTCGGTTGGCACCACTTTTTTTTAAAAAGCTACCTTTACTTTAAACTATCACAAAAATGCTCTAATTAGAGAAAGCAAATATTACTTTTATTTTTTACAGGTGCCTGAAACAAATTCTGTATGCTCTTTTTGAGGGTGCATATATGCACCCATGGTCCCGACCAGGTTAAAATGCTAAAACAGTTAATAATTTGACTTAAATTCTTGATGGGGGGGGGGGGGGGGGCGTGTTCACCTGCCACTGAAGTAACAATATTTTAGTGATTAAACATTGAAACACAATGGACTGAAAAAAAAATTAGGAATCGGTAAATTTTTTTAAAAATTTCAGAAAATCTAAAATTTTAGTAAAAATTTAGAAAATTTTCGAATTTTTCTTTCCGGACTTCGGGTCTTTCCGGATTTTTGGATAATGGGTCATATACTGTAAAATGATTCTTTCTTATCAAACGTAATTAAAATATAAGAAATGCATAGTACAGCGTAATTTCCATTTAATTTTGCTTATGTAATCAAACAATGAGTTATATGGTAAGTCAAGCTGTTTAAAAACTCATTGATAACAGTTTTTTACAAAAACTTTCGCACATGAATTATTTGTTAATATTTAATTTTGTCCAATCGTTGAACTATTTCAGAAATTTAATACTAGGTAAAATATATATATATATTTTCTACAATACAAACCTTTCAAAAATAAATCTCCATGCTGTTTGTTTGTATGAAGTCTTATAAAAATGAAACGCAGATCAACAATCCGTCATTTTTGACGGGGTTATATACTAGTACTATATAAATAATAGACCAATAGAAAAGTACACAATTTTTTAAGTACTATATTACTTTCAAATCTTTAAGTAAAATTAATTGACAAAGACATTTTTATTAATTATTAATACAATTTATTACATTTTTTATATGATAATTAAAATAGAAATCTCTTAACTTGGGAAAATTTATTTCCCAATATACTTGACTTCTCATAATTTTTTCACAAATAAGTTCTTTATCTAGTGCATAATGTAAGACAAACATACAACATTCAACATTTGTGACAGCTAATTGACCTTGTATTTGATGATAATAAATGTGATTTTTTTTAAGTTTTAAAACACCATCACCATCTTCTTTTAAGCAAAAATTGCTCCTGCTAAGTAAATCACTTAATTCAACATTTTTTTCACTATATACAGTTTTAATTTCAACCAGAAAAAAGTCCTTTCCATTATATAATAAACCATCAGGCGAAGCTCCTAAAAATGGAAAATTATGGTTTATTACAAATCCAACGTCACGAAACTGAAATTCTGGAAATTTTGTCAAAAGTTTTCTTTTTATATAGCCTTCCAGTTCTTTACCTTGTCTAACCGCTGGCAAATGACCTATGTCTGGTGGATGTAACAATGATACGCTTAATTGACTAAAATTGTCCCGTCTTGGCACAATTCTGTGAAAATTTGAAGCTGTAAGCCTTATCTTTCTTTGACTTTTCCATAAATCATTGGTTTGACTCATAGTTTTTTTTTTCAATTTCATGGCTTTCATCTATATTAAGTTGAATTTTTTATTTAAAGAAATTCGACTCAGCTTCTGATATGGTGTGGGGAATGCAAAAAGGAATATCTGTATTTTTATCACCTACAGGTAATTTAATAGATGACGACAAATACACAGCCTCATCATAATCAAAATTTCTGTCCTCGAGTACAGAAAATAACGGGCAACCATATGGTAATTTTACCAGAGCAGAAAAATTAAGTTCTGTCTTGGGCCTTTTTTGTAAAGTAATAGGTGTTGCAATTTCTTCGACTTTTTTTGGTGAGCATCGCACTCTTTTTGATGGTTGATGCCACTGCTGTAGAACCTCGGTTGGAGCACTATGGAGATCTTTTGTGCAGTATTCAGCAATAAAATGGAGAACTGCAAACACATGCTTGCAATCTGATGGTGATGCTCCACCGGCACATTCACAGCCTGCTTCAAGGACCTAAAAAATAATAAGGAAAATTCATAAAACATTTTGTTTCAGTTATTCAAATAATTTAGTCCCAAAGCAGAATATTTTGCAATGTTCTGCAACGAACCTTCAGCTGATCAAAAAGGTTCTGCGGGAATAAAAAAGTAAAACACAGGGAGATTTTCTTGTATATGTAGGAATGCAATTTCATCTTGTATAGAAATGCTAAAAACATTTTGTAAAATGCTAACACTCACATAAACCAAAGAAATGACGAATTTCGTGATTTTACTCGGATCGAATATGAAATTCGTGGTTTCTTTCTCGTAATCGATTGACGATTTTTCCAATATTTATGAGATTTTTCTCCCCATGATCGACTGATAAATTGCGTGAGCTTTTCCTGCGACCAATTGATGAATTTCGAAATATTTTTCAATGAACGATTGAAGAAGTTTTTCCGGTGATTGATAGACGAATTTAGCGCTTTTTCCAATGAATGAATGGTGAATTTTGTTGGAAATGAGAATTTGAAATGTTCTGCAGAGAAATTCATTGTTCTGCAACGTACGTCGCACTTTTAAGCATATTCTGCTTTGGGGTAATTTAGTTATGAAATCGGTATATATTTTTAAAGGGCAAACAGCAGGTAATATATTAAAATGGGTCCCTCCTTTCCCTAGACTTAGATAAAATGTAAAACTGTCTGTGAAACTCAAATAATTTCTTAAAAATTTTCTGCAAAAAAAACGCTGTGCCCATCTCCAGTCCTATATTGCCACTAACGGCAAAAATGAAAAGTTATATGCGAGTGGAGTGCCACTAAGCAACACCACTAAAAGAAAAATATTAATTTACAAGCATTATTAAAACTCGGTCCAGAAATGTAATGTTGAATGGTATGCTTAATACAGACAACTAATAAAAGAAAAACTAATGAAAATTTAAAAAAAAAAAAAATTATTAAAATGTGAAATACTTTAATCACTAACTTATATAAAGATATCAATTTATGATTGCTCAAAAAAACTGTAATTTTATTAATCTATAAAATAACAAATATCAATAAATGAATGTTAAAATAAAAAAGTTATTAGTCCATGAATGGAAAAGATGAACTCTTACTCATCCAGTTTATCTACTGTTTTTGAGACAAACCATTCCTTAATATTGCGACTCTTTCTGAAAAAATGCCAGTCACCCTGCTTAACAAAGATTTGGCCATTCTGGCAAAAGCGCCGCACTTACAATATTTTTAATTTTAAGTTTTAAACTCATATGTGCTGTGGCGCTTCTTAAAAAAAATACTGTACCATGGTACATGGCAAATAATTTCTAGCAAACTTTTTTTTTTCTCCAGTTGAAAAATAGTTTGCAGACCTTTTCAAGTGTCTTGATGTGCGTCACACCATATCTCCACCTGAGGTCTTGATTTTTTTTTATAAAGAAATTTGTAAAAAAAAACCCATCAAAACTGTCTGCAAACCTGGAAAATTTTCTGTGAACGGTGTTCACGTGTTTGTCTATATTATCTGACTCTGCCTATGCCTACATTATTATTTGCTTCCTGATTATAAAATATGATAGGCACAGTTTAAAATATAATAAAAATCTGGTTAGAGCCATACAAAGTACTTGTCCAATAATTAGTAGTTGTAAGAATTTAATTTTTAAAGCATTATTAGAAAGAAAGACATTTTTAGCTGATCTGTAAAAAGCTATTTGACTATAAATGTATAATGCAATAATTCATAAAAACTATTTACTCAGTAAACAGAAAAACATTACAAAATATACAAAAAAAAAAAAAAAAAAAGAAAAGAAAAGGGAAAAAAAGGAAGAAACCCTTAATGCAAAATTAACGCAGATCAAAACTTAGTTTTAGATTTATACAAATAAAAATAAGACATTTTTAAAACTAAGAAAAAGACTATGATTTTGGATAAAGAAATAGTGGTATTTTCGTGTTATAGTGGCCCCCACAATTACGGAGATTGGTATCGAGACAAAATATTCCATATGGCGAATTAAAAATAATCTCAGTGTACAGGTGTCCAAAGACACTGTACACATAGACGTATTAAAAAGTGTGATTACATCATACTAAAGAAAATGGCTCGCAAACCGTCTCTAAAATTACATCACAAACAGGTATGAATTAACTGGGCTAAAAAACGCATTTCCTACGGGGCTTACTGTTTTATTCAGCGATGAGAAAAAATGGAACTTAGATGGCTCTGATGGTTGGAACGCGTATTGCCATGATTTACGAAAGAAACCAAGGGCAAAATAATTAGTGAGTAAAAGAAAAATTATAAATCTGGTTGTTTTTGACATTGTGCATAAACTTTTGAGACAGTTTTTTTTTTAAATATTTTTTTATTATACTTTTTTACAATTATGTAATTTATTTTTTTCTACTTTTGATATCATTTATTTAGATAATGTTGCGAAATCTGCAAATAAAATTTTTTTATTCATTCTAACTTTTAATAATTCTTTGAAAATCGACATTTTATGCTTGTGCTTAAACTTTTGAGACAGACCTTATAATGTCATATATGCTTTATAATTCGGCGATAAATCTTGGTCGTTTGATGATTCATCCTTGGTGGCTGCTATAACACGAAAGTACCAAAATAGTTTGTAGAAATGGAAAATGCTATAAAAAAATATTTTAATAATTAAATTTGTTATACCTTAAAATATGGTGCAAATAGCACAAAGGAGACAAACATATATAAACAGCTATTTATAAAAATTTTGGGGTTGGTCAGGGGTCGATCCGGGAAAAATTTGGGGTCTATTTAGGGCCTATTCACAAAAACTAATTTAATAAAACAGGCTTCTTCACAAAATTCTTCTTGATAAAATAGGCCCCTTCACAAAATTCCATTCTATAAAAACTTACTCTCCATTAATTATTTTTATTTTGTTATGTTTTAAAGAGTATAATTTACAAAGAAAATAAATTTACAAGAAGGAAAACTTAAGCAGAAGTACTTAAAAAAGTTATTATTAAATGCTTGGTTTGAATTAGAGTAGCCGGATTTCATCTTTCATAACAAAATGTTATTTTTCAAAAAAATATATTAAATTTAACAAAAGTCTGCTGTCATCATTGCCAACAGTAAAATAAATTATAAAAAAAATCAGGAATTCTTCAGTCATGAAATGCTGGAGTAATTACTTAAGGTGGCAGTGTGAATTAAAAGTAATTTCCTTTAAATGAGAAAAAAAATGAATTTTAATTCGAAGCAGTACAGATCTAAAACAAGGTAAAATATGTTGATAGCAACATGTATAATCCATCCATAGTAATTTTTAGAAATCATTCTTTAAAACTTTTGTGTCCTTATGATTTGTTCACATGCAGTATTTTGCTATACAGTAGCTATAGCACTGCATTTGCATTATATCACATTTCATGCTCTAAATCATGAATGGATTTTTTTTTTTTTTTTTTTTTTTTTTTTTTTAACCTTCAGTATTCCTTCTTAAATTACGAAATTCATTGCTGATATAACAAAGTGCTAAAATTTTTTGTGCTGAAACATTTTTTTTTTTCAATTTAAAAATAACACATTTTAAAATACTGAAATTAACAAATCATGCTGAAAAACGAATAATCATTCTTTTTAAGAAAAAAAAAGGGGGGAGGGGAGCGAATAGAAAGACACACACCAAAAATAAAAGTATAGATTAGGTAATGCACAATAAATAGCCTTAATGGAATATTTAAAAAAATGTTCTTACCTCATTATTTGAAGATATTGTTAAATTAACATTGTAAGAGGTTTTCCTCATTTCCGCTCTTACTTTAGCTGCAACACAAACATTAGATAAATCCAGAGCAAATTTAAAATCATTGATAAATTTAGATTTTAAAAATTTTTGTCCTTTTATCCTTTCTTCAAGACATTTTCGCTCACCATGAAATTCGTTGGTTTCATTTATCTTTAAGATGTATTCATCAATATTACTCCCACTAAAATCTCTAATGGGAAGGGGCTCGTCAAAAATTGAATTCATGCTTCTAAATCTAGGACAATAAGAAGAAAAAAATGAAATACATAAAATTATGTATAAGCTGAAGCAGGTAATGGTAGAATCGAAAGTTTATGTTTATTGAGAACATACATCTGACTTGTGTGCTTGACATCAAGTGCCCGCTTATAAGTCATCGTCAATATACAGGGACGAAATAACCACAATGAAATTTACAACACCAGAGAGTTACATCCGGGAGCTCCACAAAGTGTGTGCAATGGAGCTGGCGGGAGTCGAACCCGCCGACCTGACTCCTACGCTCACAAACGATTAGCGGAATGGTGTCTTAACCACTCGGCCACGGAGGTCCCAGGATCGAAAGCGTGATGCGGCGTGATGTAAACAAACAAACAACGTGTATGGAAGTACAGTTATTTTTACAGTTACAACTGCTAGCTTCTCCTGCAAGTCACGTGATAGGGGAGCGTGACGTCAGACGGATAATGTCCATTTAATTGTCGTCGGAGAAAATATATTGACTTGGATGTAGAGTCGTGCATTCGGTCGTGTATCCTGATCATGGAGATAGAAATAAGAAGGAGAACAGGGAAGATAGGCTTTCAAGATCACGACATGGACCGGGAATTAGTACCCAGTTTGTGGCGCTGGTGCTCCCAAAGGCCGGTCATGTGACCTGTCAAACATGACAAATTGTCGTCTGCTCTTCCTGCATTTTGGTTTCGAGCATGGTAAAGAGATAGAGGGCGCTACACTTCCTAAAGGCCCAAAAGACCAGAAACGCCGCCATACTAGGTACCGCTTTTAGTTCCATAAGTAGAAACATTATCTTTGTTCTCCTTCTTTATATCTCCATGATCCTGATTCTCCCCGCACGGGTCGATTCCGGAGCAAGTTAGTTTTTATAAAATGACCCGAGTTTGTTTATAAAAAAAACCCGACCTGCAGGTCATGTTACCACGGATTTTTCTTCTTTGCAAGTCGGGTTGGCTATAATTGTTCCGGTTTCTGATTGAGTTTTGATACTTATACGTCGGTTTAGGTTAATCTGTTTTTTTCAAAAAGTGTCCAAAATATTGTTTCATATTAGAGTCCTCCATCGGGTCGGTAACTGGATTTTAGCCGAACCCGATCTGCGGTTCGGGTTTATTTTCGTTGCGGTTGGGATCGGGTCTTTGATACTTATGGGCTAGGTTCGGGTTAACTCAATATTATAAAAAAAAGTCTAGACTATTGTTTCCGATGGAAACTAATAAATGCAAATATGAATGAGTCTCTTTACTTGTTTATTTTTCTAAATAAAAGATAGAATTGATATAAGAGATTATACTGTGGATTATTTTTTCATGACTGTATTAAATTCTAGACCTTTTTTGTTTCGAGTCCGTCAGATTCGGGTTGAAGTATTTTAGGTTGAGGTCAACGAAAATTTTTTTGTAGGTTTTGAGTAGAAAGAAAATTTTTCGTCACGTTCGGGTTTGGTTTCATGCTGACTTTAAGCGGAATTTTCGGGTTCGGGTGGAGTACAACCCAATCTATTTTAGATGAAGAACTATATATTTGAATATGAATAACTCCTTACATGTTTATTTTTCAACATAAAGGACAAAATCTGTATTGTAGGTATGATTACAGACTTTTTTCAATAAATATATTAAATTTTGGATAATTTTTCTCCGATTGCGGGTTTCGGATCAGGTTGAATGAAAATATTTCGGGTTCAAATTGTCGTATTTTCGGTTCAGGTTGAAGTATTTCGATTTTGGGTCGATGAAATATTTTTTGTTGGTTTCGGGTCGGTGTGCTGGTTGCCTTTAAAAAAATTGCGGGCTGCAAATTTAATTTCTAGATAGAATTGATATTGGAGCAAATTTTATTTCTTACCTGGGCAGGCCTCTAGTTGGGTGTAACGTTTAACTGCTAATTTTCACAACGACACTTTTTCTAACAAATTTAAGTCATTTCAAATTTCAATAATTGTTTGGTCACTTCATGTGTTTTCGGTAGTCATTTTTCAACTGATCCTCTTCAGTTACCTCCGATATCAAAATCCAGAGTCAACCGGGCGCGAACACGAACTGCGTTTCGTAAAAAATCATTTTACCCACCTTATCTGATGCATTACTCTATAGTTCTATACGTCAGTATTTCTTTAGGGGACGGGGTGGTCCATACCAAGATCATCTTGCTATAACGGTCTTGCATCTTGGTGTATTGAGATAGCCCTGTCCATACTTACCTTACTCTTTGACACACTACTTTGTATATGCTATATGTGTGTGGCCGTAGAATTTGTAATGTTGAATGACCGCTTATTGGAAGGTTGTTAGGTGGAAGAACAGCATCCTTCTAGATAAACGTTCAAAATTGTGTGGAAACTTGTTTCCTTGTGGATTTGCACGCCTATAAAGGTTAGGTGACCGGTGAGGTATTCAGGGGTGTTGTGTTCAGGTTATATACCTGAATTCAGGTATTTTTTCATTTTCAGTACCGAAATTCCGGTTTTTCTGATAGTTAAATTCATAAAATAAGACTAAAATATCAATTTCACATGATTGCTAAACATAATTAAAATTCACATTTTTCATAATTTGACAAACTGCAATAAATTATATATTCCCTCCCTCATTTCGCCTACGAAAACGTTTTCTGGCTAAAATTTCAGGTATTTTTTCATGAACCCACAATCACCCCTGGGTATTTCAAAATAACCTTCGTAAAGAGTTATTATTTCACGTCATTTCTCAACAATACTCTTTGACAATTGCGAAATTTAGGCTTCAAATAAAAATAGTTTTGCCTCCTACAATTGACATCTAATTTAAATGATAGGTGTTAAAGATCTGTGCGGTTCGAGTTATGCCAAATCAGAACACAAAAATTCCATATCAAGTCAACCCAAAAACCGTTCTGAACCAGACAAAAATAATTATCTGATCTGCAATCCGACCCAATTCCGTCAAAATAATTTTCGTCGCTCTCAACCCGACTCGAACCATAAATGACAGACAATTAATCAATCTTGTAATGCAATGATGGAAAAGTCTGAAATTATATCTCTAGTATCAATTTTATCTTTTAAAAAGAAAAATCAGCATATACTGATTAATATTCAAATAATATAAAGTTTTCCTTTTGGAGAATATTTTCAGAAATCGGGCCAATCCGACCCGAATCTGAAACCATTAAAGTGAATACGACTCTCAGTGACAAAATAGAAGTTAACCTAACCCGACCCGACCCAAACCACGTGTTGGGTAAAATCGGATTATCCGAATCAATACAGGATTCTAGTGAGTGTGTATCAATATGTCTGTATATTTACTGGAATTTACACAGGCAAACGATTACTCGCAGATAAAATCTTGCATCGGCTGGGGTAACTCGGTTCGGCTTTACCCGACCGAATCTGTGGTTTGATTCAGGTCGAGGCACTAATTTTATTCGCTGTGGATCGGGCTGACTTTAAACGTTTCGGGTTTGGGTCAGTTTTGGGTTGCGTTTTGAATCTTTCGGGTCGCCGATTTTTCAAAAGAAAATTGAGATTATTTTTTCAGATGAAAAAGTAAATACTATTTAAATATTAATGAATTTTCTACTTAAAACTAAATGTGAAACCAGAGATATAAATGTAGACTACTTTTACATAATTGCATTAAAATATGGATTCATTTCCTTTCACTTCGGGTTCGGGTCGGTTTTGGGTTAAAGTGTGCCGTTTCGGGTCGATAAAATATTTTATGTCTGGTTCGGATCGGGTTAAAATAGAATTATCGAGTATAATTCTACCTGCGCAGGACTAATCCATATATATAGGGTATCCGAAAAGTCTGGAAGCGGTCAAATAACTCGAGAAATATGCATCGAATTGAAAAACGAAAACTGCATGTTCAATAGTTTTAAAAAATCTATTTAGGGATATCAAAGTTGCCCCCCAACTCTGCCCCCGTGGGGGAAAAAGTGGAGGGGGTGGCAACTTTGAAATCTTAAATGATAACCCTCCTTTTTTATTGCAGATTCGGATTCTACAGAGAAAATACGTAACTTTTGTATTTAACATTTTCTTCGAAACATCGTAGATGGCGCTGTAATCGAGTAAAATGCAGTGAGAATCGTTAGTCGTTACCATTGCAATGTCTGGAAACACTCAAATAACTCGAAAAATATACATCAGATTGAAAAACGGAAAAATATGTGTTTAATAATTTAGAAAAATGGCAACTTTGATATCCCTTAATAGATTTTTCAAAACTATTGAACATACATTTTTCCTTTTTCTCAATCCGTTGTATATTTCTCGAGTTATTCCAGCGTTTCCATATATTGTAATGGTAACGATTCTCACTGCATTTTACTCGATTACAGCGCCATCTACGATGTTTCGAAGAAAATGTTAAATACAAAAGTTGCGTATTTTTTCCGTAGAATCCGAATCTGCAATAAAAAAAGGAGGGTTATCATTTAAGATTTCAAAGAGGCAACTTTTATATCCCTAAATAGTTTTTTCAAAACTATTGAACATGTATTTTTCCGTATTTTAATCCGATGTATATTTCTAGAGTTATTCGACCGTTTCCAGACTTTTCAATGGAAACGATTCTCACTGCATTGCTCTCGATTACGTATTTTTTTCCCAGTAGAATCTGCAATAAAAAATGGGGTTATCATTTAAGATTTCAAAGTTGCCCCCCCCCCTTTCTCCACAGGGGGCAACTTTGATATCCCTAAATAAATTTTTCAAAAATATTGAACATGCATTTTGTCGTTTTTTAATCCGATGTATATTTCTCGAGTGACCACTTCCAGAGTTTTCGGACACCCTGTATGTATAATTATATATATTTCCAATTGGACCTCTATCGGGGAGATCATCCCCCCCCCCCCTCCCCTTCGGACAAATTATGTCGCCTCATTTGGTTTTGAGGATTTTCATTGTATGAGAACGATAATTCGGACCAATTACCCCTTAAAATTTCACCCTGAAGGCATCTTTCCTTTAGCAATATAGGGAAAATTTGCTGATGTATTGTTTTAAGCGTTTAATATATATGATTCTGAAATAGAAATCCGCAGTTACTGTTACAGCAAATTTGTTAATGGATTTCACCAGCCCAAATAATTTCGTATATTCTGTACTTGAAATTGTCCAGTTGAATGACTTGATTTCCCCCCACCCCTGAAAATGTATTTAAAAATGAAGGGGGGAGGGGGTAAGGCAAAAACTTGGCGAATGAAAACAGTAATCATTTAATATGGTGCTGCCATCTGTGTCTTAGATTAAGCAATAAAATATTAAAAACTAATAAAAGTTTATGACTGCTATATGACCCGGCACATAATATATAGATTCAATTTTGCTCAAAGTATAAAATAAATGGTATCCCCTACAGAATAAATCATACTTTTTAATTTTCTGTGGGAAACTGAAATATTTGGTCGGGAAATATACTCTAGAAACGCCCCCTCCCCTTCCCCCAATAATAATAATAAAAAAGAAACAGCCGCGCATGAAAATTTTCGATTTGACTTCAAATTTAAATTGTTTTTATTTTTTAATATACAGTTTTTTAATTTTAGTTATTGTCATAATCTTTAGACAGTCAACTGGATCATTGCAAAGTCTTCAGTATGCAAAAGCAGATTTTTGAAACGTTTAATTTTCGTGGCAATTCTAAATATGACGTGAAGAAGAAATTGACAATTTCTGAAAGACGTTTATTCGTGTCAATCATGCTTTTTTTTTTTTTTTTTTTGTAAAAAGAATAGTGATAATGAACATTTGTTAAAGGAATTTAAAAAAAATGTACATACTTTAATAAATTACAGAGAAATATTTTCAAAAATCTACTTTTGTTTTATTATACAGCATTAAAAATTATGATGTTATAACCAGCTTTTTTCTTTTATTCTGAACTACATAATTTTTTTTCCTTGATTCTTTATTTCAATGTAAGAGTCTAAGTAATCATTAATGTTACTACTCTATGCTCTATGGCTTGTGGACACATAATTTGAAATATACTGTAAAATTTTCACATAAATGGGTGTGCAGTATTCTGGAAAAGAATCTTAATTGTATATTTAAAAAAAATTGATTTTTTTGTTGAAATTGAGTCGGGCCTGGCCGGGCCATGTCTGATTGATTTTTGAACGGGCCGAGCCGTAAACTGCAAAAATATAAAAGTGCTGGGCCAAGATAGCTTTCGTTTGGGCAGGGCCTGGAAATTTCGGCCCGTGCAGACCCCTAATTTAGAAATCGTTAAAAAATGAAATCTGTGATTACTTTAAGGATTTATTTTTACAATTTTTACTCAAAAGTGAAACAAGAAATATTTCATGTGTAACGCAATGAATTTTTATGAAAAAACTATAATGCCTTTATTCTCAATTGTTTTCTTTTCTCTTTCCTTTTCTTTTTTTTTCAGAGTAGAAAAAACTACAATATATATAGAAAAAGTTTAGGAATGGAAATGAAAAATATTTGAAACATTTCGTTTGATATTTTGCAAATAAGACCTGGTGATCTTGGAATTAATAAAAGAAAATAATTGAAATTTACCACCAAAAGTTATATTTTATGAGATACATAGGAATTTTTTTTATTTAGTAATTCTAATATCTGCTGGTATGTGTAGATGGCAGCACCAAAGAAGATTAACAACAGCAAATGTATGTCTAATCATATATATCATATAATAATACGAGCAAATCTTGTGTGTATGCAATTTTTATCTTAAAAACGGCTCTAAGGATTTTGACGAAATTTTGTATTTTACCGTTTTAGGGTACCAGAACACCATTGGGTTCCATTGGGGTCACATGTTCGAAAAAATTCAATTAGAGGGTCATTTTGGGGTCACTACGGGTACAGCCAATTTTATCTAAAAAACGGCTCTAACGGTTTTGACTAAATTTTATGTACTACCGTTTTGGATTAAGAGAAGACCATTGGGCTGGGTCACATGTTGAGGAAAATTCAATTAGTGGGTCACTGCGGGTCAAGCTAATTTTATCTAAAAAACGGCTCTAACGATTTTGATTACATTTTGTATCCTACCATTTTGGATTACAAGAAGACCATTGGTCTAAGTCACATGTTCGAGAAAATTCGATTAATGTGTCATTTTTGAGTCACTACGGGTCAAGCTAATTTTATCTGAAAAACGGCTTTAACGATTTTGACTAAATTTGGCATTCTGCCATTTTTGGCATGAGAAGATCATTGTGCTGGATCACATGTTCGAGAAAATTAGATTAGTAGGTCATTTTGGATCAGTACGGGCCAAGGTCACGCTAATTTTATCTAAAAAAATGGTTCAAACTATTTGGACTAAATTTTGTATACTAGCATTTTAGGTTTCGAGAAGAACATTGGATTGGATTACATGATCGAGAAAATTCGATTTGAGGGTCATTTTGGGTCACTACGGGTAAGAGTCAAGCTCATTATATCCAAAGAATTGCTCAAACGATTTTGACTAAATTTTGTATAATACCGTTTGGCTTACGATAAGAATATTGGGCTAAGTCACATGAAAATTCGATTAGTGGGTCATTTTTGTGTCACTACGGGTAAAGCTAATTTTATCCAAATTTTCTATCCTACCGTCGTTTTGGATTACGAGAAGACCATTGGTCTAAGTCACATGTTCGAGAAAATTCGATTAGTGGGTCATTTTTGGGTCACTACGAGTCAAGCTATTTTTATCTGAAAAACGGTTCTAAGATTTTGACTAAATTTGGTATCCTACCATTTTAGGGTACGAGAAGACGATTGTGCTAGGTCACATGTTCGAGAAAATTCGAGTAGTGGGTCATTTTGGGGTCACTATGGCTATGCGACAAGCTGCTCGGTCTTCCCCGCTGGTCTATGAAGATAGAAAGTAGTATATACTGTATCTTCATGGTGTAATCTAATTTCTACGGCCTGAATCTAAATGTGAAATGTTTCCTAAATACAAAATATTCGAAAAGTTTTTCTCTCTAAGTCTCTTTTATGGCGTAAACTTCTAAAAAATCGATTTCTTTGACAAAACCTCATGATAAGGTGACCTTCTGGTTTAGACGTGCAATGGGGTCGTCTTGAGCTGGACTACTTCTTGCCTAAAATCTTAGAAAATTAAAATTTTGCAAAAATCGTCTGACAAAAAACTCAATTAATTTTTTTTATCATTGCTCTATCCGAAATATGTCTTTTTTTTTTTTTTTTTTTTTTTTCAAATCAAGAATAAACATTTTTCCACCAATTTTCAGTTTTGCTTTTACACGCCATATTTAAAACTTACCTTGAAATTTAATCTTTTCAAAAATATGTTTTTTCGCACTGAAGACTTTGCAGTGACCTAATTGCCTCTATAAAGATTTTGGAAAGAACTAGAATTATTTTTTTTTAAATTGAAAATTCAAAGAGAAATCGAAAATTTTCAAGTGTGGCTTTTATTTATTTTGTCCTATCGCCTAGAATGTACATTGTACATATAGTATTTTATATATCTGTTTTTCCGTTTTATTAATAAATACTAGCTGAAGGGTAATCCAGTGCGATGAATTTCGTTGCATTAGATCTTCCGATTTGGGGAGTAAAAAATAAATCTAATTTTATTCTAAATTTAGAAAAGATTTACGCCAAAGTTTTAACAAAAAATTGTATCCCTCCATGATCGATTTTTTTTTGCCAAATTTAATTCTTATTTGCTTTTAAAGTCTGCATTCCAATAAATACAGAAAAATTACAATATAAAATGTATACGCCTATTTAATTCTAAGTTGTACCTACCATGCACCATTTTAATTTGCGCTTATTAATAAAATGGGATTTTTTTTCCTTTTAAGTCAAATTATATTATGATTATGAAAATAAATTTTGGCTCGATAGGAAATCGGAAAATGTAACTTAATCAGACATACAATAATTACAAAGTTAAAAAAATACATCATTACTAAAAAAAAAAAAAAAAAAAAAAAAAAAGTCTTCGAAATAATTACTGTGTTGTAACTTAAATAAATGCAAAACAAACTTTGATACCAAAGTTTAGCAAAATGAAACAACGCACTCAAAATAGATATCCACAATTAAAATGAGTTAAGAAAATAAGAAGAATTATGTATATGTTATTATTTGACTGAAAGTTACTTCTACGAAACTAGAGTTGAGGTGCAGATCACCAACTACTGTAGATTACTGTGAACTCCATGGGATATAATTTTTCGGAAAGTATTTTACAATTGAAGTTTAATAATAAAAAACAATATATTTAAAAGAGAAAAATAATATTCTTAAATTTCTCAGAACAAGGTGGTGGTGGTCGTGTAATAATGACGGCCTATTATCTGCACGAGGGATATAGGCTCGTGGGGGGAGTGCCCTCCGTGGGGAGTGTTTCTAAGGGAACCTAACCCGTATTTACGCAAGGAACACCCAATCCAAGGTTCGACGAAAACCACGATAACTCCGAACGATTAGGACGCATTCTCAAAAAGATTCTAACTGCATTTTACTCGATTACATTACAGCGCCATCTACGATTTTTCGAAGAAAATGTTAAATGCAAAAGTTACGTATTTTTCCCCGTAGAATCCGAATCTGCAATAAAAAAGGGGGAGGGGTTATCATTTAAAATTTCAAAGTTGCCCCACTGGGGGCAGAGTTGGGGAGACAACTTTGATATCCCTAAATAGATTTTTCAAAACTATTGAACCTGCATTTTTCCTTTTTTCAATCAGATGTATATTTCTCGAGTTATTCGACCATTTCTAGACTTTTCAATGGAAACGATTCTCACTATATTTTACTCGATTACAGCGCCATCTACGATTTTCCGAAGAAAATGTTCAATACAAAAGTTACGTATTTTTTCCTGTAGAATCCGAATCTGCAATAAAAAAAGTGGGGTTATCATTTAAGATTTCAAAGTTATCCTCTTTCCCGCAGGGGACAGTGTTGGGGGGCAACTTTGACGTTTTTAAATAGATTTTTCAAAAATATTGAACTTGCAGTTTTCGTTTTTCAATCCGATGTATATTTCTCGAGTTATTTGACTGCTTCCAGACTTTTCGGACACCCTGTATATCACTAAGGTGCACTATAAGAAGATTACTATAGAATAGGGTGAACATAACATGTATCGTTCATTCACAGGGACACACAAAATAATTCGGTTACAGTACTGTCTAAGAATAAAAATTGCCTGATGTGTATTTTAATTTTTTCCCCTTTTTTCAACTAAACTAATTTTTTGCCTATTACTTTTTAATTTTAAATTCTGTAGATCATGTACCGGGAAGCAAATTCATTTCCGTTCATTGATGAAAACTGCTGAAGGGGAATTTATAACTGTGCTATGCGTTTTCTAACTGAACTAAATTTTAGCATACTATGTAGTAATATATAAAAATCTATAAATCATATACAAGGCGGCACAAAAGAATTTGGATATTTTCCCGACTATTGATCATTATTCCTCAAATTGGGTTTTCATATGTAATTAGGCCATGCGTTTTCCAAATTGTTTACTTAGAGGTCAGATTTCACCTTATTAAACGATGAAGCTTTTTAAAAGTATTATGGAAGTGCTGGAAAGTGTTTCATTATCTATGCTTGACGCATGATTTTTCGTTATTGTTTCTTTCATTTTATTTCCACAGTAATGAAGTCATTTAATTTTCACCATTACAGAAATTTCATTAAGAATTACAAATAATAATAATAATAATAATAGTAATTATTATTATTATTATATGATCTTGGAAACTAATTTCAAATTTAAAGAATTATTTTAACATTCTCGAAATAACCAAGATTAGTTTCATTGGGTAGTTTTCCATCTTCTTGGAGGAGTAGTTGTGAAATGTGAAATACAAACACAGTCAGATTTTACTGCAATAGTTTTTCATAGCTTACAAAGGTGGACGGGCACTTAGAAAATTCAAGTTATCGTTATAATTAAAATGCACTAAAATAATTTATAATCAGTTCTATTGTTATAAAAAATTGTTTATATCTTCGTCTTTTTATGTCAGGTATTTTTTTTTCTAAAATAATAAAAAATGTTTGATTCTTAAATTACCAATTTGTTTGAAGAAGAGTATCCAGTTTTCAATAAAATCGTTTAACAAAGACACAAAAATGACATACATTATGTTATTTGGTATATTAGAAGTGACAAGCCATTTTCGACATTTGTCTGTTCATGTTTTTGAAATAATTTTTGTTGAAATATAAAATATTTTATTTTTTACTGTTATAGATGCTTCTAAAACCGACATTTCTTTGGATTTTTTGAAAAATAATACTTAATTTACATATATCAGCAAACTTGTTGGAAAGTCAAATTTAAAGAAACTGGCAATCTTTGACATGGTTAAATGTCGTCCAGTATATTTTTGAGTTCTAATGGGAATATCACGGTATCAGGCCAACCATTATAATTGACTCAAAATGTATTTTATTAGAAATAATTTTAAAATCCAATGCCTCTAAGCTTTCAATCTAATTTAATTACTTGTGTTTAATAAAGTACCGCTGAGAAAATAATGGAAAAGTATGTAATGTATAGAGTATCTTAAACGAATGAAAAGACGAAAAGACAAGGGAGGAAAAATGGATTTCTGAAAAACTATCAGAAGACCTATAAATATTTTTTTTAAATTGTGAATTCCTAAAAAAAGAAAAGTTCGGATCTTTCATTGTAAATAAACTGTTCTTAAAAGCAAATTTATCACGTTTTATATGCATATGGGTATAAAAATGCAGAGAAGTCAAAATAAGAACTCTGAAAACACGACTTATTTTGAATAGTAGAGCATTGATCTCACGACGTCATAGTATGAGGCTGAATGTCCCATACAATTCTACAGATTGCATCCTTCTTCCAATATTTTCTGAATGAATATGTGTTTTATACGTGTCTAAAATTTGTTATAAGAACTAATTTCGATTTGAAAAAATATTTCTAATAAAAATGCACTTTAATCTAGGAGTCAGTTATAATGATTGGATTGATATTCCTTGATGATTTTTAACTCTATTGTGCACTGTAATGTATTTAACCATGTCAAAGATTGCCAATTATTTTAAATTCAACATTTCAGCAACTTTTGTAATAGATTTTCTTCAATATAAATACAAATTAAGTATTATTTTTTGGAAAGTAAAAAAGTATAAATGTCTTTTCTAGAAGCATTCATAACAACAAAATATAAAATATTATATATTTCAGCAAATATTACTTTAATAACATAGGCAGGTGGTTGTCAAAGAAGTTGCCCTTTACTTTTGATACCAAATAATATAATGCATCTCATTTCTGTGCCTATGTTAGAAGATTTTTCCTGAAAACTCAAAAGTGTCTGTTGACTTTTGTGACATAATTTTCTATCTATTATTTTCACAAGTTAGTAATTTTTTTTGAATTTCTACAAATTAGTAATTTTAAGAATAAAATATTTTTTATCCCCCCCCCCCCAAAAAAAAAAAAAAAAACAACAACAACAAAACAAAAAAAAACTTATAAAATATAAAGATAAAGACGAAGGTGTAAACAATTTATTATTTACAGCACAGATCATTATAAATTCTTTTAGTGCATTTTAATTATACGATAGTTTTGGATTTTTTAATTTCCATTCCCTTATGTGAGTTACGTCTAAACTTCATTTTTGCATATCACTTGATACCGATTTTTAAAGAGATTCGTTGTATGGAATATTAATAATTTTACAGATAAATCGCAATCACTTTCTTAGTAGAAAATTCGAGTCTCGGGATGAAACAAGTTGGCCACCTCTAATGTTATGATATTGTTATTTTTATAGAAAAACTATATAATATCTTTATCTCTTAAATTTAATGGACATAAAATAAGTTTACAGCTAAAAAAATATAAAAAAATTGCAAGTAAGACATATTTTTTTATGTATACAAACTCGGTTATAGCAAGCTCGGGTGTAACGAGAACTCAGTTTTAATGAGGAATTTATAAACAAATGGTTGGGCGAGTATAAAGCTACATTGCAAGCTTCCTGATTGCAACAAGCAAAAAATCTACAGACTAACAAAAAACGTCCATTTTTTATTAACATTCTTCTTAAAGAGAACATGCCATTTTATAGTACATCTATACCATTACTAAAAATGAGGGGAGTGGGGTGTCAGTGTTGAATTCAGGGGTGGCAAGGGAAGAGACGGAACATCGAAATAGCCCCTCCGGAAGATTTAGGAGTTTATGCTTATTAATGGTCTAGAAGTACAATCTCCCTCCCCTTCCCGGAGCTGTAGAAATCCGTTCCGGAGATAGATGAAGAGAAATAGTATGTAATGAATAGGACTCTAAAATGTTTAGAATAAAAAGCCTACTTTTAACACATTCCAACAAAGTTGAAAAGTGTTTACGAATTCGGCTTGTCCGTCCGCGCTCCAACTCATGTAAATATATTCGAACTGCAATGTAATTGATATATGTTATTGAGGAATACTGTAGTTTGTTCGGTATTGAAAATGAAGTGTGTAACATTTATAGTTCGTTTACAGAGACACTCAAAAAAATGTCGTTACATCATGGTCTACGGAAGAAAAATCGTTTGCAATGTATTTTAATTCTGTTAGGCTATTTCACACATATTTAAATGGATATATATCACTGAGGTCGTGCGCTACAAGATGCTTACTGTAGAATAAGGTGTGCATAGCATTTATCGTTTATTTACAGGGGCACACAAAAGAATTCAGTTACAGTACTGTCTATGAGTGATAATTGCTGGAATTGTGTTTTCAGTTGTAGTATGCGTTTTTAAACTTAACTAATTTTTTGCATATTACTGGGCAAAAACGTTTTTAAACTTACTTACATACAAATTCTATAGATCATATACAGTGCTGCACTAAAGAATTCGATTACATTTCAATTTATTGACGGGAATTGCTGAAAGGGAATTTTAAACTGTGTTATGCGTTTCCTAACTGAACTAAATTTTAGCATACTATGTAGTATATATAGAAATCTTTAGATCATATACAGGGCTTTACAAAATTATTTGAATACTTTTCATATTATAGATGGTAATTGTTGAAATTGGGTTTTGAAATGTGTTAGGCGTTTTCCAAATTGTTTACTTCAATTTTCAACAAGGCGAAATTTTTTGTCCTAAAATACTGGTTGAAGTTTACCCCTTGTTTACTTTAATATTATTCTTTTCGCCTTATTAAATGGGGAAGTTTTGTTACAGTATTCTGAACGTGTTGGAAAATGTTTCAAAATCTATGCTTGACGCATGATTTTTTTTCCGTGTTTCGATCTGATACTGCTAGTAATAATAAATGCCCCACCAGTGGCTGAGAGGTTCTGCTCTCAAAGCTGGTAAACGGGAGGTGCTGGGTTCAAACCCCCTGTCGCGCTCGTCGACCTAACCGTTCGGAGTTTTCCGTGAACCTTGCCGTAAATACGGGTTAGGATCCCTTAGAAAGACCCCCACGGAGGGCACCCCCCCCTCCTCGGAATATATCCCTAGCGCAGATAATCGGCCGTAACAAATAACAAACCAACCAACCAGTAATAATAAATAAATCGTCAGCGTGATTCCTTTACTTTATTCCTTTGATTTTCTTTCCTTTTTCAGTTACTTAAGTATATAAAACATTACAAGGATAAAATTAAACGCTACAATCAATCAGTTAAATTCATACTTTTAATTAAAGAACGAAAAATGTACGTTTGCAAATGTGATTATTTAGTTGCTTTTATGATTTAGTTAAGCTTTTATGATTTAATTAGGATTTAAGAAGCTTTCATTCATAATCTTATAGAAAATAAATAATAAAGCTTGAACTCGTTTACTGCGAGAACTTGATTTAAACAAACAAATGAACTGGTCTCTTCACCCTTGTTATGTTATATCCGGGTTCGACTGCATGTGAAATCCTATTCTACGTAATAATTTTAATGTTTTCTGGTGTCTGTAGATGGCAGCACTAAAAATAATAAACTGGAGCCGTCTAATCTCTAAGGGATAAATGTGAATTGTGAATACGACATTATTTCCACATCCAAAAAAGCTCCCTATTCAGGTAGAAATGCACAATTTTCATTCGTAAAATTCATAACTTTTCCCTCAGCTACTTTTAAATGATTTTAATTTAAATTTTTTCGCTTTATATTACACTCGTCCTGAAATTAAAGAACTCGTTCGTTTTTTGAAAGTCAGAGATAGAATTCGGTGATTATTCCTGGCAATACCGTATTTAATCACACATTTTCACTTATTTTTATTTATTTATTTATTTTTGCCATTTCTTTAGTGCTAAAAGTAGGGAATCCGAAAAATACGCGAGTTTTTTTAAAATTAGAATATTCATTTTTCTGGAATGAGATTGGTTGATTTATGACGGCCGATTATTTACATGAGGAATATAGGCCCTGGAGTGCCTTCCGTGGGGGTATTTCTAAGGGATCATAACCCGTATTTATGGCAAGGTTAGAAGAAAACCACGGAAAACTCCGAACGGTTAGGTCGACGAGTGCGACAGGGGTTTGAACTCAGCACCTCCCGTCTACCAGCTTTTGAGAGCAAAATTTTCTGGAAGGTAAAATTTAGAGTAGAAAAAGAAATAATTACCTGTAGTTAAGATTAAACAAATTGTATAAGTGTTTTAACACTTCGTAGATATTTATGAAAGAGAGAAAATCCCAGGAACTAGGAGCATTCTATAATATGAAAAAAAAAGGTCCATTGAAATTACCGACCGAATACAGGAAGAGTTTTAAAAGCTTTGTATTGAAACATTTATTCTAGCAAAATGCTCATATTCTAATGTATAGAGTCCGGATTTTATGCACTAAAAAAAGGCTAAAATATGCATTAAAAACTTTTAAAATATGCAAAAATATGCGCTAACATTTTTAAAATATGCAAAAATATACACAAAAAACTTTTAAAATAGGTAAAAATATGCATTAAAAACTTTAAAATATGCAAAAATATGCACTAATAAATTTTCACTTACTTCTATTTCCCATATGAAGACACGCATTTCCACTCTAAAATAATGCATAGAAGCAATAATTAATAACGAATACAATTATTTTCCTTTATCGGGAATAATTTTTGTTACAATATATAATTATATATTTTTCTAAATTACACAAAGTGAACTTTTGTCTTCGATCGTCAATGATGTTTTTTAGGGAGGAAAATGTTCTTTCAACATCTACTGATGTAATAGGGCAATATTTATACAATTTTACATTAGATGGTGTGACTTCTGGTAGGTCGTCTCCATTCCCGTTAATGAAACTATTTATCTATTTAAGCTTCAGAAAGCCGGAATTTTTATTTAACACCTTGTTAAGTTTTTCTTGCACTTTTTGTCCTATTTCTCCTAGGACTAATGATATATGATCTCTGACTTTTTCTATTTCTGTAACTGCATCAATGAAAGAAATCTTACGCGTTTCTCATTTTCGCAACGTCTCGGGTAACCATGATAAATGATTTCCAATCACAGATAACATTTTTTTAACATTATTATCAGATAAAATATCTTTAGCAATAAATATTGCACAAGAGTCTGAATTGTCAAATTTTTAACCCACATTTTGTATAGCATTCCAATTTTTCCCATAAAATAAATCTGCATGAATCCAGGTTCCCCATATTGTTAATACTTGGTTTCTGGTGATAGCGGAATGTCAAGATACATTTAACTTATAAATATTTACTCGGATTGGTGCTTTTAGAAAGATTTTCTTAACGCAACAAATGATCTTATTTACTGGCTCAGAGTTTTCCTTGATTTGTTCAGCGACACGAAGAAGAGCATGAGCCAAACAAGGTACATGAATTAAATTGGGATAGAATACTTTTAATGATTTTGCAGCTTTATACAGAGCAGCATAACTAATAAATACAAGAACCTTTTCACAAAACGTATCGTTGTCAAGCCACAAATTACGCAAAGAATCTTTACATGCGGGGCATCTGTCTCGGGGCCCTCCCTATTTGAGGAGGCACCTTAGGTTTAATCAAGATTTTTGTAAATAGGGTGCCAAATGGCAAAAATTGGCTAAAAGTGACCAAAATTCTTACATTTTCAAAGACTTGGAAAAGGAACGATTTCCCTCTCTGCTTCCCGTACCCCATGCCCCCCCTCACCCCCACCCCCGACAAAAAAGAAACAAACTACATCACCAGAAAACTAATATTATAAATTTTATACAAAAAGTACTTTAGTGCATGGAAAATGCAGTAACAACATGTAAAGTGTTGAAATTTGTAGCAATTACTATAAATGTATAACTGCACTTGCTTTTCCATATTATGAAATCACCCAAATGCATGTTGATGCGATACAAAGATTAAATTTTGTAATGTGGTAGAAAATTTTATGTTATGACAAATAGCCAAGAGTAACTGAAAGACGTGACCCTATTAAAGGCTCACATGAGCTCTTACATTTCTATACAAAAAAAGTCGTGTAATCTATCATCTGTTAAAGTTTTAACCACCTTTCTTGTGATACCCTGTATACAGATGTTCGAAATTTATATATACATACAATAGATATAAAGTTTAATATTAGTTACTACAGAATAATTCACTAACAATTTCTATGGATTGATAGAGGGGGGGAGGGGCAGAATGATGCTTGCCCCGGGACCCCAGATAGTCAAAGTCGGGCCCTGTTAATAAATCTTGCAATAGTAGAGTGGTCAACTTTTCCGAGTTCTCTGCAGGCAATGAGATGCGGATGAGATGGTTTGATGCTCATTTTCTCACATATAAGATGTGCTTATAGAAGGACCACACCTATCAGTAGTTTCATCTGCACTTAATCCATATTGCATTATCTCCGATGTTACTTTCAATCTCATTTATAAATTCCGTATACAGTATAGCTACATCATTTTTTTCTAAGCGATGGTTCATCAGGTACAGACTGATTAATGCAGTATTTCATTAGAATTTGTTTGAAATTGGAATTATTCAATTAGTTCAATGTATATTTTTTTCTAATCTTGTATATTACTCCCAATCATTGCTTCAAACAAATTCAAAGCAAAATCATTTTTCTCTCTAGAACTTTTTCTTTCCTTATTTGAGAGTGATCAATTCATCAAAAATGTTTGCACTTTTGAAGGGTCATTTTTACTACTCTTTTTGCATATGTGACTGGTAGATTTAAATATTGATCAACTTGGAACTTCTTTTTACAAGGTATATTTTTTCAAGTATTATACACTGTATTACTTCACCATCAGATACAAGTTCTTCTTTGTGCCCTTTCATACATGTCTGGATCAAACGGCTTTTATCTGATTTTATTTTAGGATTTTTCTACATTACAATTTTTTTTTTTTTTTTTTTTTTTTTTGAAAATAACTGCGGTAGCTAAAATTTTACACTGTTAAATGATCAAAGCGAGATTATGAATGAACGTCTTTCAACCAAAAAATAGATTCTCTACACTACCCCCTCTATATTTCCAAATCAAAAGCATTTAAACATCTGAAAGAATGGCGCCAAATATCTTCCAATAAAATAATTATTTCTTGTCTTCACGCCAGTTTCACAATCACGATTAAAAGACATCCTGTCTGGGAATTAATAAGGATTTGGGGAAAACGTAAACTGATACATTTTTTTTTCTTTTACCGATTGAAAAATATTCTAAATATGTTCTTTTGATGAAATTTAGAAATATTTATGCACTTATATGCATTTATATGCATTTATAGAAAATATAGCCCAAAATATGCAATTGCATATAATCCAGACTCTACGTAATATATATATCTATATCTATAATTGCTTTTCTTAGTGCACTTCTTTTCGAGCTAATATTTAATGTGTGCTTCATTCACTCAGAATTCTCTCCCAGCTGCATTGTTTTTATTTTATTTAATTTTTTTTTCAAAGTAGAGCAGTACACCCAGAAAAAGGAATTGATTAAAACAACAAAACATGTTTTGTTGAGTACATTTTGGTTGTTCAAGCAAAATTTTTAGTTGAAATAAAAAGTTGGTTTTGTTGCATCGAGAAAAAAATATTGTTAACACTCTTACAAAATTTTAACAAAATTTCATCAATTTTACTTGAATTAACAAAATCTGTTTTTTTAATTTTACCATAATTTTGTAATTTTTAATTCCAGTAAAATTTTGTTGCTTTTACAAAATTTAAATTGTTGTGTAGTAGCCATAACTCTCTCACGTAACTTGGTTTATTTGACTTATATAGCTGTATAATTAAAGGATTAACATAATTTTTGGATAATTAAAACTTTTTTAATTGGGACGGACCAAGGTAGTTTTAAAAATCCCCCTATCCCATTTATTACTTTCTTCTATCTTTACAAGAAGAAAGTATTGGAGTTATGAAAATTTTCAACTTCTGGTTTTCGACGGATTTTAGAAGGTCCTGAACAAGATTTGACTGTTTTTAGAAAAAGACTGTCTATGTCTGTCTGTATATGACAAAAATTTTGAGGGCGCTCTATTTCAAGAACTAATGCACGGAATTTAATAAAACTTTATATTCAGTTACTTCCTGATATAAATTGGTGCTGATTACTTTTTGGCGTAAATCGCGCAACAGTGCTATGTTGCTATTTTCGCTATTTCTGCAATAGATTCGCGATTTCTCAAGAACTAATGCACTGATTTACATCAAAATACAGATTGAATTAGACCTTGACATAAATAGAAGCTGATTACGTTTTGGTGTAAATAGCCCGACAGGTGCCGCTGCTATGTTATTTTTTTTTCATGATTTTCACTATAACTAAATCTCAAGAACTGATGCACGGATTAATTTTTAAATCATTTTCAGCAGTGATTTACGCGTGTAATTCTTAAATAATAACCAGTGAATTTTTATCCTGCTTTTTTTCAAGCGTAAAACGATAGAGTGAAAAAGTCCTTCCGGCCTGTACCGGGAGGAAAAGGTAGCTTTCCTATATCTTCGTTTTAAAATTTTAGCTAATGTTACACGAATACAGCAAGTTAAAATGCAAAGAAAATGTTTACAAAAGATTCGTTAATACTGAATTTGAATAAGAAATTCGCCAAATTATTGAGCAATAACCAAATTGGCTTCATTTATGAAGACTTATTTTGGTCGCCAAATTTGGCGATATTTCGCCAAATGTCGCCAAGTTTGGCGAGAATTTGGCGCTAACGGATATGAATATATAATTTTATGCGTATGATTGGGAAAATTATTACAACAATGAAATTTTTTGTAATGTGCTGTCTTGTTTCAAAATGTCAGCCACCCTGGAATTTCAAACTGCTCTATCTCAGCCATTTTTTAAGATAGAGGTAAACCAAAAAATGCTCTGTAATCCTCGTATCAAGGCCTAACACTTAATTAAAAAATAAATTTGAATTTTTAACTTTTATGTATATTTATTTTAGTTTTAAATTTTTAAATGGCCGCCATCTTGAAACAAAATGGCGGACCAAGCTGGCCAACGAACTCGGTCGAGACATTGGTGAGCTTAATACACACAATTAGTTTCATCAAAATTGATTTATAAATACGAGCGTTATCGTATGGCATAGGTCATATATATATTATATATATAATGGTTTATACATATTCTTTTCAATAATTATCTAGTAGAAATTATCGATTTTCATATGATACCATAATTAAGCCTATTTGGCTCATAAATCACATTGATTAGCTTCTGTTTGGAATACATAGTTACTATAGCTGCATTGCGCTTTTAATTGTGTATTTAATAATAATTTAATAAAAATAATTATACAATATTTCTATTGTATCATGGTATCAATTGTTCATCTATTGAATTTTCAAATGCATCTTTATAACATCTTAATCAGGTTCTTTTTGTATTTTGCCAAAATTAATTTTGTATTGACTTATTATTGCTTAGGGATTTTAGATTGTTGTCTTTTGATGTTCGTTTGCTTAATGGGACTTTATGTATACATGTAAATAGTTTTATTATATATAATCAAGAATAAAACAATCATTAATCTTATTATTTATTATTATTATTTTTTCCCTTTATGGTTATTCAAGAGTACTTTATAAAATAAAGATGTTTAAAAAAATTTATTATTTGATGTTATAATTTTTACTATGTATCTCTTGCAATTTTTATTGCTTTCAAACAATATGGTAGTTATGAGTAAAATGTTAGATACTGGCAATTTAGGCCTTGGCGGATCCAGGACTAATGCTCGGTACAGGAAGATTATTAGGGATCTCCCTGGATCGTTATCAGATAACCTATTCTATTGTCCCAAGCCTGTTCTATGTTTTCGAGAGTGTGAATCTAAGCGTTGCCTTACATGTCCTTTAGCTGATAAGTCCAAGATTTCAAATAATCACAATCTTAATATGGTAAAATTTTCCAAAGCATACAATGTAATCTATTCATTGAAATGCAATTCGTGTAATATGGAATATATTGGACAGTCTTGTCAAAAATTACATAAGCGGCTAAATTTACATCGTTCTCATATTGATAAATTTAAAAAATCTAAATTTCAAACTACTCTATTGAATATACTCATTTCAAAAATCATGATTTTAAAAATATTACTATTAAAATACTTAAAATTCAAAAAAGTTTTACTGAACGACTTTTTCTAGAATCTAAATATATAAGACATTTTAATACTACCTATCCTTATGGATTAAATCAATTAGTATACAAAAAATCACATCCTGTTTTTTCAGATTTAACTAAATATGAAAATTATAAAAATCTTTATTCAGGATTAAATTTTTCAAACCTAAAAAAAACTTCAAGATCCGGTAGAGGTATATATAATAACAAAAAATACACTGATAATATTGTTATACAACAAGAGCTTGATGATCTTGAGGCACAATTTTGTAATGATTATAGTTGGTTAGCTATAAGAAAACATATTTTTAGTATTAAAAAGAAATATTTGAACCAATATTTCAAAGTATTTAAAAAGAATCAATATTCTCCACATTTTTGTGATATCTTTTATGATATTCTTCATTATAGAGCAAACCTATTAAATACGAGTCTTTCTAATAAACCTAAATATAAAACTAATAATACACAACTAATTATAAATTTTTCCAATCATGTATTTAATAATATCAATTTACACAATATCATAAACAACACTACTAATAATTTTCCATTAAAAATTTTACTATTCACAAGACATATAAATATAATCGCACACTTGGACGTAAAATTTTTAATTACAATTCTTTTGCAAAACAATTGGTCTCTTCAAATAATTACCCTTGTTATTGTAATGACCCAAAATTTCAAAAGTACATAAATACTACAACACATGGTCATATTATTACTGGGTATCTTAATATTGTAGAACAACCTATTTTACAAAACTTAATGCATAATGGCACAAAATTTCGCCTTCCATACATGTGTAAAATCAAATCCATAATATTGCAGTTTATTCAAGATATTGATTTATTTATATATAAAATTGCTATTGATTACAATAAACCTATCGAGTATTTTAATGAATGGAGATTTTCTGTAATAGATAAATTTAAAAATGAAATTATAAAAAATTATCAACATATTACACATGCAGCTTTTAAAAATATAAATAAACATATATCAGAGCTACAAAACAAATTTATAATTACTTATGTAGATAAATCTCCAAATAATTATGTTATTATTTGTAAAGAGTACTATAAAGTGTTAATTCACAATGCAATTAACACAAGTAATATTTTTAATAAAACTAAATTAAATATTGAAATTAATAATAGAAAATTATTAAATTATCACAAATTACTAAAAATCAAATGTAATAATTTAAATTATCCTTATCTTGTTATAATTCCAAAATTTCATAAAAATCCAATTAAATTTCGCACAGTTACCATCGGGTGTAACACATATAATAATAACGCAAGCAATTTACTACTTAATATTTTAAAGCAGATATATGATATAACGATAAAACATAATAACCAACATTGCCTAAAAAACAGTTTTCAGCTTATTAATAAAATACATAATATCAATCCGGTAAAATTCATAAAAACACTGGATTTTAATTATTTATTTAATAACATTGATATAAAAGACTTACATAAAACAATGTGTATATTATTTAAAGAATTTAAATCTCAATTAAAATTAAAAGATCATATTTCCGTAAATTTTTTTGAAACTTTATTAAACTTTACATTGCATAATAATTACATCATATATGACAATATTATTTATAAACAATGCCAGGGAATACCGCAGGGTTTGACTGCTTCTAGTATTCTCTCTGACTTTTACTTATATTATTATGAAAGAAATATTGGTTAGAACAATGATTATGTATTTTATCGCTATATTGATGACATTATCATTTTTTATTTCAATGATAAATATTGCGCATCACCACTCCTATTTTATCCTAATCAGCTTACATTAAGCGAAAATGATTTGACTAATAATAATATAAATTTTCTTGACTTAAAAATTAATATTAATGATAATTATAAATTAATATTTGATATTTATGATAAAAGATTTGACTTTCCATTTAAAGTAAATATTTTTACCAATTTTGCTCCATGTTTACATAAATCAATTTATAAAAATATAATTATCAATTACCTTCATCGTATAAAATATCTATGCTCAGATATAAATAAAAACAAAAATATTAGATTTATACGAAATCAAGCAAAACTATTTGGTTATCCTATTTTTTTGATAAATTCAATTATCAACTCTTTTAAATAACATTTATTACATTATATAAATATAAACATGTTATGTAATAATTTATTTTGTTTTAGTGTGCGATAAAATATAGCAAATGATATAGCAAATAATACAATTAAAACATATATAAGGACTATTATTAAGCTGGTTGAACATTGTTTACACTTTATATAGTCATGGTGAATGTGCGTTTAGCCGATCACCTTTATATTAAGTGATACTAATGATCAGTTATAAAAAGTCTATAAAATGTCTTGTGATGTTCACGGAATTTTGGATAATTATTGTGAGTAAAATATTTTATCCATTCTTTACAAGTTTTTTATTTCCAATTTTACTATTTCCAATTGTGTTCTGGTAATAATACAGTATACCTGGATGAATATACTGATCTTAGCATTATTGTCAGTATATTTATGAAATACTGTATTATTTTTAAAACACGTGTGGATACATCCAGGCTGATGATTATATCTACACGTGTTTTTTCATATCCAATTCTAATTTAAATCTCTTGTTATCCAATTTTCCATTATACTTAGTTCATATTTCATTTCAAAATCCATTTGTATTCACTTGATATCAACTTCAAATTATTAACATTTTATGGTTTATTATATAATTTTTTTCTCTCTCTCTCTTTTTAAATAGTCTTCATATTTTCAGTATTTTTGGCAGTATTATTTGAAGCAAATGCTATGGTAAAATTATGATTGCACTTGTTAATTTATTAACTATGTGGTATTCTGTCTACACTTTATTACTAATTATCTCTGAGGAGATTTAATTAGAATGTTACAAGAACCTGATATGTTTTTTGAAATTCAAAGATATTATAATTAAATATATATATATATATATGGATATATCTATATATATAAATCAACATTTGAACGGAGGGTGGTTTTGGGGTCTGAGGGTCATGATCGGTGAAAATATATCAAAATTTTCCGGAACTGCTTTCCTCCGAACGGCTGCAATAGGTAGCTTTATACTTTTTTGTATTGAAAGCTATCTAAATGTCCCAAGCCGGGAATCGTACCCGGGTCCTCAGAATAGCGCTCTGAGCCCCCAGCATATGGCAACACAGTTAATTTTTAATTAATTTTCTGCAGTGAATTACTCCTGTAATCCTTGAATCTCCCTTGAAACCAGTGAATTTTTATCCTGCTTTTTACAGGCGTAATTCACTGCTGAAAATAAATTAAAAATTAACTATATGTTGCCGTATGCTGGGCTTTGTATTTTCGTCTCATGTTTGCCGCAGAAATTTGCATGCTCATGCAGGGTCTGTTTACCGAATAGTCCCTAAACGCCCGTGCTTACCCAAAGAGATACAAAGGTGCCCTCAATTTTACTTTTCAGAATAACTTTTTATTAAAAAAAAAAAAATAATAATAATAATCAGGGTAAAAAATGCATTTTTTCTTTACGAAAGTTTTTACGTAAGAAGCTCGCTCTTTCTAAATTGTTGTTTACTCGAAATTTTGATGGTAAAATTTCAAATTGTTGCAGCATACCAAAAATGTATTTAGTAAATAACAAAGCAATTGGTTTGAGGGGGTAGTTTATAGGGGCCCCAGAGTAACGTCCGGCTTTTCCTACTTTTATGTCTTAAGCGGGCCCTATGCTCATGATGACATTTTCATCATGTGCTGAGGTTGCAGCCGGTCCGACATATATAAGAGTGAGAAATTTCGAGTTTGATATCGTTACTTCTGGCTCAGTGGTTAGAGCCACAGATCGTTATTCTGAGGACCCGGTTTCGATTCCCAGCTTGGGACATTGTTCAATCTGTAGGTTTACGCTTGAAAAAAAAGCAGGATAAAAATACGCTTGTTATTATTCAAGGATTACAGGCGTAATTCACTGCTGAAAATGAATTAAAAAATAGTTAAGTTTAGATTGGTTCTAATACAAAAAAAGAATTTTAAAGTAAATATTATAATTGTTTATGTAACTAAAACCTTTTGTTGTTAAAACAAAGAAAATTCTTAAAATTACACAAAACAATTGTTCTTTAAACAGCCGATTTCATTGTGTTAGAAATATATGAAAATTTCTGCTTTCTGGACACGCATGTCAATATTCGCAAAGTGGAGTGGAGTCACTTCAGGGTTGTTTTTTTTTTCTATAACAGACATTTATTAATTTATTATTTAGAAATTAATATTATTTATTTAATTGTTTTATATTAAAATACATCATTTGATTGCAATTGCAAACTAATAATTAAACAGAATTTGGGAGAACATAATTTTATTAAGAATTTATTCGTTTTCTTTTCGCCTGGATAAACAAGCCGTCCATTCAGTAGGCCTTCAGATTAATTTTCGTATTACTTAACCGTTTATTTCGCAAATTAAGAACTAATGAACATTTCATTTTCAAAAGCATTGTTTCTGAATTTTTGAAAATAGGTTAGAAGATTTGTGTAATCATTAAATATACATTTTAGAAACATTTCGTCTTTTAAAATTAATAAACTAAATCGGTATTTATAGGAGGTGTTGTGGAATATTTACAAATTAAATCATATCCTTAAAATATTGTTTTTAGTATTTTACAGATTTAGAAAATGTACAAATATAATAACCTTACATATAAATGTAAAATTTTTTTAGAGCTGAAACTCTCCACTTCATGTCTTTGAACAGCAAAAATGCTAAACAGTTCTAATTGGAAAATAAATTATCCAATTAAAAATATTTTTACCTTGTACAACGAATAATGCTTTTGCAACCTGATAAAATAAAATATATAGAACTCATTCTAAATTTTATTACTGCCACTCGATGTAGTAAATACTGTCACTCGATGTAATGTAGGAATTTTATTACAAGTTTTTTAATGGTATACTTTAAAGAGCAGTCGGGGCACAACGAAGAAAAGAAGATGGTACTTTTTGAAAAGAAAGCCTTGTAAATTATATAATATAAATTTTTCTTTGTTTGTTTTTTAATGTAAGTATCAAACAAATCTTTCCGGCTCTCTTGAAAGAGTGGGTTTCTTTCTTTCTTTATTTTATTTCAGAGTACACACATCAGATTTAATACAAATTAAGCAAATTGGTCTTGCTTCTTCTAAGTTCGCTATTTTGGCGAGAAAGGTAATTTGCGGGGAAATTTTAAATTAAGCTTGCCAAATGTAATTGAATGGATATGATTCAATTATATTAAGAATGTGAAAAAAAATGTTGAAATCGTAGTTTACAAATCGCCCTTAGGCTGTAAATAACCTAAGCCATTCAATGAATGGCGTCGAAAACTTTTGTGAGTCCCTGTAAACGAACTATAAGGCAACATGCTTGATTAACGAATTCATCCAAGGTACTTGCAAGATAAATACACTGAGGATACCACTGCACAAACCGTGCAAAACGAAAAACTTGCTGTAAGTACATAAATTATGTCCGAAGAACCATACCTCGACGACTCATATTTTTTGAGAAAAAAGTAAAAGTATGACGTCACCAATGCCCTAGCAATTTGTAATGCATTACCATTGCCCTGACCTAAAGTAAAGTTCATATCGTAATACCTTAGCGGAATATAAGCTAAGATTGCCGATAGTTTGAAGCTGCCGCATTTTAAAGCGAGCCGAACGATGACTGTTCATTTGCATATTAGACACGTGACTATCATCCATCTTTTTTAAATTTGTTCCCCTTTCACAAGTCTATGTGTACAATTTTTATTTTTTAAAATCTTTTAATTTTTAAAGATCTTGTTTCTCATCCGTTTTTCAATTTCATGAGGTTCAATAAAGCTTATTTTCGATGCTTCGGATGTGACGTCATACATTTTTTCTTTCGCATTTTTCTCGAAAACTATGCGTTTTAGACTTAGAGCCATAGTTATTTGGACACTTTTCATGTAATCTGAGCGAGGATTCTCGTTCTGCAAAGTTTGTGCTGTGGTATCTTAATACCTTGTGTATAGATATAGATACATAGATAAATAGGTAGATTGATAGTTATATACGAAGTCATTGCAATAGGTCGATTTCTAAAGAAATAAACCTAAAGGAAAATATGACAATGGATAAGTCTAAATTATTTGAAAACGAATAATATTTACTTTATATCAATATTATATCAATCTAATTTTTTATTGAGTTCTAATTTTAGGTTTCACGCAGATTTATTATATTAAGAGGAAGTGAATAATTAGAACATCTAGACACACGGCAGTGTGTCAGCCAAGTTCGTCTGACATACTAGTGTGTTATATTACACGAACCATTTCAAGCTCTTTTCGCCAAATTTCGACACTCTACTACTGGAAATCTATTTAACCTACGTACTTGTAATTTTAGATGTGTAGTAAAGCCCCCTTAATTATCCAGAATCCAAAATTTTATAAATAACGCATACTTAGTTCCCGAGATAATGATATTTGAAAATGTCTGATAATGGATAATTTTAGCACAGACTCATTCACTCATAAAAAAATATCTTATATATCTACTGCACCTACAGACTTCAAAGTTGGTACGAAGTTCGTTTACACAATAAGGAATCGAAAAAAATTTCTGAAAATCGATTAATTACCCACTTGGGGGTGTCCATTTTTATTTTAACTATTAGGCGAAATTTGAATTTGCCAAAAAAGCGCCAAATGCTGAATCCGGGCTGACCTTGCAGCAAAATTACCTAATTATCAGACATTTTTGGCTAATTTCAGAAAATTAATTTTTTGAGTAATGAAGCGTAAAATTTACCTTTTTAGACACATTGTGAAAAAACAAAAACATCTTGAGAGAATACATATATCGAAATACGCATATATTTCGAGACATCCGCAGTTGAAATTCGTCTAATCCCAGAATTAAAAATGTAAACAAAAGAGAGTCATTCTTATGATTCAAATAAATATTGATCATGGATGTGTGGCTACCATGGGTCTAGGCAGTGTAGCTGTGGACAACCTTGCGGTGTCTCGGACTCTCAACGCTAGTGCTACGGGTATGCTATCGATTTCCGCTGCGGATAAAGGTACTCTACCGATTGCCACTGAGTATAAAGATAATGCTTGCAGATGATTATCAAGTATCATTTCGATGTCTTTCAATAGCGACACGAACTTTCAAACTGTTGGATACGGAGGGTTTTGAAGATGCAAATTCTTGCTATGCTGTAGTTTCGGTGGACGAATTCGAATTTTAATAATTACTGTCTGTTTACTTTCAAGTTTGTATGCTGTGTGTCAAATAAATGTTATAATTAAGCAAAAGGTGCATTAGCATTTTATTTTTAATTATAGTTTGAGCCAATACTTTCTTTCACCAGACTAAAAACCTACATTAGTAAGGGCTAAAAGTCAGCATGATTTTCTTGTTAGTGCTTGTTTAAATTTTATACTATTTGTTTGATATTATTTGGACAGCTTCGTCAGTTTATTTGTAAATATGAATCGGACTATTGATTTATATGTTAATGAGTATGTAATGGTAAAACATAAAATTATGTCAATATGATTATTGTTATTTCAGAAATAATAAAGATTTCGAATCATACATTTCGTTTCAAAACAAACATTAAATACAGCAGTATTAAAATACAGATTTTTGCCGCAAACTGACAGCCAAATATTTTGTTGTAGGAAATTTAAATTAAATTGAATGTTGCCTGGTGAATAAAATAGTCACTTGTAAACACATTAAACCCATTAAGTAAAGTGTTTAAGTATATTGTAACTGTACAAAAAGTAATGATATCTAACAAAAACATAACTGTGAAAAAAAGAAACCAAGTTCTGAAAAAAAAAAAAAGACGTGATATGTAAGTGGCTGCCAAGTTCAAATAAAATTCACTCAAACTTACCTACTGAAGTATTATAGCATTGTTTAAATTGTTTAAAAATAAAAATTATTAATAGCATATTAATAATAAAGCTAGAACTTGGCAAGTTTTTACCTAAGAGTCATTTATCTTTATTAATGACATTATTATATCAAAACTTGTTATTTCATATTTGTAGGCCTTAATTTGAATGTACTGAGGCTCCTGAAAGAGGTGGAGTCTCTAGAGTGATGACCAAGGACAAGCGTAAGTGTATCTGTCTCTTTGTCAGGTCTTAGTCTGTATTGAGGTTTCCGGGAGTGGGGATCGCTAGAGTCATAACCAAAGACGAGCGGAAGTGTATCTGTGTGTTTATTTGTTTATCAAATCTTTAACACGAGTCATTAGTTTATAATAATTACAATATTAAAAATTATTATAATGACAGTGTTATTTATATTATCATCATCATTTTATTAAGACATGAAAATGATAGGCATAATATTTATCAAAAACTTGCCAAGTTCTAGATTTATTATTAATATGCTATCAATAATTTTTATTTTTAAACAATTTAAACAATGCTATAATACTTCAGAACTTGGCTCCCTTTTTTCACAGTTATGTTTTTGTTAGATTTTAAATAACGGGGTCAAATTCGAAGTTGTTTATCACATGAAAGGCATTCAAAAATTTTTTAGACGAAACTTTTAATTTATTAACGGAGTCTTTAACGATCCAAATCATTAATGAAAAAAAGTCCTACAGAAGTTTACAGTAATTTGTTTTGTTGGAAGTTTGTTTAAAGTGTACGTTCAGAAAATACTGGATCCTGGTTTTTTGCTTGTCGTGTGATTCAAAAATGGAGTTTTTTTTTTTTTTTAAATGAAATAATTAAAAAATATATGCATAAACATATTTCGGGTCACTAGTTATGTTAATACGTTTTTAAAAATAAATAACGTCGAGTTTATTTGAAATAACAGGTCACATGAAGTCATTCACCGCATAACTGACATTCAGAAAATATTTCAAAACTCGTGTGAATATCTCTATTCTTTATTACGTCTTTTTCAAATTCGATTTCTTAGGAAAGGCATTCGTTATTATAATAAGAAAATTTAGAGCTTATGCTATGTTAGCAATATTGAGAAAAGATTATGTCATATGTGTGAATGCAATTTATTCCTCGTGTTTTTCAAGAATTAAATTGGGAAAAAAGAAAAAGAAAGAAAAGGAGTAAACGAGATTATATAACAAGATATTTCAGATTATTAACGCTTAAAAGTGATTCAGAAAATTTTGGAAAACATATTGAGATGTTTTCACCGACTTCAAAATAAAAGAGGTTAGCCAATTCAGCAATGTGTTTGAATATACGTATACGTATGCATGCATGTTGTGTATGTGTATGCATATATAAACATGTGTGTGCGTGATATGAATGTATATATGTGTATGGACATGTATGTGTGTGTATGTATATAGGTATGCATATGTATAGGATTGGTGCGTAAATTTTCTGTAGTGTTTGTGAAAAATTCTATATGGCGCCTCTTGAAAGTGAACAAGAAGAATTATTTCTCTTTTTACATATGAATTATGGAACAATTTATTGTTATTTTTCAGCCTACTACGCTAATTTTCAATTTACATCAACAATATCTAAAAATATTTTTTTAAAAATGTCACATATCTAGACCATTAAAATTTCTTAGAGAAGTTGATGCCCATATTTTTGTAATGAATGGTTTCTGATGATATTCGATGGTTAAACAAATTATCGACTAGCTTACAAAACATTTCTTCTGTTAGAAATAATCAAAACTGGTAATTTAAAACTTTATAAACATGTACTTTAATACAATTTAACCTAAAACTGCCAACAATTAAAGTTTTCAAATATTTCAATTTTTAGAAAAATCTTCACAGGTGCAATTGATCAATATTTCTCAGTGGTGAACATAGTGCAGTCTATTTTATCTACATTTTCTAATTTAGTTTGGATTAGAGTTCATTATAAAAGTTACTTTGTGGACGAGCAAATAATAATGAAAGAAATCATGAAATTTATGTAAAAAGAAATCAACAAACTTTTTTTATTTTTGCGAATTCCACACGAAGGGTAGCAGGAGGGGAAAAGGGAGTGTTAATCAAACGAACAATATAGTTTTTAACTCATATATCACTTAAACTCTTAAACCATCAAATTTCATTCTTGCTTGGATTGAAGATAAATTTTAATCAGTTTTAGTTCAGAGAAAGTTTTTTATCATTAGTAAATATAGTGAAAGTCTATTTCGTCAACATTTTCTAATTTAGTTTTGATTAGAGTTCATTATAAAGGTTACATTGTGGACGATCATGCGGACGACATTGTGACAATTTAAATAAATATCTTTGAAAGATACTGTCTGCCAGGAGAAGAACGGGGCCTCAAGTTTTAACTCCTTCAGGGGCAAAGTACTTTTGTAGCTAAAATATTGAAATGATTGATTGACACCAGGATTCCCGAACGAATTTATTTTAAAATGTACCTTATAAATTCAAAATTTGATAATAAAATTCTGGTGTCATTGTGGCATTTTGGGATTAAAATTAAGTGCTATATATAATATACCGATGCCCTTCAAGGGGTTAAGAATGAGACGTGCCCCCTACTTCATAAATTCGCCGCTACACTTTTCGACCGAAAGTGCACCTCAATAAATAAAAATTAACGAATTGTCGTCAGCTAAATGAATTGAATAAAATTTAAATATAATTAAAAAAAAAAACATGTCTAGGCAAGTAAATACTCCAATTTGGAGTTTCTGAGTATACACAATACACATACAGCGAATATATGTAAATCAACTAGTTATAGATTTGAAGTAGAATTTTAAATTTTTAGAGAATTTTTATAGATAATTTTTTATATTTATGAACAGAGAATTTCTATAATGTTCTAATAAAAATACTAATAAAAATTTCAAAGTTAAGTTTGCCTAATTTTTATAGCTATCAAAAAATATTTTAAACCTGTGTATTTCGAGGTCTTCAAACTAATCTGCATTTAAAACAGTTTTGTTTGAAGTTTAACCCTTTGGGGTTCCTTGAAGGAACACCCTTTGCATTCCATTTCCGAAATGGTTTGCCTGGGCTTTAAAAGTGGAAAGGGATGGCTATCCGTATTATAATTTTATTATAGCAATAGTTTGTTATGATTTATAGCGATGTTAACGACTTCTACACAAAGAGAGGGCACGTGTTTTGACCGATTTCAATAATCTGTCTCACAATATCATATCTCAAATACGGTTTGTTTGAACCATATACCATCTGCTGATGATTTAGGAAGTTTTATAGTAAATACGAATGAAATAATCATAAACAAACGGTTACTGCACAAATTGTACCATTCAGGCTGCGCAAACGATTGCGTGTGAATGTCGAATTCATCTACAAGCCTTCATATTTCCAAAATCGCAAATTATCTTCTTTGACAGTGGAAAACACGAATGCGATTGCTAGCTGTAAGTTCATGGAAAATGTTGCGTATAAATAACTTACCTAACCGAATCAAAACAAATAATAAGTTAAGTCAACCAGACTGTTGGGCTCAGTCATCCATGAAGCTATTTTAACTCATTGTATACTCATTTCAACTTTTCGGAATCACTAATTATTTTATCTATTAAATATTACAGTAGTCAAAAAGTTTAGTTTCCTTCGGCGTCATAAATAGCAATGTTTTTTAGGTGCGTTTGTAATTATATAAATACGCAGCACCTATAGTCTTAGTTTGGTCCGTCCGTCTGTCCGCATATAACAGCGCAAAAACTACCTAACCGAATGGTTTGAATTTAATATAATGTAAAAGTACCAATAGTCGGCCACATTGAGAAATATTACAATTTGGTTATATGCAGCTATCTTTCATAAGTCATAAGCCATCACCAAAGAATTGTGGGTATTTTTTATTAAATTAGTAATCAGCCATTTTCTTCAAGATACAGATTAGATAACCATTTTTCCTACTTTTTTTGTTAACTGATGGCAATTGTTTTAAAAGGTAAGTATTAATTTATTTTTTATTCTTTTTTTAAATTATAAGACACCAATATTAACTGGATAAATAAACTAATGTTTTTGAGTAATGAAAAGTAAATAAATTTGTTAGTCTTAATCAATTTTAATGGGGCCGACCATTGGGTATTAATTTTGCTTACATGTTCAGTAGTCAGCCACCAGGAGCTGACTACTGAATACATAGCTTAGTTTACTTTTTTGAGTTTGTTTTTCATAGTTTGGTAGATATAACTTTATATCTACATCTATACTAATATTATATAAAAGAAACGTTTTTTACGTGCTTGTTTGTTTGTTTGAAGGGAAAACTACTGGAACTACCGAACGAATTTCAAAGGTAAAGGTAAGGTGGCAAAATTAGGGTGGCAGTCTCTGCTCCGACATAAACTATATAATTTACGTCAGAGCCACTTTTCCCAAGTGGCTGGAGGAGCAAAAAACATTCTAAACTTGCCCTTTTTGTGATATTGAAGGAGCTAGTAACTTGAAATTTAGCATGGTGATTGATTACTAAAAAATTCGAAATTTTAAATTGTGAAATGAGTGGAAAACGTTCTAAATTACAATTTGTGTTGAATTGTTAGGAATATAAACTTGAAATTTAACATGTCTGTTACTTTTAAAACATAAATGCTGGATCAGGACAATTAAAGGAATTTTAAAAAATGAAAAAACTCAGAACATTCTAAAAACATTCTAAATTACGATTTATATGGAATTAACTAGGGATAGAAACTTTAAATTTTCCAAGGCTGTCATTTTTAATATGTAAACGCTCGTACAAAATAGTTTCTTAAAAAAAACGAAATTTTAAAGGATACAGGACCAAACATATGTTCTAAAGTTTCGAATTCTGTGAGACTTTTGGTGCTGGAAACTTAAACTTTGGCATGGTGGTTAATTTTAAGACTTAAATGATTGCTAGGAAAGGTTTCTAAAAAACTGGAAATTTAAAATGCTGAAATGAGAGAAAAACGTTCTAAATTATGGGATTTTTTTTAAATTTTAGAATAGAAACTTGAAATTAGACATGGCTAACATTTTTAATACGTATGTGGTCTGGTCACACCCGAAGTTTCTAAAAAAAATCGAAATTTAAAAGGAAGTAAATATGTTCTAAAATTGTGATTTCTGTGATACTGTTGGGTCTAGAAACTTCAAATTTTGCATAGTGGTTTCTTTTGAGATGTAAACTCTCACTAAGAATGGTTTCTATAAAATTTGAAATTAAAAAAAATTGAAATAATCAGTAATTGTTGTTTATGATTCTAAATTATGATTTATTTAGAATTAATAGGGATAGAAACTTGATATTCGTCACCGGGGTTATTTTTAAGTCGCAAATGCTCGCACAGAAAATGTTTCTTTCTTTCTTTCTTTCTTTTTTTTAAAAAATCTAAATTTAAAATGGGGAAATGGATAGAAAACGTTCTAAAATCCAAATTATTTTTGACCCACTGAACCGAATCCAAAATGTCTTTCAGGATAACACTGGCGCTCAGGAACGTAAAACACATGTTCTAAATTATGATTTATTTGGAGTTGATAGAGCGATTGCTAGACACTTCAAATTTGACATGGCTTTTACTTCTAAGATGTAAATGCACTGGCAGAACATATTCTAACATATTCAAAATTTAAAAGAGTGAAATGAATAGAATAGGTTTAAAATCACGATTACTTTTGTACTGCTGAAACGATTTCAAATCTTCTCCTGTGATAAAAATGATGACGTTCTCTACTTAAAAATAGGCTACATTTTATCTCTGTACAAATGACTTCATAGAACGAAAAATATTCTAGAATTCCGTTTACTTTGAATCTGTTGAGACTAAGAGTAAGAAATTCCTTATGGTGATGGATTTTAAGACATAAATGTTCATTAAAAACTTTCGTTAAAGTATTTGATATTTAAAAGAAAAAAAAACTATTGGAAAGCGCTCTATAATTATGATTTTACTCCCAAACTTTCGAGGATAGAAATTTTAAATTCGACATGCAGGTTTCTATGGGACGTGATGCTACTAAAGATGCCTCTTTTTTAAAGATTTTCAAGTAAATGAAATGAGAAGAAAACGTTCTACAGTTATATTTTTACTATGATTTCTCAAAAACTGTCTGCCTAGAAACTTTAAATTTGGCTTCGAATTTTCTCAAACATATGACCCAGCCTAATGATCTTCTTATATCCCAAAACGGTAGGATACAAAACTTAGTCAAAAAAGTTAAAGCCATTTATTAGATAAGATAAAATTAGCTTGACCCGCAGTGACCCCAAAATGACCCACTAATTGAATTTTCTCAAACATGTCACAGCCCAATGCTTTGTTCGTAATCTAAATCGGTAGAATACAAAATTTAGTCAACATCGTTAGAGCCGTTTTTTAGATAAAATTAGCTTGACCCGTAAGTGACCCCAAAATGACCAATTAATTGAATTTTCTCAAACATGTGACCCAGCCCAATGGTCTTTTCGTACCCCAAAACGGTATGACACAAATTTAGTCAAAATCGTTAGAGCCATTTTTTAGATAAAATTAGCTTGACCCATAGTGACCCCCAAATGGCCCACTAATCAAATTTTCTCGAACATGTGACCTAGCCCAATGGTCTTCTTGTATTCCAAACGGTAGGATACAAAACTTAGTCAAAATTGTTAAAGCCATTTATTAGATAATATAAAATTAGTTTGAACCGCAGTGACCCTACAATGACCCACTAATTGAATTTTCTGGAACATGTGACATAGCCCAATCATCTTCTCATAACCGAAAATGATAGGATGCAAAATTTATTTAAAATCGTTAGAGTCGTTTTTCAGGTAAAACAAAATTCTGAAGTGGCCGACAATTGGTTCAGTGAATGGCCGAGCATTAGACTTTCATGGCCGACTATTAGAGAAGTTGCCGTTTTTGAACGTAACATTATATAAAAAAAAACTATTATCATATTTTTTAAAACTAACTGCTGAAACATAATAAGAAATGTATGTTTTAACATATATCACACTGTTAAAAATGTTGTGCCGTTTTTTAAAAATTTCTACGTTAAGATTTATATATATAAAAGCAGTTAAGTGGCCGACTATTGGTACTTTTTACCCTATATAATCGATGAAGAATTTTGTTGAGTCACTTCCAATTTTTGTGAAAGTCGAATCAAAACTTAAAATAATATTAATAAAAATATTTATTAAGTAATTTGATTTTTTTAAAAATCGGTACTTCCTTGTTATAGCAGCTTCCGATTATAAATCGTCAAGCGACCGAGGTGTATCGCCAATTTATTTGACATGTATGACGTTATAGTCATATGTGACGTATATGAAATTTTATAACGTCTATGACAGAGTTATAGTCACTTTCTTCATTCTATTAAATCCTATCATACGTAATTAATTCAATGATATCCCATGATAGGTAATGATTCTATGTTGCTATGATGATTACGTCATTACGTCATATTTAAGATGGAGTCATATTATTTTCGTATTACTGAATTTAAAAACCGAATTTGTAGACTAAAATTGTTTTAATTATAGCAGTCCTATAATCTACAGACAGTTTTTTTGGATAGATGTTGCCGGAGAAATAGATATTAAATGGAAAAACAGTCTAAATATGGATTTCAAGTTCTGAAAATTTCAAAGCTAGGATTAAGTTTCCCATTGGAATTTTCAGTAAATGTCAACAAAAGATAAAATGTTGCTAACTTAAAATGTACTTATTTTATTACGGAAATTAATTATATCATAATAAAAAACGATATAATTTGTATTGATTTATAGTACGAACGCACCTCATTAGTCACATTTGACGTACAATTTCCAACTTGATTATCTATACTAATAAAATAAAGTTTCGCTCTCTGTGTGTGTGTGTCTGTTGGCGATGGCTAGGAAAATCTAGCCCTCCTAGAAGTCTGAAAATTTAGGTGTGGATAGTCCAAGGTCTGACCATGTGCACCTGAGTCTCAGAATTTTAATATTTTGATAATTACTCAAGATCTTAATTAGAATATCATTAAACATTGCATCGAAAATGCCATCTTTTAAATCAAATTGGCTAAAGAAAAGAACTGCTGTTCTGAATTTGCTAGCGGAAATGAACGAATTCAAAATTATTTCACTAATTAGCGAATTTTAAGAAAACTAATTAAGATATCAATTTGAAAATTTCTGAGCATATGTAAAAAAAAATTCTGCATCCGACCATGTGATTTAAAAAAAATTCAGCCGGTAAGTTTTCTTAATTTATGCAAAAATCTGCCGGCGCCAGTGAAAAAAATTAGAGAAAGTTTCAGACAGGGATCTGCTTTCATTAAAAACTGAACAACAAAGAGATCTGTTTCTCTGGCCGATCCCTCTATTTAGTTTGCGAAAATGAAAGGAAATAATTGTCAATTTTTACTAATGAACAAAAATTTAGATAACTAATTAAGATATAGATCTGAAATTGAGGATGGGAAGGGTTGTCATCTGCCGGCTATTTTAGCGTAGCGTCTGCGTTAGGTTCTAATTAACAGAAAAATTTAATTATTTTTTTAATGATCGCGTTAATGTGGGTGAAGGTGGTTTCCTTGAACAAATTATTCGTTATATTTGCGGGTATGGGGAGGGGGGGGGGGGGGTTAACGCCTTGCTCTGAGATTGTTATTATCTCGGGCCCGGGCAACGCCGGGAGGGTTAGCTAGTTTAAATATAAATTTGAGGCACGGATTTAAGTGGACGTTTAAGCGATCGCGACCGATCGCGAAATTCCATGTCAACACGTAATGTATTTTTCTACTCGTATAATTTCTTAATCAATCAGTACGATTCAGATAAAATTAATGAAGTAAAAAAGTGACATATTTACTTATTTATTCAACTGACAAATACAGTCATGTTAAAATACCATGGTTTTTAGGAAAATTCCCTTTATTTATTATTTAAAAATATATATATAAGTTATAATACTATAGCTGGGGACGAAATGTCACCATGACGCCAGTTACGCACCATATTTTTAAGACGCTAGTTAAGGGTTAACCTATGTGTAAATTCGTTTTTTACCGCCCGAAAGTTCACATCATATATGTATGCACTATATTTCCCAAAAACTGCTTTCCTAAATTTTAAGAATTAAAAAAAGGGGGAAAATATTTAGAAAAGCTTTCTCAAGTAAAAATGTCAAAGTTTGTTGTCTTTTAGAATTTCTTTTAAATTTAAGAAGACTAAAGAAAAGAAAAAAAAAGGTACATATGTATTGGATGTCAACTTTTTCTGATGGTGCAAATCAAATTTTAGTCATTGGATTAGACAATGAGTAATTCTGTGTTTAAACATCCCTAAGCTAAGGTGGTTAATTTCACAATGTGATAAAGAGGATATGAGCACACGAAAAGAACTTGTCCGGTAAGATTTTCGTTTTGCACTAATCTACACTTTTTATATTTCTTACAGTTCTCAGACCGCAATTTTATTTATTTCTAGTAAACCCGCACGTTTCTAGTAAACCCGGGCGTTGCCCGGACCCATAAGGTACTGTCTAATCGTAGGTATTTCTTTGTTTTTTTGTATTTTCATCCGGACCATGCGGATGGCAATTTAAAACTAAAGAAAAAAAAAAAAAAAACGGAAAATATGAAAACGAATTTCAGAAAATAATTTTTTTGAAATAGTAAATATTCATCTTTTTTAAATGAAAAGTACCATCAAAGTACCGGGAAAACTTTTTTTTAAAAACTTCATAGGCGACCAGAGGATTGGGATTTTAAAATGCAGGAAAAACGGATAAAAGTGGGTATTTCTTGTTTTTTTGTATTTTAATATGGGAAACGGTTGTAGCAGTTTCAAAATACACACACACACACACACACACACAAAAAAAAAAAAAAAGAAGAAAAAGTATAGTTTCTCCCTGCTTTGCTTTTTTCTGCTATCTGCTTCAAATTTTGCGGAAATGCCGTTTTGGTACAGACAACCGCGACAGGGTGTCATTTTGCGATACTCCTTATGTTTTTTAATTATTATCTCGGCTAATTAAGAAAAGAAATATGTGAGCCTCGGGTGCATTGGGAGCTGACTTCGCCTATCCTCATCCAAATTTTCAGAGCTCTACGTGCGCTAGATTTATCGAGCCATCGCCAACAGACAGACATGCAAACATCTTTCTTTTATTAGTACAGATATTTTCTTTTAATTTCGTTAACAAAAGTTCATTATCGCAATTCTTTTTACAAAATAAATTACTTGCCCGACACGTCCCGGGAACAATTAAGTCCAGGTTCGACCCTGACCGAGTATGTAGAAAAACATGTAAACCTGAGCCCGGCTCGAGTCTGCTGAAAAAAAATAAGCCCTGGCTCAGACACGATGTAACTGTCCGATGCAGATCTCTATGCTGGACATGTTAAATTTCTATACTGATGAAACTAGTATCGGCTTATGCAGCACATTTATACTTATTTTCAGCCCAGCCATGTCTATTAAAAAAGGTTCTATATTTTGTCGGTTTAGTCTGACTCTTTTAAATTTTTTTATATCGGTCCAGTCGGCCCTTTTATATCTTTTATCGGTCAGGTTGGCCTGTTTAATTTTTTATCGGTTCATCCCGGCACGTTTATTTTTTATCGACATGGCCTGGTCCGTTAAAAAAATTGTCTGTATTCTGCCGGCCCATTTGAAAATTCGTATTCATTTTGCCGAGCCGGCCAGGCCTGGGCCCGTGCAGATCTCTAGGATGGCAGCGTATTTTATAGATATTCAACATAAACTAGATATCTCACCAAATAGCAGTTTCATTAATCATTATTCGTATTAAGTACCTTTTCTGTTCTTTTTTTTTTTTTTTTTTTTTTTTTTTACAGCTAGAACCTTTTTATTAACACCTGGTGACAGACTTGAGATAAATATATATATATACTATATATTAATTTTGTCTCAGTTTTTACTATTTGAAAAAGTAAATTACATAAGTGCCTTTTTTTTTTTTTTTTTTTTTTTTTATTGAGTCAAATATATATTAAAGTAAAATAAAACTGAATAAATTTCTTAAAAAATAAAGAAGGAAAAGGAACGAAAAATGCTTCGTTACAGACTGTTTTTATTAGTTTATCTTAAGTGAAGTGACCTAATTTCCGTTTATTCTTATTTATATAAAAAAAAATTGCTGTAAGTTTTGATTAGATTTCACCTGACGACGTTCGAGTTTCTTCTTTTTCAGAAAAGTCAATAGATGCTATTCATTCCGTTTGATGCAATGTCCTTTCATATGCGTATGACTGCATATCTACATTTAAATAACGCTTCCCAATGGTACTTGCATTTTTCTCATGTTTTAGATCAACCGCTTCATTGATAGTCTCATCGGATGTAACAACGCCTACATTTTGAGACAATGCGTCTTACATCCGCAGAGCGGTCAGCCGTAGATCCAGATGACCGCGGTCGCATCCCGGCATTCCAGTGGACTTCAGTGCGTGACAGGAAACGTTTTCGAGCTGACCGTCCTGTTGTAAGCGACATCCCGCCAAATATGTAAGACAGATTTCGTGGATGAAATCTGGCATCCGCTGGGGAAAATAAATAATTGGACTCTACTGAGACAAAGATGTCTCTGATGCATGCATGGTCACTGAACTTTCTGTCAATTTATTCATACAATAATTTACTGCATAATCTTTTTAAAGCTGTTGTAAAATCAAAAGTAGCGTACTTTTGACACATTCACGAAATTATTTTTAATGGTATAGACATAAAACTTGCAGATTATTACTATTTAGGTTCTAAAGAATCGAACAACGTTTTCCGTAAAATCTCATCAAAGTTGGCGTTTTGAACCAATTTTCTGGATGTAAAAATAAAAAACTAATAGTCGTTTGCAGTGGCTTAGGGTGGTTTTTCAGCAACCGGAGCAACTGAAAATGTTGCCCCCCCTCCCCCCATAGATGCAAACAATTACGGATTTTGAATACTACTATTTTTGAATAGTAATCTTCGCCTTATATAATCGCAAAATTTCTGTAATGAATAAAGTGAATATTACCGTTCTAATACCGAAAATTTGGTATTCGAAATCTGCAATCCTTGGCACGTATGTGCCCCCTTGTTAGAAACTACTCTAACTTTTTATGCTATAGTTTCATCAGCAACTTCTTTGCCCTCTTAAAAGTTTAATGCCTCCTATAATATCATATATATATAAAAGTTTAATGCCCTCTTAAAAATTTAATTATGCTAAATTTTTATCACCTCCTTGTTACTTTCTAACACTATGTCTCTGGCCCTCGGCTAAAAGTCGGCTATATAACTCAAGATCAAGATTATCAAATTTATAAGGAAACAGAGTAGGCTATTCCAGCTTTAAGCACGCGAATTTTCCTGAGATTCCCATGCAAATATAGGAAAGAAAACGAGTTCGTAAATGTGTAAGAAAAAATTCACGTTGTTGAGCGAGAAAAAAAAAAAAAAAAGATTTTTATAGAAAACCCTAAGAGCGTTCTCAATTTTTTTTGGCCTCTTTCAGAAACGTGAAATTTTCTAACACATTAAATAGATCATTTTTATACTTAAAGGCATGACATTTGCAGACATTACTTTTGAAGCGCATCAGAATTAAATGTTGTTTTACATTTCTTTATAAATTTATAACATCTTGAGTTATAACCGATGATTACTTACAATGACCTTTTTTACCCTTCTCCTTGAAAGAATTTTAAGGAGCTACGAATTGTCGTCACCTCTGTTGGGAACCTTAATAGCCTGGATCGAAGCATTCCATACTTTTATTTTGAAAGACAAAATATATTCTATTACAAATCATAGCTGCTAATGTTCACAAGAAACATTGAGTCGAATTTTCCTATTACTTATAAAAACATTAATAAGTAGAATTTTTTAACGTAAAGAAATACTATTCAAAAATTACTTGTGGCATTATTGGAAACTTTAAAAAATAGCTTTAAAAGAAAGACCGGAATTCATCCCTTTTAACTTATGTAAAAATTGTACAATGTATTAAAAAAAAAGTTCTCCATAAAGAACGTTATTAAAGACTTCCAAATGTAACCTATTACTAATAAAAAAAAAGTTGAGACTTCTTTAAATGAGTTGCAGTTTTTTAAACAAAATTATAACTCAATATTTAAAATAGTTACAGCCTTTGGCTTTAGATAAAAGTTTATTATCTAATTGATGCTTAAAACTTATACAAATTTTCAAGAGTTTCATACAAAATCGTCGAATTCGTACTTGTTTTCTTGTGTGTTATTCACTCTGGTATAGATGAATTGGTTACTTAAATATTTAGAGCATCTAACAAATTGAAAGAAAACAAGGCAAAATTCTATACACACTTAAAACATTGTGGGAAATATTTATTTATTTTTAAAAAATCCTAATCATTTGTTTAATCTAAAAATTTTTAAAGAGCAGTAATTTTTACAGACAAAAAATCGGAAAACAAAGTCAAAACAGAGATCTCTGGCTAAATCAAATTATTAGTTGGAAGCGCTATGTAGCAACACAAAAAAGGGAATCTATACTAATAAAGGAAAGATGTTTGTCTGTGTGCGATGAAAATAAAAATCTACCGCGCCTAGAGGTCTAGAAGTTTGGATGAGGATAGTCCAAGGCAGGTTTTAATGCACCTGATGTTAAGATTTTTCATTTTTTGATAATCAGCCAAGATATTAATTAAAAACTCATCGAGAAAGCATTCTTTTTTTTTTTTTTATCTGCGAGTGCATCCGCGCATGCTCAGTTTGCAGCTTTCTGAAGCCGGCAAGAATCAGAAAAGATCGTAACGTACATGATCGGCCTTTTTTTAAAACGTTTGTCTAAATGCACGTCAGGCGAACCGTTAAAAATATTTAAAAACAGAAGACATATTCTTAAATCTCGTACTTGTACGTTTAAAACGTTGTAATCCGTTCGAAAAAATATTTACATTGACTCTTTCAAAAAAGTAAATTAGGAAACATAGAATTTATTATTTTCCCCTGTTTTCAGAAGTTCGCATCGGTCGAACTAATCAAAATACGGAAAAATTGATTACATTAAAGATCGTACTGTTTACAACGAACTAAAAAATTTACATGTTAATCCTATGGGAGACATTCTTTAAGATATGTCTTTGGCATTTCAATATTTTTAAATTACTTTTTTGCATTTGAAAGCTGGGGTCGATCTCTACGAAGGCCGTTTTTGACTTTTTCGATTTTGTTTACAGGTTTTTTTCTATTAGGATACTTTCACTTTCGAAACCGGTTAAACGATGATAAGTTTCGATGATTTAATGGAGTAACAACTGCTGTTTGATTGCTACTGCTAGCCAATTTTGATGTCCAAAAAGTAAGTTTAGCAATTTTAAGAACTTTTTTTTGACAGATACATTAAATTTATCGGAAAATTAAAAACAACGTTTTGTTTTTATCTGAATTAACAGATTTTGAAATGTAAGGATAAAAATGTTTTCGTAATGGTGTAAATAACTAGCAATTTAAAAACAGCCTTAAGAAAAATTCTTTTCTTGATCTTGGGTTCCATTGGTTATTGACGGCAACCAGTGACAAGACTTATAAAAAGGCTTTTTGGGTCCATATTCCATTTTTTATCAGAAGCTGAAATTCTCACATTTCACTATGCATCAGACTCCGATGAAACAATTATGATAAGGATTGACATATCTTTTAATATCAACTATATGCATAATTTATATCAGGGTTTTTTGTCTCTTGGTGTTCAACTGAAACACTTCGGCTGATCAGTTTGGAATTTATTTATTTATATAGCAAAGTCCTTGCACTCTTATCTATGTAAAGACCCGACCTTCTACATTGGGGTATAGAGGTTGGCGTCGTTTCAAGCACTTGCCCTTTGCGGGAGAAAAGAGTTCTCGCTTTAGAAAAATCTCTCGTAAGCGCATTTTTAACATCTTCGAAATGTTTTTTTTTTTTTTTTTTTTTTTTTTTTTTTGTTTCTTCACAATATCCTCTTTGATGTGACATTAATGTTCTGTGTTAGATGTCAAGGTAAAAATTATCTGAATTTAAATATCTAAAATTTTTAAACAAGCATATAATAAATAATGAACAGCATTTTACCATTAGTTAAAGAGACAGTTTTCCTTACCGACAGCTCCGATTAGCGCCCTCTATAGGCCCTTTTAATCGCCATATAAAGGGTGAGTCAAAAGTCCTTAGGCAAAATTTAAGGGGTGGTAGAGCATAGTATAAAAATAATTTTCGTACAGGAAATCAGTGTCATGATCCATTTATTCAGCCAAAAAAACAGGGTGTTACACTCTAATTAGAACACAACCATTGTTCATAATTTTATTAAAAGCAAGCTTATTCGCCCGGCCGGCGTCGCACAGGCCCGCCATAATAATTTTTAATGAACCTCGAATTTATGTAATTTTATATCTTTAACCCGATTTTGTATGAATTTATATTTTTTAATGAAAAAAATCACGAAAACATATTGATATTTATTGATAAAAGCACTCGTAAGAAGACATTTTCTTGTTTTTTTTTTTTTTTTTTTTTTTTTTTTTTTCACGTAGGATCGTTTCATACTTTAAAAAAAAGGGTTGTTGTCGTCCGAACTCTTTGAGATTTTTATCGCTTATAAATACAACGTTTTTGCAGCCCATGTAAAAATTTCATGAAAAAATATTGTTATCTAGTTGTAAAAGAAATAAGCTTTCTTCTCGCTTTTTTTGTTTTCGCGTAGGGTCCTTTAACCCTTTCAAGGGCAAGCACTTGTGCTCCTGTAACGTTGAATTCCCACCGGAATTTAGGAAAGAATTTAGTTCAAAATAAGTATAAGCAATTTTTCAATTTTTCTTGTCAAAGTTAAAAAAGTAAAATTTAATTAAAAGTTTCTGGTTTGAATCGGATTAAAATTAGGTGGTATATAATATATACCACCACCCTTCAAAGGGTTAACATGACAACAACAACAATAACAAAAGTTCTTATCGTCCGGTCTCTCTGAAATTTTAATCGGTTACCGGGTGAGTCCGGGATAGTTGCCCTACTTAAGCCCCCCTTCATTTTTCTTTTTTATAGTAATGATTTTTGCAGTGCACATGTAACCTATTATCTCCAAATTTTATGTAGAATTTCATAAAAAATATTACTGTAATATAAATACAATATAAAATAGTGTTTTTATCAAAAAACTTAATCAATGATTTTGGCCATATATCCCGGACTTCAGTGTTAGACGCCCCACTTGATCGAGATAGATGTCCCATTCGTAAAAGAAAAGGGAGCATAGGTATTAAACATTTATAATTAAAAATCTGGATTTACATTTGACTTAATATCATATTTACATCAAATTTATGATTTTTTTTAATTGAGTTTACAGATTCTGACTAATCCTGCATTACACTCCACATATCAAAGGATATTTGCTATTCCCACTTCTTCGAATAAATGGGTATACAAAATTTGAAGCCAATCGGATATTTCTAAAGAAGTCAAAACTTGTTTAATCTGAACTAAGAGGGATTACCCCCCCCCCCCCTTCTTTTTTCTAAAATATTCGATGTACAAACTCTAAAAACTAATCCGAGAAGCAAATTTATAATTCTCAAATTAAATGAGTTAGATTTTTATGTTTCATAATAAATGAGTTCAAAATATTTTATATGTTCTACGGAATGTTATACTTGTGTAATTTGAATTAAAGGGGGAAGGGGGCAGAAAAATTGGCAACAATAAATGGAATATATTGAAATAAATAAACAAATAAGGATAAAGCGGGATTATACGTCTAATATGGTGTCCTGGTATATTATTTTAGAATTTTCTGTGAGAATGATATACTTAAGGGATTTTAGATTTCTATATTGTAGTTAGATTTCTATTTAGTGCTTCTGAATATATTCTGATATAAAGAGAGGGAAAGTTCGGAATGTATGAATTAAAATGTTGAGTACAACTATAAATACCAAACACTTAAATATTTTTCACTTAAAAATGTGAGGGAAATGCAATCGTTTGAACAAACTTTCTGAAATGAAACAAATGAATTTTTTAAATCATTGCTTAAATTGAGAATTTATCACTACTAACACCGCCCCCTGACTTGTTAGGCAATGATCCCTTGGAAGGGCCATGATCAACCAAAAGAAGAAATCTTTTTCTCACAATCCTGAAGATTTAAAAATAATTATGACGCAACAAAGTTATTTGATAGTTATAAATGGGGCGTCTTATCGCGAATCACAAGTGAGGCATATATCCCCGATGCAGGTGGGGCGTGTATCCTGTTAATACGGGATAGATGCCCCAACCAGTAGCTCTAGAAGTAGAAACAAATATGGTTGCAATCTATAGCTAACGCATTATTCGATATTTATTTCACTAAATATTACAGGAAAAATTTCTAGTAAGTACATTATATTTCAACTCCTGCTTGTCTCTCTCTATCTTACAAAAGCATACAATATCAGCCAAACTTACCTTTCTTTGAGGGATAAAACATTTATTTGAAGAAATAAATCGCTGTAACTTCGTCTACTACGCTTTTTTATAACGATTGATAGTAGAAAAACGTCATTAGCTCTACCACACATCCAATAGCTGAAATACAGTAACTAGGGCAACTAACTCAATGGGGCATCTTACCTGGATTTACCTTTAATATAGCTGTATCCAAGCCTTCGTTAAAATGTTGTGAAAAATATGCGTATTTAGTAGTGAAAACATAAGCCGAAACCGCGCCAAAATAGCCCCCCTATTTACCGTTTTTATCGAAATTTTCTCAGATTTTATTGTTTTAAAAATACTTTTACACGTCCGAACATTTCAAATTTTTTTATAGGTGATGCAATTCCGGTCTCCTGTGATGCTCCAAAAAGATCATGTTTAGTTACTTTTAGCGTGGAAAAACTATCATCTTCGGGGGCTATTGCAATTTTTCTCTATAGACCGTAATGTAAAGAAATCCTTTTAAGTGTCCTTGTAAACGAACTATAATTGCTACATAGTTCATTTTAGATACCGAACGCACCATAGTGAACTTCAATAACATATATCAATTGCATGGTAATACGAGTATATTTACACGAGTTAGAGCACGGACAAACGACAGACAGACAAACCAAATTCATAAACCCTTTTCAACGAAATTGGAAAGTGTTCAAAATGTTGACTATGACTTACGTGTTTACTTCAGCAAAATAACACCAAATATGCATGAGAAATGTCAGATGAAAAAGCGCTCCCGTCACATTGAAAACTTTCTACCTGTAAAGCTTACATTAAACGTAGACTCAAAGTAGAGTCCTGCATCGGGTCTGTAACCCGATTTTACTCGAGCTCGACCCGACCCGCGGTTTGATTCGGGTCGGGTTGATGCTCATTTTTTTTCATTGCGGCTTGGGTTCGGGTCGGGTTGACTCTAAATGTTTCGGTTTCGGGTTAGGTTTTGACTTTTTCGGGACGGGTTCGAGTTGACCCGATTTTTCAAAAGAAAGTCCTGAATATTTTTCAAATGACAAGAAACTAGGTATTTGAATATTAATGAGTGTATATGTGTTCATTTTCCTACCAAAAAGATGAAATTGATATTAAAGATATAATTGTAAACTATTTTTCCATCCATCTATTTAAAGCAGTTTGGTAATTTTGTCAAATTTCCATCGAATTTCGACCGAGTACGCATGCGTCAAAAAAGGACCGGCCAATGAGGCGAGGGTCTATTCCTGTCTCCAAACGTATTTGGGATCAAGATCAAATCATGTTGTTTTGATGGCTTCTTTCACGTTGTGTTAAACCATTAAGATATTTATATAAAAAAACTGTGGAGTGTTTAGAAGGTATTTATTTTATTTATTGTTGTATTTATTGTAATTTGTATGAATACTTAGGTATCCATTTCGGATTTACTGTGTAACATGAATTTAGGTTCATTTAACGTTCGCGAAATCAAATCATTTTGTTTATATAGTACAGAAAATAATTATTCAATCGTAAATAAAAATATAGTAGAACATGTAATACAAAATTGGACCACTTATATTCCGTTTATGATCGGGTATGAATCTTATGGTGTTCTGATTGCTAATTAAAACTATTATGTAAATATAATGTCAAAAGACAGTACGCACGGTAGTAATATTTTTATTTTTATATGTTCAAAAAAAGCGAATCTGAGCGTCTGAATATAAATTATAAAATATTATTTCTGTATTTAGCAACTAAATATTTAATAAATATGCAGGAATGTGACTAGCTTTATGTGAATGTATAATATATATAAGTCTGAACTTTAGCATTATTTTTTAACAGAAATATATTATCTCTATTCGATTTAAAAGTTTTGTCATTACATAAGTGTGCTATTTTATTTGTAAAGAGTATGTATGCATTATATTGTTTGTATGTATACAAATCTTTAGAATGTTTTGATTTGCAAACTCTTAATATTTGAATAATAATGTTTACATTATATTTGTTTGTATGTATACAAACAAGTATATATACAAACAATGTATCATGTAACAATATTAATATTTACATTGTTTGTATGTATACAAATCTTGAATGTTTTAATTTATTACATTCATTTTTTACCAGTTTGCATGTCCGTTCATTGGCGATTCATAAGAAACTCATAATTTGTCACAAATTGGTGATTTTATTGATTTAGTGCTTTGCCCAGGAATGTGGAAAAAAAAACTATTTTTGACATCTGGTGAAATGAATGAGGTTATTTCCGTTTTTATTTTGTATATAAAAAATGTTATATGTAAAAAAATCCTGGTCATTAATCACATTGTTTTTTGTATATTTAAAGACGATTACTTATTCTTTGTAATTCTTTTTTTGTTGGGGGTTTTTGAGCAAAATAATATTACTTCATAACTAGAACCAGTTCCGCTTAATCATTAATATTTACTTAATCCTTTGACCGCTGAGCAAATGGGCAAATTTGTAATGTTTTTTCTGTTATTTTTTTTTAAATGTCAAAAAAAGATAAATTTTCAAACTTGGTATAAAAAACTTAGGTATTTCTCTATTATCCCATCGTCCACTTTTCATAACAAAATACTATCGCCAAACTGTATGAATAAATGCCAAAAATGCAGTCCCATTTACTTGATGTCGGAAGCATTATACGTGTTTGTTATGTCGTCAAGTGGTTTTTAATTCAACATTTGCGCGTATTAATTACAACGTTCTCCCGTTTATTTGGCGTTACAGTTTGGCGACAGTTTTTTGTTATGAAAAGTGGTCGATGAGATAATAGAGAAGTACCAAAACTTAATTACGTATATGAGTAGATTCCTTGACAGTATTAATCATTACTCAATATTTTAAAACTGCATCATATTTGTAGAATTATATTAATTTAAACAATGCTTCTATTGAAGTGTGAAGAAGCACATACTTCTATGAAGAACCATATATTTACATAATCGTTTTCATTAGCAATCGGAACACCATAAGATTCATCCCTGATAATAAACGGACTATAAGTGATCCAATTTTGTATTACGTGTTCTACGATATTTTTACGTACGTTTGAATAATTATTTTCTGTACTATATATACAAAATGATAGAGATCTAAAAACACAATTTCCATCGGATTGATTTCGCGAATGTTAAATGAGCCTAAATTCATTTTTAAACAGTAAATCCGAAATGGACACCTAAGTATTCATACAAATTATAATAAATAAAATAAATACCTTCTAAACACTCCACAGTGAGTTCTATATAAATACCTTCCTAGGTTTAATGCAATGTGCAAGAAAAAAACAAACAGGAGATGATCCCAAACACGTTTCTAGAGACAGTAATAGACCCTCACCTCATTGGCTGGTGATTTTTTTTACGCATGCGTATTGGGTCGAATATTGTTGAAAAATTATTTTGAAGAAAAAATCGGGAAATTCACAAAATGGTTTCAGGAAAAACTTCACCAAATGGTTTCAAAATTCTTTGATTGACAGCGGGAAAAAAATTTCATTTTACATTCAATCATCGCAATTGGCGAGTGTGACAGTACTGGCAATAACATCAATTACCAATTTTTAGTATTACTCGCCGATTGGTGAGTGTTAATTTTGTCTTATATCACAAACTGTATTTACATATACTACTAGACATAATGATTATGAACCATGATTTTTCTATTATTGGGCAAGATTCATGTTTTTTCAGCAATTCTTTGATGAAATTCGTGTTTTTTCAGCGATCCTTTGAAGAATTTCGCATTTTTCTCGTGATCCTTAACGAAATTCGCATTTTCCAGCGATTCTTTGATAAAATACATTTTATTCCGCAATTTTTAGACGAAATTTAGTAAAAAAGCGTGATCTTTTGGTGAACTTTCCTTTTTTGTGATTCTTTGACAAAATTTGCTTATCTTTCACGATCCTTTTGCATAATTAATGTTTTTTCTGTTGTCTTTTAACGAAAGTCATGTTTCCCCATGATCCTTTGATGAATTTAGTGTTTTTTCCTCAATCATTTGACGAAATCTGTGATTTCCCCCCCCCCCCCCCGCGAAGATTGGTTAGATGTTTTTAGTCTGCAGGTGCCCTAAAAAGTCTGTGACGCCCGTTGCTGCATTGCACACATTCTTCCATGTGACATCGAACGAAGGAAATTCATCCTAAAGAATCATTGTTTCATTCTTGACATTTCTGGAAAGAAACAACGTTCAACTCATTGGCTGAATTGTAAAGGGCGAAATGTGTCAAACATTAGCGGAAAGAAAGTGCGCAATTTGTTCGTTCATGGATAAAATCATGAAATTCATTAATCGATAGTTGATAAATTGCGAAATTCTTCAATCGATAGCGGAAAAATCGCAAAATTCATTAATCGACAGTAGAAAAATCGCAAAATTGATCAACTGGTTTCGGGGGGAAAAGTTTTCGAATATCGTCGAATGGCTTCGAGAAAAAAAAATCACAATCCGTCAATTTCGGGGAAAAAATCGTGAAATTCGCCAAATGGTTTAGAAATTTGTCGAGCGACAGCAGAGAAAAAAATCTTTTTCCATTCAATCATCGCAATTGGTGAGTGTGACTATTATGTTTGACCAGTGGTGGCAATAAAGTCCATTGCCAAATTTTCAGCATTACTCGCTGGCAAGTGTTAATTTTGTCCTATACTTCAAAATCCTTTTGATCATATCATCAGTGTGCAGGACAATTTTTTTACAGGAGACCATTTGATGAATTTTGTGATTTTTCCATTATCGATTGACCAATTTTACTGCTATCGATTGTTGAATTTTATAATTTATCAACTATTGATTAGCGAATTTCATGATTTTTCCATGAACATTTGACGAATTATGCAAAAAAATTAAGAATATCGTTAAATTGTCTTGGGTAAAATAAATTTAATATTATCAAATGCCTTCGAGAAAAAAGTTGCAAGTTGAAACACCTGTGACCTCTTTTTCATGTTATGCATCTCGGGTCTATCCCCCCACTCCCCCCCCCCCCCAAGTGGGACACTTTTCTAAATTTTGCAGACACCTCTCATGTGATATATCGCTGGAAAAGTCTTTGACTGCTTATTCATGTTATGCATCTCCGGGGTCCATCCCGCCACCCCCTCCCCTCCCCCCCCTAAGGGAGGCACTTTTATAAATTTTGTTGACACCCCTCATGTCATATATTGTTGGAAAGGTCTGTGACTGCTTAATCATATTATGCATCTCCGATGTCCATCTCCCCACTTTACCCCCCCCCCCCAAAGGGTACTTTATAAATTTTGCACACAACCCTCATGTTATATATCATTGGAAAGGTCTGTGACTGCATAATCATATTATGCATCTCCAATGTCCATCTCCCCACTTTGCCCCCCACCCCCCCAAGGGATACTTTTCTAAATTTTGTTGACACCCCTCATGTCATATATTGTTGGAAAGGTCTGTGACTGCTTAATCATATTATGCATCTCCGATGTCCATCTCCCCACTTTGCCCCCCCCCCTCCCCAAGGGGTACTTTCTAAATTTTGCACACAACCTTCATGTTATATATCATTGGAAAGGCCTGTGACCACTTATATCATATTATGCATCTCAGATGCCCATCTCCCCACTTTGCCCCCCCCCAAGGGGTACTTTCTAAATTTTGCACACAACCCTCATGTTATATATCATTGGAAAGGTCTGTGACCACTTAATCATATTATGCATCTCCCATGTCCATCCCCCACTTTGACCCCCCAAGGGGGTACTTTTCTAAACTTTGCACACACCCCTCATGTGATATATCAATGGAAAGGTCAGTGACCGCTTAATCATATTATGCTCCCCACTATGAAATTTGTCAAGTTAAAGCAACTATAAATTTTATTTTTATGGTACTATCAAGTTGTTTGCCGTCAAATTTTGACGGGTTCCATCTAGTAATTGTATTAAAATACGGATTCATTTTTTTACTTAGGGTTCGGGTTGAAGTGTATTGAGTTCGGGTCCAGTTTCCGGTTGACGAATTTTTTTTGTCGACTTCGGGTTGGCTTTCGGGCTGACTTTAAGCAGAAATTTCGGATTCGAGTCGGGTACAACCCGACTCGTGCAGGACTCTAACTCAAAGTTATGTTTATTTGCACCCATTCGTTGTTTTCTTGGTTTCTGTTTTTCTATTTCTTATTCTTACAACTTAAAAATAGGGTACGCCCAGCACATTTCTTATAAGGGTACATGAGGGATAAAAGTTTGGGAAACACTGCTTTAGCTGAAGGTAAAAAATCGCTTTTCTGCTATTTCATGCGCATGCTAAATACAGCAAGTCAACGTTAGCGTATTCTTTCTCTCATTCAGAGTATATTGTTACATCATTATTTCAACAACTTTAACCGCACTGTCACGCTATCTTCAGAACGTGCTTCTGAATATTGACAATGTCCCCGAACCCATTTTAACTTATATTTAACATGTTTTTTTTAAGATAGAACAACGAAAATTTGCATTTAGGATAAATGTGGCATCACAAATTGAAATAAATAAATAAATAAAGACGTTCGTATGGAGATTTTTAAAGTTAGTATAAAAATAAGTATATATACTGCCTCTTATAAGAAAATTTCCTATTTACGTGAGTGTAGAAAATCAGTATCAAAGAACTTTGATGCAAACAGCTTTATTCTGCAACTTTTGGAATTAATGTTATTACTTTCCGTTCGGATTTCCTTCGTCTTTTTTTATTTCTCTTTCTTTTTTTTTTTCTTTTTTGGGGGAGAGGGGGGGGGAGGCGGAGAAGGGGAGTACTGCAAATTGAAGCTCTAAAATATTACAGAACTATGACAGTTTGAAAGTAGCAGGTATTGGTTAAAAAAAAAAAAAAAGAAGTCATGTAAATATATATTTCATGTTGTTTGATATATGTATATTTTTGGGAAAGTTCCATAAATGTTAGTGACGATTTCTAGAAAATATATATGCGGGGGAAAAAAATCTCAAACAAGAATTTTGGAATTGACAGTCAGAATACCAGTCATCATATACAGGGGAAAAAAAGCCATAAAACTGTTTTTAACGTTTTATTAACTTATAACCTATTAATTTCATTAAGTTGAAAATTAAATTTCTGAGTTCAGAAATAAATGAATAAAATAAATAATATAATGAATATGATGATCAAATAAAATAAATAATTAATACATAAATAAAAATTTAAAGAAAATAAATTTTTAAATTGCTTAAAAAACGTTTAACGCATTAAATTTCTGCGTTTAAATGAAACTTGTTCAACAATAACAATAATTTAAATAAAAAGAAAACTGCCCAGTTAAACTGAGGGCATTGAGCTCACAGGCTATTCACACTAATTGTATATTATTCTCTTATTTCAAAGAATTTGAAATAAGTTCTCGTAAAATAAAGAAATCGGCAATATATTAAGGGGGGATCATACCCCCGTTCCCCGTTTATAATTAACCCCCAAAACTAATCAGGGAAGCGCCTTATTACAATGAACATATATACAAAATTTGAAGCAAATCGGATAATTCTTTATGAAAAACCCATTTATCTAAATTAAGGGGGGAGTAGCCCCCCGTTCCCCCTTTATACTTACTAATAAACCCCCAAAACTAATCAGGGAAGTACCTTATCACAATGAACCTATATACAAAATTTGAAGAAATCGGATAATTCTGCATGAAAACCCCATTTATCTAAATTAAGGGGGGATTAGCCCCCCCCCCGTTACCCCCTTTATATTTAACCAATGATCCCCAAAACTAATCAGGAAAGCACCTTATCACAATGAACCTATATGCAAACTTTGAAGAAAATCGGATAATTCTGCATGAAAAACCCATTTAATTAAGTTAAGGGGGGAGTAGCCCCCGTTCCCCCCTTTATACTTACCAATGAACCCCCCCCCCAAACTAATCAGGGAAGCACCTTATCACAATGAACCTATAAACAAAATTTGAAGCAAAACGATTATTTCTATCAAGCACTGTTAAAAATTTGCAGCAAAAAGTCCGGTCGTTTGACCGTTTTTATAGAAAACGGTTAGAAAACCGTAATTTATTATGACGATATTATTGCCCATTTTATGATCAGAATAGAGTTAAATTAAAGTTATATAAACGTTTTTTACAAAAACGGTCGAAAGACTGGACAGTTTGTGCTGCAAATTTTTAACAGTGAGAGATATCGCGTTACGTACGTACGTACATACATACATACATACATACGTATACAGAACCGGCGGGCACATTAGCTCTCAGGCTTTGATAGCCTGAGAGCTAATGAGCTAAAAAAGCCTGACTTCAAGGGATTGTATCTTATCTTCGTGTTTTTGTGACAGTGCTGCACGGGTCAGATTATATTCGACCCGATAATTCTATTTGAAGCCCACCCGGTAACCAACATGAACCCGATGCACTTCATATCGAAACCCGAAATGAGAGAAAATTATTTTAATGTCTTAATGTAAATATGGCTAATTACTTTATAATTATATTTCTAATACCAATTTGAGAAGAAAAATGAACTTATGTGGAATCATTTATGTTCAAATGCTAATGTATTTCATCCGAAACAACATTGTGGACTTACTTTTGAAAAGTGGGTTACCAAACCCGATCCCCAAGAGTCAAAACTCAACCCGAAACCAAATTGAACCCGAAGCAATTAGAGTCAACCCGACCTGCAACAAAACGAATTATTGTTAAGCCGATCCGATCCACGGTTATGTAAAATCGGGTCACCTGACTCGATGCAAGACTCAAATGTATATTCACTTTAAATCACATTCTTGCAAATATTGCTCATTTTGGCGCGCAGTAGACGACGGTATATTAACATTTTTTATATGTCTCATCATTTATATTCAAATACAAATGTCTTTTATCCGAAACAATATTTTGGACTTACTTTTGAAAAGTGGGTTACCAAACCCGATGCCCAAGAGTCAAAACTCAACTCGAAACCAACTCGAACCCGAAATAATTAGAGTCAACCCGACCTGCAACAAAATAAATTATTGCTAAGCCGATCCGATCCACGGTTCTGTAAAATCGGGTCACCTAACTCGATGCAAGACGCAAATGTATATTCACTTTAAATCACATTCTTGCAAATATTGCTCATTTTGGCGCGCAATAGACGACGGTATATTAAAAATTTTTATATGTATCTGTAAAAAAACTGTACATGATATGATGACTATTTTAAAAACGTAAAGTAAATATTTGTTTATATATTATTTTTATATAGTACTACGTACCTTAACTCCATATAAGAATTCAATTTTAATGTGATGTTAAGGTGATTGGTCAAATTTTACAAAAGTTAAACTCTATAATAAAAGCGAAAAAAAAAAGACAAGAAAACAGACAGACATATAAACATACTGTTTAGATCTTAATGAAATTGAAACGAGACCACCTGCAGAACGAGAACGCCTTGTAACAAAAAAAAAAAAAAAAAGATGAAAATCAGAGCACCCGTTCAAGAGTTATGCGTGGACATATATAGAGAAAAAAATAATATTCAGAAGAATTGTATAACCTCCTTCGTTAGAAATTGGTTAAAAATTTACTTATAATAAGACAAAAGTATAAATGAAAATTTCAATTTAAAAACTTTCTTTAGAAAGGCGTTAAAGAATGTTTTCGGAATAAAAACGACAAAAAATATTTTGTTTGTGACATTTAGATTTCCCTATACGAAATATTGAATTCCATTCAAAACAAAATTTCGATACTGTCTGAATAATATGAAAAACAATGTATAAAACAGAAAAGTTTTATCTATTTCTTATAGTAGCGAGCAATTTCTTTGCGCCCTAGAGTATGCGTAAAAATACATAAATCAGCGTTTTTATATTTTCATGGAATAAAATAAAAGAGGCAGAAATTTAAATATTTCTGTCGTTTCTTTTGCTAAAGCAATATTGTATCTTAATTGATGACTTCTGGAGGGTGAGCTGGCAAAGTGCCAACAAATTGCCATGGAAACACAATCCCCGCCCCTCGTTTTGTTTTATTCTAAAAATCAAAAATCTGATCTTCGTTCCGTGTCGTGGAAAAGCGTGAAGTGAAATATTTATTCATCACACAAACGCTTTGTATTTAATAAGAAAAAAGAAAACAAATTGATTTTTTATCACATTTCGCAAATACCAGGTATTAAAAAAGCTGTCGGATACGATGAAAATAACCTGTATCTAATATAAGAAGTAATATAAGACAGTGGAACTATTAGTACGCTATACTTCTATTTATTTTGCTGTTATTCATAGTACATTAAAAAAAAAATAAGGTACTTTTCCAGTATAGGAGTCTTCACCAGATAGAGAAAATGAACTTGGCGAGATAAGGGAATTTGGCAACATAGTATTTTCTATTTCATATGCACAAGCATTTTTTTCAATATTCATACAATTTATTTAATATAAAGAAGCCATTTTTCTATGTTTATATACAAACAGAAGTAAATTGTATATAAAAACAATAATAATATATAAATAAATAAAATGCTTATACATGTATATATACATATATAAAACAAGTATAAAATTTCATTAGGTTTGTTTTCATAACTGTTTATATCATTTAGCAACAAATCTCATTTTCGGAAACCCGAATTGCGCCAAGCTTTTTTTTTTTTTTTTTTTTTTTTTTTTTTTTTTTTTAAAACACCAATGCTGCGCTGAAATCATGTCTTTAAACATAAAACAAATTTTTTTCCACATTTCTATCAGTTTTCCAGGTTGAATCGGTACAGAAATAATACATTTTGTTACTTTTATAATACTCCTTTCATACACAAGTAGCGGAATTTGTGATAAACCAGCTTCTTTTCAATTTCTGGTGGTATGATCAAACTTTTTGCAGGTATTGTATCTCAATTAAGAATTTAACATCGAAATAAAAACGCGAAAAAAAAAACCGTTCGAATATGTAGGTCGGTATAAATGTAAAACATTTTAAAGCTGATGCCCCTTTCATATGCTCGAAAGAAGGCGATGGAAGCCAAAGCAAAAGTAACATTCACACCGAAGTATAAAACTATTATTTTGTGTTTGAGAAAATAAACCTCTTTCTAGCAATTTAAAGGATATTTTAGAAAAGAACTGCTAAAGATCTTTTCGAAGAATCATCAAGATTTCACAAAACTGAAGTCCAAAAATTTAACTATTTACATCATTTTACAAATATATTTCAAAGACATTTCAGGCTGCGAGACTGAAAATTATGTGAGGCAAAGTTGTCATATATAGACATAAAATGGATTCCAACAGCTTCCTTCTAAAGCCTGAAAGTATGTTTAAAGAGTTTTAATTATTGAAGAATTTTTAGATCGATTTTGTTTTTCAAAAAGTTAAGCAGCGGTGTAGACTTGCGCAACATGATTTCAATATATGCTGCTTTAAAAATATAGTTATGTATGGGTATATAGGCCTGTAGGGTTTTCAAAACAGTATTAATTTGACTTAAGATCCTGCGCTAGTAACACGAAGAGGCACGCAAACCAATGGAGTATCCCTTTTGAATTTCTGGTTCGCACTTCAATAATATATATACAGCGTGTCCACGTATAACCTGACCGACCTTTATTTTCGCAACCGTTGGTCCTAGAGGCATACTTCCAATTACAAAAATGGTTTAAATAAGGTAACGAATTACTTTCAGAGCGATTTGGGTCAAGAAAAGCAGTTATTAAAAAATTACGAAATTTAAATTTTTATACGGTCCCTCGGTCCTATTAGTGATATTTAGTAAAAATTTACTGTGGCACTAACAAGTAAGACAAAAAAAGTCCCTTTCATCTAACATTAAAATTGACTTAGTTATGAAACTTTGAAATGCATGACTTACACCACTTTTTTGCATCTGAAAACAGATGATTTCGGCCTTGCTTTTAGGGGTCGTATATAGAGTACTTAAAGTTATTTCAAGATATCTACGCTTTGAAAGATGTCATACAACTATTACGATTGAGTTAACTTTTATTAATTAAGTTTCAGATTAGTTAAAATACTTGTATTTTAACATTTGTTTTATTTTGAAAGGATTTGAGGCTATGATTTCTTTTAACAAAAATTATGTTGTTTTCATAAGGTTTTATTTAACTTGCAACGATCGTCTTTCCAGTTTAAAATTTGTACTCGATCTTTAAGTTACTTTCAAGTGTCCGATCAAAGTTAAATTTTACATACTGACTTAAATCCGATGACAATGCAATATTATTATAATTTTCGACACTTGCCATCTTATACATATACTTATATTAGAGGATAACACAAAATAAATCGGATAGGTCACCCTCAACAAATTTAAGAAAGAATTTTAGATTAAATAACATAAACCTGCGATGGTTGTGTTTTTTAACTTTTATAATTACGTTTTATGTATTTTTTAACGCTGAATAAAAAAATTACGTTCACTTTTAACCATCATGTTAGGATTTTTCGAAAATCGTAAATTTCAAGGTTAAAAAATAGCGAAAAATCTGATACTCTAAATTAGATGTAAGACTTTTTATTCAGTTTAATTTTATTTAATTCAATAATTTATTCAAATTTTTGGCTTATACTGGGTTTCTTACAGCTAAAAAGCTCAGGGGTCTGATGGGGTTGGGAGGGGAGAGGGGATCAATTTGAACTTTGAGCTTTATATCTTTGAAATTTGCGATTTGAGAAAAATCCTGACATGATGGTGTAAAATGAAGGTCATTTTCGGATTCTGCACTAAAAAATACATAAGAATCAGTTTTCAACAATTTAAAAAACATGGCACAATCCAAAATTTGAAAGACAGTGTAATCTAGCAGCATTTTAAAATCTGTATCATTTTGTAAAGAATTGAGGCTGTAGTTTTCATCCTTTTATTTAACAAAAATTCTGTTATTTTTATCCTTTTATATGTTCAGTACAAATGGTATATTTTGCATTAATATGTCAGAATGATTATAGATTTCACATTTATATTAGATTGCCATGTTAATTTTGCTCTCAACTATTTTTTTGATATATCTGACGATTATTTATATTTCTACTACATTTGTGAATGACCCCTATTTCGCAGCAAAAAATATACTCCAACTTTAAACAGCTATTACTCGGCCAATTTTAATGCTAGATGAATGGGACTTTTTTTGTCTTACTTGTTAGTGCCACAGTAAATTTTTACTAAATATCACTAATAGGACCGGGGGACCGTATAAAAATTTAAATTTCGTAATTTTTTAATACTGTTTTTCTTGACCCAAATTGCTTTGAAAGTAATTCTTTACCTTATTTAAACCATTTTTGTAATTGGAAGTATGCCTCTAGGACCAACGGTTGCGAAAATAAAGGTCGGTCAGGTTATACGTGGACACGCTGTATATATATATATATATTTTGCTGCATAGGATAGTTGAGGTCTATATTTTACCTGATATTTTTAATTTTTCGATTTTGATTTCAGTATTTTTTAATACCGGCGATTACTCATTACTTCACATAATTAGCAGAATACGGTTTTCAGTATCAGAAATTAAACGTTCAACTCCGACGTACTGCGTTTCCACAAATTATTTTCCTAAATTTTAAGTATTTTTAAAATGTAATAAACTTTGAAATTTTTACTTGAGCAAAATTTCCAAAATTTATCTTCGTCTTAAAAATACTTAAAGTTAAGGAAACAGTTTTTAAATATGCAGTACTTCGGCATCGATCATCTGCGTTCAAATTTACGAGAAATTTAACTTTTCGGTGATGTAAGGATTCCACCTCTGTTATCGTTTGTATTCATAATTATAAGAAAATCTTAGTAACCAAAAAATATTTATAAAATTTTGCTTTATGTACTTACTTTATTTTGTATACTATTTTTTTATACAATTGTTCTTACTTCTAATTGAATGACCCTGATACTTTTCTCTGTAAGATATTAAATAAGTCAGTGTGCTCAAAATTATTTAAAATCCCCAGTTCCCTCCAATGCCCTTTTCAATCGTGATCGTCCCCTAAACGACTTCAATCGTCCACTGGTGGGCGATATTGTCCACTTTGTGAATAGCTGTTATAATTAATCTGATCTAGGGAATTAGTTGTTTGAACGACTAATTCCCTTAGTTTGATTAATAATTACACATATTTTCAATTTCCTCATATTTATACTTACTTAATTTTTATACAAATGTGAAACAATATATATATATATATATATATATGTAAGTCTGAATTTAATTCGTAATTATTTGGAAAGAAAGATATTTTTCAATAAGAGAAAATTCTCAATGAAAAATAAAAGAAAATGCTTTGCTGAATATTCTGAGAAATAGTAAGAATATGCTCTAGGCGAAAAAAATATATAGAAGCGAGTCTTCTTTTTACCCTATAAAATCAGTAAAAACAATTAGTATAACTTCCGGTGGCAAGTAATTAGCGACTCCCTTCATTAGATGAAACAGAGTTCATTTACACAAGCTGCAGAAATGAATATCCACTTTTACATTAAAGTCGAAATGCACTGCTACATGTTTGGTGTTGTTTGTTTCTGCATGTTTGCATGTTGTTCTATCTTGCGAAGGGAGACTCTAATAAATTGCTCCCGCAAATTTGCCAATGGTTTTTAATTTATTTTAGGAAGTTACAAAGGATTACTTCCTATACATTCCAAAACTTTTCAGGAAGATCGTTCTTGACAAGTTTTACTTTGTGATACATACACCATTGTAGAACGTTCAATTAAATGCTTTCAAGGAAGTCACACACGTCATAAGCATGAGAACATTTTCTCAGCACGTTTCTGTAGAACTATCGCTGAAATGTACATCATATTATAGCCATCGGTTAAACATTATATTAAACGCCTCCTAGAGTGACATTTAGATTTCGTAGAACATATAACTTGAAAGTTCTTAGAACGCGTTTATATGTCAGAACATTTAAAGAACGCCTGCGTTGCTATACTTAGGAAGTTTAAAAAAATAACAAAAATTATTGCAGTACATTATGTAGCGAATGTAGGTAAAAATGTTAAAATCATACCGTCCTTTAATAATTAAGGTATTTTGGGGATCTAATTTAGAAAAAAAATTAATATAAAAAACGAAAGTTACACCAACTGGTATTCCTTTCTGTTTCTGTAAAAGAGGCATCAAGAATATCAAGAGGCATCACATGTATTATTTTTCCTTCGCTTGTTGCCATGGTATTTAAGACACGGATCTCCAAATGTGTTTTTACGACTACATTTTCGTTTATTGTGTTTATATTTTGCTTTCTAATATACCTAAGAAATACATTCTTAAAATGAGGTGTGAAAATTAAGTTAGATATGACTTTGAGTTGCTTATTTTAAACAAATGAAATATCACTGTAATAGAATTTTAGTATCAAATTGTCGGACTCCTAAATTAGACGCAAAAAATTGGAGCAATATTTTATCCATTCCATTTTTAAAAGTGGGAAAAAGAGAAGCCATCCGTATTTCAGGGTGTTCCCGGAGGTTCTCTAGTTTAAATATGTCCGGGAAATTGAATAAGCCAGTCCATTCGTTTCTATACTTTGTGTTTCGAGATCTGTAGACAAGTCAAAGTTCTATTAGGTCACTTATAATAATAAATTAGCATGAAATCATCACCGATAGCATTAGCATACAATTTTAATTATGGACCAAAGATCTGGTCCTTAAGTTTCTCAACAATCAGAGTTCCTTCATGGAATACATGGTTTTCACTGTGACCTGCTAGTGAGATTTTAACCAATCCATGATTTTACACACTCTATAATTATGTATTTCAATAACGCTGGGTTGTTATTACCTGAAACCTTGTCCTCTGCAGGTGTAAGCATAATATTAATCACGCTCTGAAGTAATATTGGATTCGTCTGTGATGGGTTACAGAATGCCTTTGTTGTTTGATCCATGTGTGCTCTCTTACGCAACTTTAACAGACATTTCTTTGTGGGGGGTTAAGAGGAATACTCGGGCTTCTTACAAACTAGCCTTGATTATAAAGACATCTTTATGTCGTATCAATTGATATTCTCGTTGTCTCGTCACTGTTACGGCAGAATCATCTTCAACGAGATGGGACACACTACTCTTCCTTCTTCTTTCGAGAAAAATATACAAAAAGTTACGAAAAGTTTTAATTATTTTTTCTCCAGACCTCAATCTTTTCAAGCAATTTTGGAACCTTTTAAAATAGGCGTCTGCTGTAAGTCCTCTACCAAGGTCTTTAAATGAGTTAAAATGGGTTGCTTTTTTGGTTTTAGACGGTTCACACAACGGATGACATGCGGCACAACGCGTGAGTCAGGAGACAAATTCTGAAATTCCAATCTGATTCTATTTTGTGAACTCGATAAAAACAAAGAAAGAACAGGTGTGAATTCCAGAATTTGTGTCCTGACTTACGTGTTGTACCCATGTCTCCCCGGTGTGTAGCTCACCTTACGTTCTTAATCACTGGTTTTTAGTTCGTGATCCGATGTCCGACAATTTGATTGCCAGTGTGAAATAGAAATACGATGTTTTTATATACTATTTTTTCTCATTTTTCATACAAAATCTCTCATTTATTTTTACTTCTGTAACGAAAACTTTTTTTTTTTTTTTGCAAAAAATATATTTATTAATTTGTAAAGTATTCATGATGTCACATGTGAAATGCATTAAATAGCAGCAAAACGAGTAGTTAATCTAAATTTCATGATTTACATTAATTTTTTTCTACGTTAGATACAAATACTAATACTTTTGGACGCCAGCATTCTTCACTTCAACAACCTGTAAACAGAAATGTCGTTCACGCTATAACCAGCAGGATACTTTTGATAATTATGTGTTTCATTACAATTAATCAGAATTTATAGTTAAGCAAAACATTTCATAACATGTTTGGATACTTTTTTTTCTACTGACGCCATAATAGAGTAATAAGCAAGTAAAAACATTGTAATGACATCGGAAAAGAAAAAAAATGAAAAAAAATGAAAAAACTTCTATGCTTCAAATCGAAAATTTCAATGGCCTTTCATGTAAGCACTCAGCGTCCTTATACATGAGAGAGTGGCGATATACGGGCAATAAAATTTGATTGGTTAAGGAGCTTTTGGACAAAAACTGTCAGACTGTCATAAGAGTATCTTGGCGAGTCCGTCATTATCGCCAAGCTAAATAAATATGTTTGTCTCACTCGTCTTATCTAGAGCTCCTATAATACAGGCTGACGCATCCTCGCAGATATGTGTCTCAAAGTCGAAAAACCAAGCTAATTTTCCGCCATTTAACATCCAGCCTCTTTCAGAAGGTGGAGGAACGAGGCCTTAGGCAACCCCAGCTCCGGCAGCGGTAGATTGAGATGCTGAACTGAGACCCGAATAATGCGAAACAAAATGGATATGCGTCAGCTCCTATTATAGGAGCCTTAGTCTTATCAAACTCGTCCAGTCGAGTATCGCCAAGTTCTGAAATGCGGGTTGCCATAGTTTGATCAAAAACTTCCAATCTGAGCATGTGCCCCGTGGGTCAGTAGCCACTCTGTGACATATAAAGGCACTATAGAAGCACTTGTCTGCAGAACCTATAGCTATAGACTTAACCTCGCTCAGACTAGGGCATTTAAGAGTCTCAACTTACGTTAAACGGGCAACTCGAAACAAGGCTTGACTTCTCCACAGTGGCGTAGCCAGGGTGGGCGTCCAGATGCTTCGGATACCACTAATTTTCCAAAGTTTTCTTTGCCTTATGTAATCGAAGAACTTTCTGCGATTATCAAGGCGAAGAAAACCTTGCAATATTTCTGGTATCCAGAGCATTTGGACCACCCCCCTGGCTACGCCATTGCTTCTCCATGCATTACTACGTTAGTTTGAGAACGTTCACTTAAGTAATTTAAATCCTCTAGGCTGAATGATGTTTTATGTACAGCAATGAGAGAAAGGAAACGCGTTACTCAAAGCAGGGCGAAAGAAAACTAGTGCTTTCATCCTGTTTCGAGTATAACGCTTTCTGTTACCCCTGTTGTGTCCGTGCATTTTTCCAAATACAGTTTACTCCGTGTAATGAACCATTGAACATTTCGGTCCAAAATGTGCATCATGTTTTATTATATAATTTTTCATGATGGCATTAAAAAAAAATTACCTGCTAATCTAATACCTGTAAGCAATGGTTTTTTTTTTTTTTTTTTGTGTGTGTGTTTCTATATTTGATATGTCAAGTGGTTGAATATTTTATTCGCAGTACTAATATTAAGACAGTTATTTATGGCTTCTCTGCTCATTCACGGACTTGAAATGCTATTTAGTTAAATCTGCATAAGGATTCTGCCTTAAATATTTAAACTTTTCATAACAATTAACTACGATAACGTTAAAATGTCAAAATAATTAATCGAAACTTAACCCTGTTTGCGACAAAATTATTTCCCATTTATATCATATTCGCATAAATTTCTCATCTGTCCAAGAGTGACATACACTATCAATTGAAGTAGCGAAGCGAACTAGGGATTTCGCAGAGCTGACAGAAGGCACTCCCCGCATTGACGGTTAGATGCTCGGAATGTAGATGGTGCGGAAAGATGATTGCGTCCTCTCTGAATCCCCGCGCGAGTTCTACAGACTCTACTCTATCAAATCGTGGTGACATCAATATTCGGCTTTTTTCGCCCTGTGACTTCTTCCCCTCAGCTGGGTCTCAGGGGGGGGGGAAGGGGATTTAAAGTTCCCCATCAGTGACTGGGGCGTTAATGACTCGAATCCAGTCAATGCTTTGACGGTATGCAGACGATGAGTAAGCGGTTATGGGTCTACGTTTATCGTATGGATCACTCTTGAAGAATGCGAATTGCAACGCGTGAAATATCGTATGTGAAAACTTTTTCGTGACTTTTTCACGCCTTTACTTCCTACAACGACGACTCCAAAATTAATATTTGCGTTGAAAGTATGCGTGGGAAAAGTGTGACTCATGATGACTCTTTTCATTATCAGGGAAACCTTTTTTTAAAAATTGAAAATATTTTCATGACATGCTAAAGCAGTATGCAGATTTTAAGAGTAGTGTATGCTGCTATATAAATTAATTCTATACGTTATTTTTATATATTAGATTTTTTCTATTAAGTAAGTTATCTTTATAGTTCAAGTAGAAGTTTATAAAGGGAAGAAAAAATCTACCGTAGGGAAGAAAAAATCCACCGTAAAAACAAATTGGGAGTATAATGATTTTAGTTTTATTGTTGAAAAAAAAAAAACGTTTGGTAATAGGAAAATGTTTACCTGAGGTGCTTGAAATGCAGTTATAAAATTTTAGCTCATAGTTTTATATTTTGAAATTCGGTAGAAAAAGATATCCAGATAAAATGCATTTTAATTCATTATTTAAAGAAAAAAGGGCAGAAAAAACTAAAGCTCGAAACTTTTTGGAGTTACTTTTCTATGTTTTCGACAGCTGGCAGAAAGCTGTTCAGTAATTATTTAATTGTAATATTCACAGTCGAAAACATTTTTGCGTTTTAGCAATTTTATTAAAAAACCCTCTATAATTTTAAAGTAAATAAATTTATTGTTTTTTAGAAAAAATTCGGCAGTGTGTGAAAAGGACGTTCATAATTTTTTTTAATTGTTTCGATTTCATATGTTTAAAGATAATCCAAAATGTATGGTTTTTATCCCCGCCCTTTTTTCGTAAAATTTTGATATAATTGGAATTTAATAATTAAAATTTAAGGTTTTTCCCCCTATAACAGAAAAAAAAAATTAAGTTCAACCTTAGCAAATCGAGTTTAAACTGAGCATTTTTAAAACAGGGCAAATTTCTCTACAAAGGCGAATGAAATTGAAAGACTCGCAGTAAGAAGGAAGGAGTTAGTTCCATTTTTGCACATTTGGGAAATTACAAAAGTTCTTTGAAATTGGAATTTGGATTTGAAAGTTTTTACAAAAGCATTTTTTCCACTTATGCATTAATTCATACACCTATGCATGATTTAACACCAATAATATGCAATAATGCCTATTCGGGGTGACGTTTTTAAACAGGAAAGTGGACATCTAAAAAATGCCGGAAATAAAGCTGAACCCTTCTTGCTTCATTTTTTGAAATCTGTATACAGTGATCTCTCACTTATACGCGATACACGGAAATCATTTTTCCGCACCAGTTTTTTTATAAGGTAATTTTCGGCTTCTTAAACCGCAGAATTTATAAATCGAATTTTACTGTTTTAAAATAGTGGTATGAAAAGTAATTAGTGAACATCGCGTATAAGTGAGAAATCACTGTAATTTTATTAAAAGATGTTCCGTGAAAAAAATTATCTAAATATAACAAAGTACTTTGTTTTATTCCTTAAATTAAAAAATTAAATCTAAAATTATTTTAATTGTTAAATTTTTAGAATTTTTTAAATTATAATTTACGAACTCAAAATTTGGCTGTCATTAATGATTCTATAATTCTTGTCAATTTGCGTCAATGCTAATAGAAAATACATATTTTTAAAGGAAGGAATACAAACAAGCAAACCAGAAACATGTGAAATCATCAAAAAAACCAAGATGTATCAAATTTAAAAGAAAACGCTAAGCAAAAGCCATACAAAAAGTGATAAAATAACATTTGGTAAAAAGCATTGAAGGAAGCCAAATCCGAAGGCAGAGATCTAATTAGATTTACGCTAATACGAAATTTACTCGAAATAATATTTTGCCATACTGCACATCGTTTGCGCACAGTAATCCAGGCAGATTGAACGCATTTGACTAGCTTTTAATTGCATATTCAAAACTGACGCTATGTTTTTACCTGTGCAAAATTTTTTGCAATTGATCCGGTAAATTGAAACTGAAATTTTGCAATTGATCCGGCAAATTAAAATTGATTCCTGCTGAAGTTTCGAAGTTTTTTTTTTCTTACAGTGTAACTTCGATTTTTTTAAAAATTAATGCTTTCTAAAAAAGAATGACATACTGTAGTCCATAAAAATAGGGTACCTCTATAACAGAATAGAGACATACGAGAAATAAAATTTGATTGGTAAGGACGATTTTGGACAAAAACGATTCGCCAAGTATCTTAGCGACCCTGCCATTATCGCTAAGCTAATCTTTGTTGACTTGTCTCACTCGTCTAATCGAACGCATCTAGTCGAGTATCGCCGAGTTCTGCAATGTAGGTTTTCGTAGTTTGGACAGAAACATTAGTTTGAGCAGGCGCTCTTTGCGTATGTCGTCACTCTTTTATATAGACATCCTACACAAAAGAAGTCAAGAACATTAAACACATTGGATTGAAACTTATATTCCTATGCATAGCTGCCAACCTCTCATTAATATTCCGTAATATGCTGGTTAATTTGACCCAGGTTTAACGCGTTTCGCACCAGAAATTTTTTTAAGAAATGAAATTAAATACATTCCACGTAGAAACCTGAAATTGAATAAATAAAGATTCATTCAATAATTTTTCTGGTTTGAAACGTTGTTAAACTGGGTCAAGTTAACCCGCATACTAAGGATATTAATGAGAGGTTGGCACCTATGCTTATGCATTAATAGCATTAAATCATCACAACCTATTTTTGAGAATGTACTATGTGACGTCGAAAGTAAAACCCCCTGAAGACTGAAAAACTTTGGCTACAGTATACTATATATCAACGAAAAATATGTGTCTGGCTCCTAGTCCATCTCTTTTTAAAATTGAATTACAAAAACCAGTTATAACTAATCGAAATTTTAACCAACAGAGTGAAAAAGCGCCCAAGCCTGGATTCGAACCAGTTTTATTTGGCATTGCGCACCACTGCTCTACTACTGAGCTACGGAACGATATTCAGCCTGGCACTCTTCATTCTTATAAGTTGGCAAGGCTGAAACTCAAACCTTCTTCTGAAAAACTTCTGAAACACACAATAATGTCCCGCAATGGCGCGGACCGTAAAGCTCGGTTCTCGTAAGATCACCGAAAGCCAAGCAGCATCGACCAAGGTCACTGCTTGGGAGGGTGACATCCTCTCTCGTCTGCCTCTGCTGTGGGACCGTGTACGTTAATGGGAGCTGGTGCACGTTAAATCTGTTCGCGGCTCCAAAGTCCTCCAAGTTCTATATAAGCGTTACCTCTGGGGGTGACAATCCGGATACAAATCTCTCATCTGCAATTGGTTCAAAATTAGGAGATTTAGGAGTCAGGTTTATGGATATAAGGCGAAGTGGATTATGACAGCTATATAGAAATAGAAAGCTGCAAAACCGGGCCCTTTGGGTCAAACCAACAACAACAACAACACACCATAATAAACGAAGAAAAGTCTGCACGTTTCGAGCTAATTTAAAATATATATTGCTGTCTTCAAGAGCAGAAAAGATGAAACATTAGAAGTGAAGAGGATAGAAGAGGAGCCTGATAAGAAATAGAAGAAAGAGACGGGTGGAATACAGAACAACCAATAGAAAAAGGAAAAACAACAAATCTTAAATATACCAGAGAAGAAGAAAAGTAAATGCAAACCATTTCGAAAGAGTTTATTTTCCATTTCATGTGCAAAAAGAGTTTCTACTTGCTACTACTAACGCATTCAAGACATTTGCATGATATTTCACTGTTTTTTATTTTCAATTAAGTATATTTTTCAGTTATGCATATATTTGTTTTTTTTTATTCAATGTAAATGCATGAGGATTTAATCTTCTTTAAAAACGAACAATTATAAATGTTGGTTTTACAGAATTTGATGACATTTTTTATTTTCTCATTTTCCACCCTGTATATTTATTATACGGTTATCAACTTTACACTAATACATAAACTTCCGTCTGATATGTTTTGCAGGTGCCTACATCTAGAGCAGTTGCACTCTATTGTTACATCAATAATACTGAACTTAATAGAAGATCGGATGGATAATCATGAGTCATAGCTCTTCAAAAACCGCCGAAAAGTCGCGTCTTGTTGGAGCACGTGCGTATGTGACACGAGGGCCTTTCTGGAACGCGTGCCGAGGCACGTGCTCTAGCCCCTAAGGACAGTTTGCGAGGGTGGTGCATGTGGGACCTGCTGCCTTGTTCATTGCATTTTATATAATTAAACCTTTTTCAGATTACAGGGACGTCAAAGTCCGATAGGGTAAACCAAGATGAAAATCTAGCAGTGGGCGTATATGCCCTCTGGAAAGTTATTAGTGGCATATGAAAGCAAACTAAACTTGATAAATAAAAAAAAAGGGGGGGGGGAGGTGTAAATATATTGATTTTTTAAAAAAGAAACATTCATGCATAGTTGCCAAGAGTTACGGATTGTGAATACCACTATATTTTAATGGTTTTATTTTCCTTATTTAATCGCAGAAATTTGCGATTAAATAGGGTGAAGTTTTCTTTTAAACAATAGTGGTATTCAAAATCATTAACACTTGGCCCCTATCTGAATGACAGATCGAAGAATATATGGAGTAAAACTTAAAGTTCGACTATTATTAAGACAAAAAGTCAAGATGTTCAAAAACTGCTATCGTGTTAAAATATGCACGAAGCCAGGCTATTTTGGGAAGGTAAAAATATCCACATTAAAAAAATTACTTTCATTGATCCCATTAATGCAAATCAAGTCTATTGATATTATTTTGTGATTTTATTACAGGATTTCGTGATTAGGCTTCCTAGATCTAAAGAAATTTCTGTTATCTTTAAACAAGAAATACTCCCCAAAAGTTTTGCACTAGCTACTCGTACTTATAAGCTTACAATGTTACTAAAACCGTTTTCCTTTTCTAAATTAGTTTGTTAAAACTTTCTTCTATATACACTGCTCAAAACAATTAAAGGATATTGCAGTTTTAGGTGGATTTTGTATCTGGGAAACTTTTTAGCTGATTGATACATGGTCGACAGACATAGTAGGTTATATGAGAATAAATTACACATGTTTGGCAGAAAAAAATGCATTTTATTGCGCATTTGTGTACAAAAGGAAAAAAACACAATTTGTGCATATGAGAAAAAAAGAATAAGAAAAGGTGTTTTCTTCAAAGAAAATCATTTTCAGTAGGGGGTATGGTTTCCAACGGGCGGCCAGCAACGTTAAACACCTTTGAGGCATGGACTCAATGAGGCTATTAATGACGAGTTGGGGTATTCTGCCCCACTCTTCCAGAAGAGCTCTTTCCAGTTCTTGGAGAGTTTGTGGGGGTTGTTGGCGGCCAGAAACTCGTCTTCCTAGAGCGTCCCAAACGTGCTCGATTGGATTCATGTCTGGAGAACACGCTGGCCATTCCATTCGAACGATTCCTTCCTCGAAAAGGAAATCCTCCACCAGGTTTGCACGATGTGGCCTGCAGTTATCGTCCATTAAAATGAAGTTATCTCCGATTGCTGCAGCGTAAGGGACTACAATAGGTCTGAGGATCTCATCCCTATATCGGCGACCAGTCAGAGCTCCATCTCGAATGATGTAGAGGTCAGTGCGCCCGTCAATGGAGATGCCACCATACACCAACACTCCTCCACCGCCAAATCTGACACTTTCGTGCACGAACGCAGGATTATTCCTACTGCCACGGTCCCTCCAGATGAAAATACGCCTATTATCCGGATGCACAGAAAAACGGGACTCGTCAGAAAACAGAATATTGCTCCATTCATTTCTCCTCCAGTTGACATGCTCGGTTGCCCACTCCCTGCGGTCGCGACGATGCCTTGATGTTAATCTAACACATACCATCGGTCGGCGAGCATACAGACCTACAGCATGGAGCCGGTTTCGGACAGTCTGAGTTGAAATCGTGGTGCCTGTAGCCGAGCGAAGGTGTCGTTGGAGAAGAGTAGCGTTCATGTTTCGGTGTCTCCGAGCTGTTAACGCTAAATACCGATCTTCATTGGGCGTTGTTGCCCGTCTACGACCTTGCCCTGGTCTTCGGCCTGCACATCCACTCTCCAAAAAACGGTTCCAGATCCTGGAAATGACACTTTGTGACACTCCAATGGCTTGCGCTACTTCGGCTTGAGTTTGGCCCCCTTCTAACCTATCAACAATTCTCCAAGCTTCTGAATCTGTCAAATGACTTCGCTAAGACATCGTACTCATCGAAACAAAGCAATCACTGAATGCCGATCATCCTTGTCTTCATTCTCTTTTATCCAGTTGAAAGTCAAATTTCATTCGCTGCCGCTGAAGCGACGTTTTTGACGTCGAACTCAAAATTTGCATACTCCACAGTTTGAAAACCAGAAAAATTTGCATTTGTGATTCTCTTCTTCTATTTTCGGCAAAAAAAATTTCGTTTATATCTTTATTTTATATAAAACTTCAAATATCCTTTAATTGTTTTGAGCAGTGTAAATCAAACCAATTTAATGATTTAAATAGTAAAATAAATTACATCGATTTAGCAAATAGGTTTTTCTTTTATATACATAAACGCATAATATTGCTTTGAAATCGTAGACAATGAAGACTTTTAATGCAGGAAAAAATAAATTTAGTTGCGTGCACATAAACTAGATATATAAGCATAGCATATTTCGAACAAATCATCGAATTATGGCACCCCTTCTTAAAAGTCGGCAACGAAAATTAAATGACAATCTAATTCCATGGAGGATTCTAAAAGTAAGGTTCGTTGAATTCTGTGCATTTAAACTGATTATATAAGCATAGCATTTTTCGAACATATCATCTAATTTCGGCACCCCCTCTTAGATGACGGCAACCAAAATTGAATGACCATCTATTCCTGTCATGAGGATACTAAAGTTGATGTTTTGTTGAATTCTGCGCACATAAACTGGAGATATAAGCATCATTTAAATCGAACAAATCATCGATTTGCGGCATCCCTTCTTAGTGGATTTTGCCCAAAACTAAGCACCTACATATGAGGATAAAACTTCATATGAAATATCATCTTATTCTACGTAATAAGATTATTCGTGATATATTAATAAGATATATCACGATATATAAGATATATCACGTAATATAAGATTATTCGTGATTATAAGATTCGGGAGTTAGAGCGCCCACAAAATTTGTGATACATAAAGACAGACTCACGGACAGACATTTTGTAAAATCAGTCAAATCGTGTTCAGGACCTACTAAAACGTATAAATCCGTCGAAAACAGGAAGTCGGAAAATTTCACGAATCGAATACTTATTTCTTTTTGTATAGATAGAAAAAATAAGCCTCTCCATTTTCTTTCACTGGTATCCACTTATAAAGAAGCATGTTGCAGATTCGAGTGCGTTATTGCAGTGAATTTAATATGTATTGGCATATTGGTTTGAAAAGATAAGGAAACAAGAAAGACAGATATTCAAAACCATATTTTCTTCGGCGCTTACGTACATAGAATTTGAGTTACATTAGGAGCACTTTGAGGAAGGCGTAAAATGTAAGTTCTGTCGTAGTGGAGGGAAAAAATCTGGAGTGACACCCCTCGAATTTCCGAACACTAGTTAACGTGTCCAGTATGTATTTTTTTTTTTAACCCCTTCGGGACCGGCGGCTTTTACACAAATTTTATTCGTTTGGCACCACTTTTTTTAAAAAAGCTACCTTTACTTAAACTATCACAAAAATGCTGTAATATGAGAAAGCAGATATTACTTTTATTTTTTACTGGTGTCTAAAAAAAAATTCTGTATGCTCTTTTTGAGGTTGCATATATGATACCATGGTCCCGAATGGGTTACAGAAACTTTTAGAAATTTCAGACACAATGAAATCGGCTAGATTCGAACACTGGTACTCTCAACTTGATATTGAAGACGTTACCTCTGCACCGCTATTATATTGCCGCAATATTTATCACTTATATTCTGTCACATCCTTGGTGATTTTTTCTATAGAATCGGGTGCAAAATGGTTTGAAAAGGGATTAAAAACCTAATCCGTCGGTCGATTTTTACGAAAGTCTATACAGTTCTTGCGACAGTAGTCTATATCATATTCACCAAATGGAAGCTCAATCGGAAGTGCTGTTTAGGAGATATCGTGTTCACTCACACACGCACACAACACAAATCATGATTATAATACTTTCCTTACACCATGTGTTTGGAAAGTAAAATAGTAAAATATCTTCTTTTAATATATATATTAGGCGTGTTCAAATGCAACTCGTCCGAAGCGTGCAAATTTACAAGTTGGTGCTTAAAGTGGGAAATGTCCATGAGCAAGTAACGTCATATGTATGCAGCATGCATTGCGTTGCGAAACGGTTATTCTGTTTTCGTTGTTTGAAGGTGACAGTACGTTAAAGATGGCTGGAGAGATTACGAACCCATCCAAACAAGCCCAACGTACTGTAATGCAGTTTTTTATCGGCAGAGAGACGCAATCCTGTTGAGATTCATCAGAGAATGGTTGTAGTGTATGAAGAAAAGTGCTTATAAAAGACAACTGTTACGAATTGTTTACGAATGTTCCGCAACGGCCATGAGGAAACGACGGATTTGCCGCATCCTAGTTAGCGCACATAGTCAAGATGAACAGTCGACGAAACAATTCGTGACTTGGCAAGTGAGTTAAATGTTCAAGCAACAACCGAAATCTTTTTTCGCCGACGGCATTCGACACCTTCCCAAACAATGGGATGCATGTCTGAACGCCATGGGTGACTTTTCTAAACATGTATGCTGTAAGTTTAAATATATTTTATTCTTTATATTTCATTTAGTTTTGTGTTTCCTTTATTTATGTTCCACTTACTAAAACTGTCGAACGGGTTTCATTTGAACACGGCTCACGTAAATAGTACATCATCGCCAATGCCAATGCGCAAAATGCTTATCGACCGGGAGCCGGCAGCACAGATAATCACCTCATCGAGTTCACGGATGAAATTCTAGGATTAGTTAAATCTTGATTCGCATATTAAAACGCAATTGGTCTGCCAAGTCATATCTTGGTGGAAAACACCTGAAAACCCGAGTTAGTGGCTGACTCGTAGGTTTACCATTGTGTTTTCCTGCACTAAAAGGTATGAAAACATGGAGGACTGGGAGCAAGAAAACACAATGGTAAACCTACGAGTCAGCCGCTAAAATCGGGTTTTCAGGTGTTTTCCACCAAGATATGACTTGGCAGACCGATTGCGTTTTAATATGCAAATCAAGATTTAACTAATCCTAGAATTTCATCCGTGAGCTCGATGAGGTGATTATCTGTGCGGCCGGCTCCCGGTCTATTAGACACATCTGATATTGCAAAGTGCAATATCAGATATTTCAGAAAACTGAATATTCTAAATTTAAAATGATTTTCAGTTTACATCATGTGTTTTCATTTCCGTCTGTAACTTATTAAGATAATATATAATTTTTTCCAGCGTATTTTAGTATGTGAAACTTACAAACAAACGTACTTCTCAAAATACATATTTAGCGTTTTGATGTTTTTATGCATTCTGCAAACAACACGAACAAATTAATCGCTTTACTGCTGATTTTCAAGTAAAATTTGCTATTGTTTAAAAGATCTCTAGCATTAAGGACTTTCATTGGAAGCACCTAATTATTACTGTTTACATGGAAGAATGGCAGTTTTTTTTCTCAGAAAAGACAAATTCTTAGCATATAAATCAACATTTGTTTTAACTTCTAATATATCAAGAACATTTACACTCACACACATATCATGAAGGGAGTCCCCTCTTATCGTTGCCGAATAGATAATTCCCAAACTGTTAGTTTTAAAAGTAGATTTACAATTGAGAAATGCTTCAGATGTTGTTCTCCATATGACTAAAACCATTTACGTCGAAGTTATTTTCGTAATAGCTACGAGATTTAAATTTTTATGCGGTTCCTGGATCTTATTAGTTATTCTTTTAAAAACATTTCCCATGTTCTAACAAGTAAAACAATAACAAAACAAAATAAGGTACTTCTCCATTATCCCGTCGACCACTTTCCATTATAAAAAAAAAAAGAAAAAAAACTATCGCCATTACTATTCCTCAAACTATAACGCCCAATAAACAAACATAAGGATGGATGATGACATTCTAAATTTTTAAATAGTTACAGATAAGAAAATTAATGAATTTAGATATATATCACTCAAGAATAGAATGCCTTTATATGAAGTTATCGACATACGGGGTATAAAATTTTGATACGTTCAGACGCTTTTGGACAAAATAATGATTTGTTTTAAGAAATAATTATAAGAATTATCTTAAATAATTACAAGAGTTAATTAATTTATTTATAAGAAATAATTTTAAAAAATAAATGCACAATTATTAAATTAAACCATAAACAAACACTTGATTTATATACATAATACATTTATGAATAAAATATAAATATTTTATTTCACAAATTTAATAAGATACATATGAAAAGTTAATATGAACAGTAAGAAATAACGTTTTAATGCACATTTCATCAATATTACAAACAATGTTAACGATCATTGCGACGTTGAAAAACAAAATACACGAAATTCGTTAACGTCGCGATCACTATATCGCATGTATGAGCGCTTCGCGTCCATGAAAACCAAAGAGAAAACATCACTGGATGCCTCGCTGTATTGGAATGTCCAAAACACAAGAAATTCGTTAATGGCGCGATCACTATGCCACACATGTGAGCGCTTCGCGTACATAAAGACAAAAAAAACACTGAATGCAGCAACAGCAACCTCGCTGTATTGGAATCTTATAAAAATACATGAAATTCTTTAATGTAGCGATATCTATATTGCATGTATGAGTGCTTCGCGCACATTAAAAAAACACTGGATGCAGCAACCTCGTTGTATTGGAATCTAAAAAAAAAGAATAAATTCAGAAAAGCCCCGATCACTAAAGTGTCACCCGATCCAATCCGCGATTCGGGTCGGGTTGACGGTAATTTTTTTCGTTGCGAGTCGTGTTTGTTTCGGGTTTACTTTAATTGTTACGGGTTCGGGTCGAGATTTGATTCTTTAGGTTTGGTCGACCCGATTTTTCACAATATTTTTCACTAGAATATTTTTCAGATTGAAAAAGTGTATATAATTGAACATTAATTAGTATACATATATATAGATATATGTGTGTTAATTTTTCAGCATAAAAGATAAAATTGATATTAAATATATTATTGTAAGCTATCTTTCCATAATTTTATAATATATGGATTAATTTTCTTCCACTTCGGGTTCGGTTCGGGTTGACGAAATTTTTTTGTCGGGTTCTGGTTAACTGCATAAATAGAATTTTCGGATTCACCCGACCCGCGCGGAACTATAGAAGAGGAATATAAAAAATAAATTGGAAAGAGAGAAGAAGGTGCGTATAGAAAACTTCTGAAGAAGCTCTGTTGTTGCACATTTATTCTGATTCCCTTTCGTCCAATTTCACAACGATGTACCTGAACACGAAAAGTTATTGAGTGGCACTGTATTAAAACTTCTTCATTGTATATTAAGGAGAGCATTTTCTTCGGCATTTTCATCCCTGTCGATTCCCTGAATTATCACATCGAAAAAAGTCCTTCCGGCCTGTACCGTGAGGAAAAAGTAGCTTTCATAGTCCATGTTTTTAAGAATTCAACTTATTTTTTTCTAACACCTGATGCTAAAATGCCTGGAATCTGATTATAGAAGAATCAATCCCGGTTTTCGTTAATATTGAATTTGAATGCGAATTTGAGCATGAGAGTTACATCATAACAAAAATCAGAATGTTTCAAAATGTCAGTCACACTAGAATTTCAAACTGCCATAATTCAGCCACTTTTTAAGATAAAGCCAAAACAAAAATGTTCCAAAATCCTTGTATCACGATCTAACACTTAACGGAAACAACTTTTCAATTTATAATTTTTTATACATTTTTTTGAATTTTTAAAACAAATTAAAAAATTTAACTGGCTGCCATTTAAAAAAAGATGGCGCATGAAGTTGGCCAACGAAGTCTGTCGGGACCTTGGTATGTTCTGTACACGTGATCAGTCACATTCATATTGGTTTATAAATACGAGAGTTTCAGCATAACAAATATAAGATTTCAAAATCTCATCCACCCTAGAATTTCATATCTCAGCCATTTTTAAGATATAGCCAAAACAAAAAATGTTCCAGAATCCTTGTATCACGTTCTGACACTTAATGAAAACAGTTTTTATCAATTTATAATTTTTTTGTACATCTTTTTGAATTTTTAAAATTTAAAAATTTTTTAACTGGCCGCCATTTTGAAACAAGATGGCGGATGAAGCTGGCGAACGAACTCGGTCGAGACCTTGGTATGTCCTATACATATGCTCAGTCACATCCATATCGGTTCATAAATAAGAGAGTTACAGCATGACAAATGTCAGATATCACTGTTAAAAATAAATCCGTCAATTCACGGTAAAACTACTGGCAGCAAAGTTGCCAAACTTTTTCCGTTCCGTTAGTACATTTTCAGTTTTGAAAGATAAAGGAAGGGAAAACTCCGTTTGAAGAATCGGTAAGTTTCCGTTATAAATAAACTCGGTTTTAAAAAATGTCATCTCTAATTGTGCTGCCATCTATTGATTATTACGGGAGTATTTAATTTAATATTTGATATAATGGAAGAACATTTTCTGCCAGACCTGAGGATTGAACTGGGGACGTTAGTGGCTTGAGCCGAGTGCTTTACCGTAAGACCAGCGGGTCCTTGCTGGAGTAAGAGTAGGAAACGATTATACGGGATGTCTTCAAATCGCAGCTTGGGGCTTAAACAATTTGGGGTTTAGAAAACTGGTAATTTTGAAGTTAATTGCGGGGATATTTCGTAATGAGATGATGGTTGAAAACTATAGTATTAATAGAGGATAAAACATGAATTATATATATTCTTAATTTGATTGTTAGATGTAAAATATAAATATTATATTTTGAATTAAATTCGATAAATTTTTTTGCTTTTTTGCGAAAATCGATTTTTAATCAACTATTATGTGTTTTTTAAATGTGTTCGTTTAGAATATATTTTCAGTGTGAGTGTTTTTTATAACTTTAAAAAATAAATTGTGAATAATTTTAAAGGAATGAGTTTAATTCGAAAGCATTATTTTAGTTTGTTGCTTTTTTAAATAGGATCGATTTCTTTTTCACTTAACTTAGCTGTTATATATATATATATATATATATATATATTAATCTGTTTGTTTAGAATATATTTTAAGTGCGAATACTTTTTTATAACTTTAAAAAATAAATTGCAAATAATATTAAAAGAATGGAAAAAATTAATTTTTGCTTTTTTAAATTCGAAAGCACTATTTTCTTGTTGTTGTTTTAAATAAACTTGAAATTTTAATTTATTGAATTTTTAGTTTTTCTGTGCAGCAAAATGTCAGTTTTTGAAACATTGAAAATAAACATGCAGCAGATAACGGAATATCTCCGTTGGCTGCTTTTTTCTCCGTCCGTTCCGTTGTTTTTAGGAAATATGAGGAAATTTTCTGCTTTTAACTGAAAATGCCCTTTTGTCATGAAAAGGTAGTTTTTCTGTGAAATTCAGGAAAAAATTACCCGTGAATTTCAGATTATTTTTAACAGTATACTGGAAAATAAAATTCCGTCAATTTACGAAAAAAGGACTGGCAGCAGAGTTGCCGGAATGTTTCCGTTTTTTGAGGAATGTTCCGTCTTTGTAGTCCATAAATGGCGTGATACAGACGCGAAGGAATTGAAGCACATGTGTGGCGATCAAAAATACTGCAATCCCATTGGATGATAGATTTTTACATTAATAAATCCGTATTTGAAACTCTATAATCTTAAAAGTCTAAAAAGTGTACAATTTAGGGATACAGACAATTGAGTTTTCAGTTTTTATGCATAAGTTGAGGTGCCAAATACGCTCGGATTTTGTGTACTTTTTTTGCAAACTTTTTCTAGCTGAGTAGCAACAGATATACGAGATAGATTCCATTTTTCTAATAAAACGGAAACTTTCTGATCAAAATTCACGGAAGACAACCTGTCAATAAATGAAATTTTTTAACAGTGTATATATATATATATATATATATATATATATATATATGTGTGTGTGTGTGTGTGTGTGTGTGTGTGTGTAAATCAACATCTGAACGGAGGGTGGTTTTGGGGTCTGGGGGTCATGATCGATGAAAATATACCAAATTTTTTGGAATTGCTTTCCTCCGAACGGCTGCAATAGGCAGCTTTTTGGAGTGAAAGCTATTTAACAGTGTGCCCAGCGAGGCGAGTGTTATTGTACCGCACCACTATTTCCAAACGATAACCTTCGTGGTAGATTTCTTTAACAAGTGCAAGAAAAATTTACCACGAAGATTATTCTTTCGAAGTAGTGGTACAGAAATAGCCGCCTCGCTGTGAGCCCTGAAATAATATTACCCTACTTTTCAGCGAGACTACTCTAAAGAGTATAGTAAATATACTCAAATCTTTCTTTATCTAAATAGACTCATAGGTTTATTTAGTCTTATTCAGTGAAAATGTCCTTGATGCTGTTATGGAGTGGAAATCATCTTGTCTTTCATTTACTTTCTTTAGTGTTATATCATTTAAAATAATTGAATAGCAATTCGGTTCTTAAAGATTTTTTGCTCCCCCTATTAATTATATAAAGAGACAGTGTCTGCGAGATACACAAAAAAATCATGAATATTCTTCTTAATATAACATACAACACAAGGACCACCACTGTGTAATTGACTTGATAGTAAATTAGACTGATAAATAAATACAAAGCAACCAAAAGTGCAGTAAGCAGTCTTAAGTAGTGCTTTCACCACTACTCACTATAATAGGGATTTATGTATTTTAACCCTAGCATTAAAGTGTGTCTGTGGCCAGCAGGAAATTCAACCTTGGCAGATAAAATTGCAAGACAATATTCTTTGTTGTACCTATTATTGCAAAAACTCTTGACGTTACCAAAGAATATATGAATATAATCGAAAGGTTTTATCCTTTTTTATTTTAACTTCTCCGGAGTTAAAGTTCTTATCTTTAAGCCGAGAAAATAATTTTAGTTACTGCAAGAACAAAATGGTATATAAACAATTATCTTTATTTTGCTTCAGAAATTTTGTTTACCATTTGTTAGAGATAAAGAAATAACTAAGTAAGTTTTATTTTTATTAAAATATTTTTAAATGCATTTAAAAGCTTAAATTTCATTCAAAAGAAGACATAAGAATAGATGTTATTTTTTACTAATGTCTAGTATACGGTTTTAAAAGGTTTTCACAGTGTTGATGCTTTTTAAAATTCATGTATTAAAATTATATTTGTAATTTCTATAACAGCTACTTTAAAATAAATTTTAGAATACCTGAAAATGATCATAATACTATCTCTGAAATTTCTAACTTGCTTATTAATTCAAGGAGTCACAAAATTTCACTATTCAACTAAATAAAACCCTCATTATCTGTCTCTCTTAGAAAATGCACCTCCATAACTCACATGATTCAAGACCTTTACTATACTATTGTCTATAAAGAGGTCAGTTTTTAGTTTATTCTTAAAATTAAAGTTCAATGAAACTTCTTAAGTACGTTGAACTAACTTGAATCCAAAATATACAGAATATACATACATAATTGCCATGCTTAAATAAATCCTGTTAAAGAAACAATATATAATTCCTTTCCATTTATTTTTAAATTGCAAAAATAGCTGTGGAATGTGGGAATAACTTCCGTATTGAGGTTTTAATCTATAGCAGAAGTTTGCAATTATTTCTTCAAAACACTTCATTTATCTTTGAATTTATAGTGTTCTACGAGATATTTCTGCATTTGAATTTTCTTTTCACATTTGCTCCAATGGCGAATGCATTTTTAAAATTCAACTATTATTATTATTATTACTTCTATCACTATTTCTGAGAACTTCTAAAAGTAGTGTTAATAAGGAAAATTATAGGTAGTGGATTTTTTCCCCTTCAAATTACAGGTTGGCAGGTAGAGAATTATTTCGTGAAATAAAAGCACTGATGCTGAAAGATACCGCATTACGATGCTTTCATATTATTATTTTTAAAATAAACTTCAGAGGCCATTAAATTCATTCAACCCTCTATAATTTTCGTTGGATTTCGCTTAAAATTAAACAACATTTAAAAAGTACCTCGAATTTACTTATCGCAAATACTTCCAAAAACAGAGAGAGATAAAAAAAAAACTCCACAGTTTAATATTTTTGTAATATTACTATTGCCTCGTCCTCTTGTTAGATAACTTTGAAATTTGAAGCACACTTTTGTGTCTAATAGTTGATGAAATACCTTATGCATTATATATTATTTTAAATACATATATTATTTTATTATATATATTTATTATATTTATTATTTTTTTTGCACATACTTTTGAATTTTTCACTTTAAAGGCTGCTGTTTTCAAAAAACACGATGGCGGATGAAGCTGGCCAGCGAACTCGGTGGAGACATTGGTAAATCTTGTCCATATGCTCGTTCACATCCAAATAGGTTGAAAAATAATAGTGCTAATCGCATGACAGACATCAGATTTTTTCAAAATGTTAGCTACTATAGAATTTCAAACTGCTATATTTCAGCCATTTTGTAAGGTAGAGCCGAAACAAAAAATGCTCCGGAATCCTTGTATCAAGGCTTAACTCTTAAAGGAAAATCCTTTTTGAATTTCTAATTTTTTGTACATCTTTTTCAATTTGAAATTTTAAGTGATCGCCATTTTGAAACAAGGTGGCGGATGAAGCTGGCCAACGAACTCGGTCGAGACCTTGGTAAGACCTGTACACATGCTCAGTCACATCCAAATCGGTTGATAAATACGAGTGCTATCACATAATAAAATTCAGATTGTTTCAAAATGTCAGAATGATTGTTTCAAACTGCTATATCTCAGCCATTTTTAGCACTTTCCAACCTAGTTGAAAAGTTCTTATGACTTCGGTTTGTCTGGCCGTCTGCCGTCTGGCCGTCTGGCCGTCTGCCGTCTGTCCGTGCTCTAACTCCCGTAAATATGCTCGGATTGCTCTGCAATTTTTATATGTTATTGTCGTTATCTATAGCATGTTCCCTATTTCAACGGAAGTGTGTAGCACTGATAGTTTTTTTTACAGGGACACTCAAAAGAATTCCGTTACATTGCGGTCTATGGGGAAAAATCATTTGCGGTTTATTTAAATAATGTTTCACTATTTTAAACGCATTGAAATTTATATATATTACTAAGGTGCATTAGAAGAAGCTTAATATGGAACAGGGTGTGCATAGCACTTATAGTTACTTTACAGGGACAGTAAAAATAATTCCGTTACATTACGTCTATGGAGAAAAATCGTCTGCGGTTTATTTAAATAATGTTTCACTATTTTAAACGCATTGAAATTTATATAGATCACTAAGGTGCATTACAAGAGACTTACTACGGAATATTGTGTGTATAGCAGTCATCGTTCATTTACAGGGACACGCAAAAGAATTATTTACTGTCTGTGAACAATAATTCCTGGAAGTGCGTTTTAAGTTATTGAACGCGATTTTAATTTTAACTTGCTTTTTGTCTATTACGTGGTGTGTATAAATTCTGTAGATCCTATACAGGGCAGCACAAAAGTTCGCGAACACATTTCTGTTTATTGACAAACTCCAGACGGAAAATTTTAAACTGTGCTACGCGTTTCCTAACTGAACTAAAATTATCATCCTATGTAGTATATATACAAATCTATAGATCCTATACAGGGCTGAATAAAAGTATTCGGATATTTTTCCGAATATTGTATATGTTGGAAATTCCTGAAATTATGTTTTTAAATAGGTTATGCGTTTTCTAATTTGTTTACTTAGATGTTAGCTTTTAGCTTATTAAACGGTATGATTTGTAAAATTATTTTGGAAGCGTTGGAAAGTGCTATATAATCTATGCTTGACGCATGATTTTTCGTTCTTGTTTAAGATAGATTCGAAATAAAAATGCTACGAAATCCTTGTTATGAATGCCGAACACTTAAATAAATATACTGTTTGAATTTCAATTTTTGTTTAATTCGAAAATTTTAAGTAGTCGCCTTTTTGAAGTATGATGACAGATGAAGCTGGCTAACGAACTCGGTGATATTTTGGTAATCTCTGTGCATGCTCAGTCACATCCAAATCGGTTTATAAATACGAGTGTTACAGACATGAGTTACAGCATGACAAAAATCAGATTATATATATATATATATATATAAATCAATATTTGAATGTGGTGGGGATTTTGGGGGTCTGGGGGTCATCTGTGAAAATATACCAAAATTTTCCGGAATTGCTTTCCTCTAAACGGCAGCAATAGGTAGCTTTTTAGCTCATTAGCTCACAGGCTATCAAAGCCTGAGAGCTTATGTGCCCGCCGGTTCTGTATGTACGTACGTATGTATGTACGTAACGCGATAACTCTTGATAGAACTAACCGTTTTACTTTAAATTTTGTTTATAGGTTCCTTGTGATAAGGCGCTTCCCTGATTAGTTTTGGAGGTTCATTGGTTAAGCATAAAGGGGGGAATGGGGGGCTAACCCCCCATAATTTAGATAAATAGGTTTTTCATGCAGAATTATCCCATTTTCTTCAAATTTTGTATATAGGTTCATTTTGATAATGCGCTTCTGTCAATAGTTTTGGGGGTTCATTGGTAAAGTATAAAGGGGGAAAGGGGGGATAACCCCCCCTCTAATTTAGATAAATGAGTTTTTATGCAGAATTGTTCGATTTTCTTCAAATTTTGTATATAGGTTCATTGTGATAATGCGCTTCTCTGAAGAGTTTTGGGGGTTCATTGGTTAAGTATAAAGGGGGTAAGGGGGTCTAATTCCCCCTTAATTTAGATAAATGGGTTTTTCATGCAGAATTATCCGATTTTCTTCAAATTTTGTATACAGGTTAATGGTGATAAAGCGTTTTCCTGATTGGTTTTGGGGATTCATTGTTTAAGTGTAAAGGGGGTAACGGGGGGTAATGGCTGCCCCCCCCCTTAATTTATATAACTGCGATTTTCATGCAGAATTATGCGATTTTCTTAAAATTTTGTATATAGGTTCATTGTGATAAGGCGCTTTCCTGATTAGTTTAGGGGGTTCTTTGGTTAATTATAAAGAGGGTAAAGGGGGGGGGGCTTATCCTCCCCCCTTAATTTAGATGAATGTGTTTTTCATGGAGAATTATCCGATTTTCTTCAAATTTTGTATATAGGCTCATTGTGGTAAGGAGCTTCCCTGGTTAGTCTTGGGGTTCATTGGTTAAGTATAAAGGGGGATACGGGGGGGGGGGTAATCCCCCTAAATTTATATAAATGGGTTTTTCATGCAGAATTATCCGATTTGCTTCGAATTTAGTTATATGTTCATTGTAATAAAGGGCTTCCCTGATTAGGTTTGGGGTTCAGTTGTTAACTATAAGGGGGTGGGGGAACGTTGGGATGATCCCCCCTTAATATATTGTCGATTTCTTTATTTTTTGAGGGGCTTATTTCAAATTCTTTGAAATAAGTGTATAATATACAATTAGTGTGAATAGCCTGTGAGCTCAATGCCCTCAGTTTAACTGGGCAGTTTTCTTTTTTATTACTTTTTGTAATTGAAGCTGCCTAAAAATCACTGATGAAACATCCTCGTTGCATAGGAATCTCCAAAGAACATGAAATTCGGCAATGTTGAGGTCAGTAAAACGTATGTTTGTGCGCTTTGCGAACATAAAAAATAAACAAAAGACATTCCCAGATGCAGCAACCTCGTTATATAGGAATCTCAAAAGCAAGTGAAATTTGATATTGCCGCAGTCAATAAAACACGTGTATTTGAGCTCATGTTTAAAAAAAAAAAAAAAAAAAAAAAAAAAAAAAAAAAAAAAAAAAAAACATTGGATGCAGCAACCTCCTTGTATAAAACTCTCAAAAGCACATGAAATATGGTAATGCCGCGATCACTATAACGTTAACTGTCTCCAATTTTAGACTTCTAGTAATAAAAAAAGTTTGTTTTTACGTCTCATTCCCAGGTACCATTCATACTGGGCAAAAGGAAATTCATCAGGGCAACTGGGCGATACTTGTCTATGAACTTCCAGTCCAACTGACACTTTTTTTCTGAATGAAAGGGCAACTGCGTGTATCTATCTAATATACTAATAAAAGAAAGTTTCGCTCTGTGTGTGTGTCTGTCTATTTGTGTGTATGTGTGCGATGGCTAAGCAAAATCTAGTGCACCTAGAAGTCTGAAAATTTAGGTGAGGGTAGTCCAAGGTCTTTCCTGATGCACCTGAGATTCAGAATTTAAATATTTTAATAATTAGCCAAAATATAATTAAAAACTCATCAATAACTCATTTCTTTCTTTGCGAGCCGGCTTTCAGCACTCGCGCATGCCCAGAACCCGATTTACGCATCGGAAGGAGATGGAAGAAACAAACGGGAAGATTTTTGTGTTATTTTGTAGTTTTAAATCGGCTTAAATCAACCAAACACTCAGTACAGTTAAAATTGGAAGACATATTCAGAAACATCGTACTCTTACGTCTCAAATGCAGCAATTAATTCGAAAATATATTGTTGTTAAACCTTAGAAAAAAATATTCCAAAAAGGGTCGTTTTCCCAAAGGACGTTTCCCCCTTATGGCAACGCCCCTCTAGGGCGCAATTTTAGAGGTACTGACAAACCAAAAATATACATAAATATGCATTTAAAGCTACAACCTTCTTTTAATTGATGGTGTAATCGGTTTTAAAAAATACGAATTATAACCCTTTCAGAAACACCATTCACTTTTCGCCTCTTGGAAATGATCTTTTTTCTATGCTAAAAGTAACTAAAGGTCCGTATTTCGACACAACCTTTTTTGAGCATCTCGGTAGTCGAGATTTACAGCACCTATGAAATAAAATTTTCGAAACATTCAGACATGTAGAAATATTTAAAAATAAATAAAATCTGAAAAATTTTCAAAAAAGATTAAAAAAAAAAAAAAAAGCGGTGTGTTTTGGCGTCCTCGTCGCTCTGCTTCGACTCATGTTTTCACTACTAAATATGGATAATTTTTCACGAAATTTTAAAGACAGTTTGGATGCAGTTATGTTTATAACCGATTAACATTTCAGAGAGTTTGGAAGATGAGAACTATTTCTTATTGTTATGTTAAAGGAGCCGACGCGAAAGCAAACAAACAAAAAGCGAGAAGGAAACATATTTCTTTTACAACTAGATAACAATATTTTTTCACGAAATTTGTACACGGGCTGTAAAACAGTTATATTTATAACGATTATAAATTTCAAAGGGTTTGGACAACAAAAACTATTTTTTTTTTTTTTAACTATGAAACGACCCTACGTAAAAAAAGAAGAAAATGTTTTCTTACGAGTACTTTTATCACTTATATCAGTATATATATATTTATTTTTTTATTTATTTTTTGCGATGTAATCATTAAAAATAAACATTCATACAAAATCGGGTTAAAGATATAAAATAATACAAATTTAGAGTTTATTTAAGGTTATTATCTCGGGCCCGGGCAACACCAGGCGGATCAGCTAGTACTAATAATAATAAAAAAGAGTTTGTCTATCTGTGAGTGCATCTGTTGACGATGGCTACCGCGCGTAGAGGTCTGAAAATTTGGATGAGGATAGTCCAAAGCAAGTCCGACTGCACCCGAGTTTCAGATTTTTATTTTTTGTTAATTAGACGAGATATTAATTAAAAACCACAACGAACTTTCATTAAAAAATACACCTTTTTTCTCAAAATGGTACGCGCCGCGGCTGTTCCGGAACTTACTAGCATGGAAGATCCAAAAGGTTTAATACGGCTTTTTTTAGTCGTTTTTCGAAGCGCGCATCGGCCACAGCATTGGAAATACGGAACAACTAACAACGTATTCTTAATTTTCGTACATTTTATAATAATTTTGAACACCGCAAACTGCATATAAAAAATATAAATCTTAACCCTTCCAAAAAAGTTTTGAAAAAAGTCCGATTTCGTAGGGAGTCCCCCTTTTTTCTAAGATCGCGTCGGAGTCAATTTCAGAGATACGGATAAACGAAAGATATTTATTTCTAGCGGACATCTTCTCAACAAAAGTGGAATCCGTTTACAAAAATACAAATATTAATCCTTTAAAAATAAAATCACAATTGGAGGTCACTTTGCGCCTCCCGGAGAGACAATATTTTTTTTTTTTTTTTTAACTCTAAAAGTAACTAAACATCGCGCGTCGGTAGCTTAACAGAATTTTTTTACATGTTTTTAGTACACTCGATTTACACATCAAAAGTACATTCGGTAATGCCTCGGACACTAAAATGTATATATGGGCGCTTCGCGCCCATGAAAACATCGATAAAAATGTCCTTCCGGCCTGTGCCGAGAGGAAAAGGTAGCTTATTCCTTGTTATTAAACCTTATTCCTTGTTTTTTTTGTTGTTGTTTTTTTTAAATTCAGCTAATTTTTTCAAACAGACGAAACTAAAATGCGTGGACCCCACTTATTGAATATTCAATCCCATTTTTCGTCAATACTGAATTTAAATCAGAAATTTTGCCAAATTATTCAGCTATATCCAAGTTGGCTTCATTTAGACAGTTTAATTTTTGTCGCCAAATTTGGCGATACTTCGCCAAATATCTACAAATTTTGCGAGAATTTGATGCTGGCGGATATGACTATGTAGTTTTAAACATATGAGAGTTGCAACAATGGTTACAGCAATTAAAGTAAATTTGCGATAAACTACGTTTTTTAAAGCTCATAAATTGAACCTGATTATGGATTCATCAGCCACCCTAGAATTTCAAACTGCTATATCTCAAGCAATTTTTAAGATACGGGCGAAACAAAAAATGCTCCGGAATCCTTGTATCAAGGTCGAACACTTAAAGGTGAAAACGTTTTGGATTTCTATTTTTCGATACATTCGGACGATTAGCAGTAGTAAAAAAATAATAAAATCTGCAAAATTTTTGCTCAGAAAATGAACACGCGGGCGGCTTCAGCTCATGCTTTTACAAAAAAAAAAAAAAAAAAAAAAATCAATACTTTTGCACGAAATTTTTATACAGTCCTTAAAACCGTTATGTTTATATCTGATAAAAATGTCAAAGAGTTCAGAGGATAAGAACTATATTTGGTTTTAATGTCAAAGAACCCGACACAAAAAAAAAAAAAAAAAAAAAAAGCTGGAGGAAAACAGTTTTTTACAACAAAATATCAATATTTTTTCCCGAAGTTTTTACATGGGCTTCAAAATTGTTATATTTATAACCGATAAAAATTTCAAAGAGTTTGGACAATAAGAACTGTTTTTTTTTTTAACTATTAAATGACCAGATGTGTAAAAAAATCTTCTTAAAAGAACCTTTACCACTAAATATCAGTATCTTTTCACGAATTTTTTACACAGCCTACGGAAACATTATATTTTTAGCTCATAAAAATTTCAAAGAGTTTGGACAATAACGACTATTTTTTCAACATTCAGTGTACTCAACGACCTTCCTCCCCAAAATTTTTTCATCATACTTCAAAATTACGCATCGATTTGGGAAATCAAAATACGAAGAAAACAAAAATACAAAACCACATATTACATTTACGTCTCTTTCCAACAGTGTAATTCGTTTAAAAAGATACGAATATTAACCCTTTGAAAAAAAAAAAAATTATTTTCCCAAAGTCACGATTGGCGAATTTCGTTCTGCCCTATAGGATGTCGATGTGAAAAAATGCGAGAAGAAAAACACTGCTTTTTAGAAATAAATATCAATATTTTAGCACGAAAATTATACACATGCTTTGTAAACTTATATTTACAACTCATAAAAATTTCAATGAGTTTGGACAATAATAATTTTTTTTTTTAATTTAAGTGTATTCCATGTTAGTCGATAAAAAAAAATTGAAGCTTCTTACCAGCTTTTTTTATTTTAGATTTCCGCTTAAAAATATAGACTCATTCAATACTTTTTTTAGGTATATTTAAGGCTATTATCACAAGGTCAGCTAGTATCCTAATAAATAACTGGCACATTAATATACACTAGTGTGCAAAACTTAAGCAAACACAAAATGCTAATTTCTGAACATGTGAGTACTCAAAAGGAAATTCTATAAACAGCAAGTGTAGAAAATAGGTACTACCCTAACAGCACAGACAGTCGATGTGAAGTCTTCTTGACATCACAAATGGTCACAATTGTCACAGTCGCTACAATGAACAGAAATGTGATATCTTTCATTCGTCTCATTTTTACTTTCATTTGGTCACTCCACTGAACAGTCACCATGACTGCTGCTTTTTGACGCGTCACCAGGTGACTTTACAATGAAGTCATCTTGTGACTCTCGTGTGACTGTCATTTTGACACTCCATTATAAAGTCATCATGATAGCTGTTCTGTGACGAGTTCCCAAGTGACAGAAAATGAAATCATCTGATGACTTTTTACAAAGGAGTGCAATGATGACTTCACAATAGAGTGTCGATCACCGGAAAGTCACCATGCGACTTCATTGTGACATTATTTGGCGACTCATCACATTGCAATGCTCACAATGACTTCAAAGTTCAGTCTTCAACTGACAGTGACTTGAGAATCACAAGGTGACTTCATTGTAATGTCACCTGGTGACCCATCACAAAGCGACAGTCACAGTGACTTTTCAGTGTTAACAATCATTTGAGAGTAATAATGAGACAGTGAAATATCCCAAATTTTGATTCACCGTAGCGATTGTGACACTTCTAACCATGTGTGACGTCAAGGGGACTTCACATCGACTGGCCGTGCTGTTAGGATAGTACATCTTTTCTACACTTGCTCTTTATAGAATTTCCTTTTGAGTACTCACGTGTTCAGAAATTATCATTTTGTATTTGTTGCTTAAGTTTTGCACACCAGTGTATCTATGCTAAATTTCAAGTTGAGTTCTAAATCGGGTGCTCGTGCAGCAAAGGACGCTTTGTGTCAAGGTAGCCAGGTGATTTCCAAGCGGCTGGTGTACAATAGAACAACAGAAAATAAGGATTGGAGAGCGTTTTGTGGGTCAAGAATTGGTTTTTCAATCAAAAAATGATGAAACTGACGTTTCCTTATTTTCAATGGAGAATCCAAATCTATCTTCAAACTTCAACAACAGAAATGTCTGAAATACTAATAATTGTAAGAGTTATTGACATCAAATAAAAACTCGTTGTTTGATAATTAATCGTGATGGAGCCATTTTCGTTAATTTTGGTCAAATCTCAAAATTTATCTAGAACTATAAACTAATTTGAAAAACGAATGAAGCTAGTTATTGCATTATTGATAGAATTAACTGAAAGTTTCTAAATAATGGGAACATTTTTTTTTCATTCTCATAATGCGATCTTTTTCTTTTTTTTAAACGAAAGTCAAATTCTAAATTCTAAAAAAAAAAAAAAAGAAAAGAAAAGAAAAGAAAGAAAAAGAAAAAGAAAAAGAAAAAGAAACAGAAAAGAAAAAGAAAAAGAAAAAGAAAAAGAAAAAGAAAAAGAAAAAGAAAAAGATCGCATTATGAGAATGAAAAAAAATGTCCCCATTATTTAGAAACTTTCAGTTAATTCTATCAATAATGCAATAACTAGCTTCATTCGTTTTTCAGATTAGTTTATAGTGTGCTAGATAAATTTTGAGATTTGACCAATTTTTTTATTTTTATTTATTTATTTATTTTTTTTTTACATTTGCTCATACTGAACTTTATTTTGACGCAAACTTTGAAAATATAAACGCATGGGCCTAAAGTTATTCATTAAACTTCAAGCTGTTAATTATGATCCACCCTCTATATATTAGTATCTAAGTGTAATGTATTTCCTATTTACTCTTTCGAGAATATGACGGACTGGGAGCTGAAACGAACATCAATTATTCGCAAGGATCCGAGGAATTTATAATAGTTTTCGAAATTTTGAAAATTCAGTTAAGTTCTGGTGTTAAATTTTCGATCTCTGACCACTGTTTTTAATTATTTTATTGTATTCCACGTTCTTGATAGACGGTGGAAGAAAGTGCCGGGTATAGAAGTTGGAGCATGATATAATCCGAAAAAGCGAAATACGCTAGTGAAAGGGATAAGACTCTTGAGAATATCGTGGAGATAATCCCTATTTATTCCGATTTTATCAACATTAAAATGATTTAACATTTTGGCAGCGTGAACTAGTAAAATTTTATTTCGGATCTCCCAGTTAGAAAATCCAGTTAAATTAGCATTAATATTGCAATATGGAAATTGCATTATAGAGGTTTTAGAAGGTTCAGAACCATTTTTTACCCCGTTTTGAAAATATGAACAAATATTAATTTTCCTTCATGATCATGATAATGTAGCGTATAAAAGATTTATTAACTGATTGAAAACTTCCATTCCTTTTTATTTGATGCTACCATCTGCATTCCATATCTCATGAGGCGAGGCACCTGCCGCGAGGATTAAAAACCACATCGTCCGCAACCTGTTTCATGTGCGAAATTGAAGAGGTTCGTCCATATTTCATAATTCGTGTTAGGCGTGTCGGTGCCCATGGGAGCAGAAAATGAGAGATCGGGGGAGGTAAGTGCGCATAGTGGTGTAGGGCGTAGCTGTCCCCGGTGCGAATAAAACATTCATTGGCTGGTATTGCATGCTATGGATCGATGTGACGCTCACCACATTTCCTCTACCTTGAAAAGCTTTTCAAAGCATTGCGTGTGAGATAGATGTTAGATTCTTTGGGTTAATGGTTATGGGTTTACTGGGTAAGTATCGAATGATGTAACTTAGATGCTAACATTTGGGAGACTAAATGACACGGAGATGTGTCGCATCCTATTACAATTCGTATTACTCTGAAATTTTGGAATGGAATACGTGATTACATCCATATGTTTAAAACCAGTGTCTCCAAATCCCTAAAATGGTCGTGTAGCTAACAATCTTCCAGGCTGTTTTCAAATCTTTTATTTCTTTAACTAGAAGAGCAATTAAATAATTTTGTTTCATAATTGAAGAGCTCGGATGTAAAATAACGTAAATAACAAAACGCAAGTTTCGAGATATTCACTATTGAAGTTCCCTAAGAAAACTACAATAAAAACTATTCGAACTGCTTCCTCTAATGTAGCTGATTTTTTAAGACTGAACCTTGAGTTATCTTATGTACAACATTTTCTGTCTGAGATTTTTTTTCTATTGATCTTATTGAATATTAATAACACAAACGCTTTGTGCTTTTCAAGAAATTATCTTTCATTATGATGGCATATATTGAGTCATAAATAAATCTCGTACTTTAAAAAGGATGTCCGAATGCAGTTTTTACATGAAAATCAGAAAAAAATTTAAAAATGTCTGTTGCTAGTTTTATACCCGAACCCTACAATTCAGACAGCGTTCTGCTTTTACACCAGAATTTAGAAAAATTACATGCATACCTGCTAAATTTCCCGTATTTTGAGCACCAATATTCCCAGGTATGTATGCCAGGCATGTAGATTTTTCGAGCCTTGCTTCAAACCGCAAAAATATTAAGAGCACCAATAACTGAGCAATGACTCTTCATAGTAAAACTCTAGTTTCGATTTTAAATCTAAAAGAAGAAAAAACTAAATCTAAAGCTATTAACTTTTAAAATCACCTTTTAACTTCTGGACCATCCTGTATGTCATAGTTTCTTCGAGAATTTTATTAAATTACTAAATTTTTTGTTTCACGGGAAAAAAAATTAAACGTTTTTTTTACTGTATTGCATGTAAGTATACGAATATAATATTGTGTATGGTTGCATATGGTTCGAATAATTACTTACAGTCAGGGCTGTATTCTGAACACGTGAAGTAAGTACAAATTTCCGCAAAAAAAGAAAACAGTAATTTTAGCCTTATTTATCTGCAATTAAATAAGGCAAAATTTGCTATTATATTTTACTGGTGGAAGTCTGCACATGCTGCACATGTTCAGAATACGGCTTTTCCTACAGTATTTGAATCGAAGTTTATATGCTAATTTAATTACCATAAATTGGGATAACTTGGGCCCACAAGAAAAAAAAAAGTTTTAAATCACTCCTGGGTCTAATGCAGCCATACTCAACCTTTTTTTTCTCGCGGGCCGCAAACATATGTTTGCAACGTTAAGCGGGCCGCAACACACTTAAAAAAGGGTAACTAAAATAGAGTAATTAATATTATAAGATAACATAAGTTGTATAACAAAGAAATATAACAAAGTTAATATTACAAAATGTTTAACATCACTATTTCCAAACAATAAACTTTCTGGTAGATTTCTTTTGCAAGTGTTGTAGAAATAGGCCGCAAATTTTGTTGTTTGTAAATAGTGGTGTAAAAATATGTTGGTGGTAATTTTTTCTGAGACAAACGTTAACCCTAAAAAGTCGTATTAGCTATATAAGAAGTATAAAACGTAATCATATAACAATGCAGAATTTCCATGCTCTAAAGAAAAAAAATCAGATATTCTCTAATAAATCAAGTCTTTTGCGCAAAAACTTTATTATTATTTTTTAATTGTAGAAATATATATTGCAAATTTAATTAATTTGGAATAATGTTTGATTAGTATTGAAGATTAGGAAATGTATAGACCACTGTAGCACAAATGTAGGACTACAAACATATAAAAATAACTTTTCACTAAGAAAACGGCATTAAAATGTTTTAACATAATTTTAAATTAATTATAAATAACAGGACAGGTTTTGTATTCTCATGAAAATAATTAAAATAACACTGAAGATCTTAAATACTTTTTATACACATCTCAATTACTTTTATAAATATTGAATGATGATTATGTGTCTCGGGCCGCATATCAAGAGTCGCCGGGCCACATGCGGGCCGCAGGTTGAGTATGGCTGGTCTAATTTGTTAATGTGTTGAGAGTACTGACGTGATTCCACCGAGTATTGCTTAATTATGTCAATACTCTCAATCAGTGGTCGGAAGTAGTGCGATACTATACCTTTTCAAGTAGTTTGTAAGTTTATGGTTATGTATTTATTTGGTTGTATATCGGCAGTCGCTATACGAGGCTATCTCATTAATTAATTTAATTAGTCCTCAATTTCGAGCCTAGATTGAATCCTTTGAGAAAATCTGAAAGCAGCGAAGTTACTGATTACTTTTTAAAGGTAAGTTTGTAGTTGCTACCATTTAAAACAGGCAGTTGACTGCATTTTCGATTTTCGATAAAATAGTTGTAGTTGTTAGTGCACTACAAAATAAAAGTAAATTTTCCGGCCATCGCTCTCAACACTGTAAAACCAGGAATGATTTAAAACTTTTTGTTATAGGTCCACGGTCCAAGTAACCCCTGTTTACGGTACATTTGAAATCACCTTTCACACAGCACAGTTTTACCTGATATTGTTGATATGTAGCATCATTTAAAATAAGAAATCAACATAAGGCGTTCTTTTATATTTCGAAATTGAGTATAAAGGTTTTGCAAAATTTACCACTAAAAATGGTATAATAACATAAACTTAATAGGCTATTTTTAAGCCTACAATGCATGATTTTTATTTCATGCGAAAAAAAATGTCTTTTATGATTTGGATCAGTGTTTCTCAACCATTTTACCCCACGACACAATTAATCCTATGGTCAAACTCAAACCTAAACGGTACACTAAAATTATTATGAAGAAAAACATTCTGAAAATAATATATGTCATTTCTAGTTTATTTACTAACACAAACAAGATGCTCTATTAGAGCCAAAAGAGTCCAAAATAATTTATTACAGTTTGTAATATTAAGACTGTCACAATTCTTACAAACTTATTTCATATTAACTTTTACGTTTTAAAGAATATTAAAATTAAATATTAAATGTTAAAATATTAAAATAAAAAATATATAAAATATTAAAAAATTAAAAAATTAAGTATTAAAATTCTTAGAAATTTATATACATTAACTTTTAAATAAATATTTGAGCTTGAGTTTTTTTTAATTAGATTTTTTAAGTTAGATTTTTTTAATTAGATTTTTCTTTTTGTGTATGATAAAATTTTTGGATAGTCATTACTCTTAAATATTTTTCCAACGGTCATTCTACTGCATTTTATATTGTAACATTTTTCATAATTTTTCATGAAGGAATTAAATTTATCTGATGATGTGAGACTATTTTCATGATTCCCTTACATACTCTTATAAAGAGCATACAAACAGAGAAATAAACTTCCAAATAATGCAACTTTATGATACTAAATTTTATCTCGAAGCAAATCGCATAATAAGGAATGTTGGATATTAAAGTATCGATATTTCTGTTAATTATTAAAATCTTGTTACAACTCGACTTAAAATTTTCACGACAAATCTCAAGTGCCCTCAAGGCGCACCATTGCGTTGCGACACACCGGTTGAGAACCATTGATCTCGATAGTGGGGAAAATTATATAAAAAATTGCAAAATAAATATTTTAGTAGAAAAAATATTTTTCAACTATGCATTATCACAGAAAAAATATTTTTAAACTATGCATTATCACAAAAAAAAAAAAAAAAAAAAAAAAAAAAAAAGAAAAAAAAAGAAAGAAAAAAGAAAGAAAAAAGAAAGAATAAATAAAAAGATAAAAAGAAAGAAAAAAAGAAAAAGAATAAATTTTGTAGCACACAGTTTCGATTATTAAAAAAAGGGTGTGAAAAACATGGTTTTAATATTTCTACACGTAAAATAAGTGGCATAATTAATAAAAAAAGAAAACTGCCCAGTTAAACTGAGGGCATTGAGCTCACAGGCTATTCACACTAATTGTATATTATACTCTTATTTCAAAGAATTTGAAATATGCCCCTCGAAAAATAAAGAAATCAACAATATATTAAGGGGGGGTCATCCCCCCGTTACCCCCCATAGTTAACTAATGAACCCCTTAAACTAATCAGGGAAGTCTCTAATTACAATAAATATATATACAAAATTTGAGGAAAATCGGATAATTCTGCATGAAAAACCCATTTATCTAAATTAAGGAGGGATTAGCCCCCCTTTCCCCCTTTATACTTAACCAATGACCCCCCAAAACTATTCAGAGAAGCGCATTATTACAATGAATCTATATACAAAATTTGAAGAAAATCGGATAATTCTGCACGAAAAACCCATTTATCTAAATTAGGGGGGTTATCCCCCCTTTCCCCCTTTATACTTAACCAATGAACCCCCAAAACTATTGACAGAAGCGCATTATCAAAATGAACCTATATACAAAATTTGAAGAAAATGGGATAATTCTGCATGAAAAACCCATTTAGCTAAATTAAGGGGGGATTAGCCCCCCTTTTCACCTTTATACTTAACCAATGGCCCCCCAAAACTATTCAGAGAAGCGCATTATCACAATGAACCTATATACAAAATTTGAAGAAAATCGGATAATTCTGCATGAAAAACTCATTTATCTAAATTAGGGGGGGGGGTATCCCCCCCTTCCCCCTTTATACTTAACCAATGAACCCCCAAAACTATTGACAGAAGCGCATTATCAAAATGAGCCTATATACAAAATTTGAAGAATATGAGATAATTCTGCATGAAAAACCCATTTATCTAAATTATGGGGGGTTAGCCCCCCGTTTCCCCCCTTTATGCTTAACCAATGAACCTCCAAAACTAATCAGGGAAGCGCCTTATCACAAGGAACCTATAAACAAAATTTAAAGTAAAACGGTTAGTTCTATCAAGAGTTATCGCGTTACGTACATACATACATACGTACGTACAGAACCGGCGGGCACATAAGATCTCAGGCTTTGATAGCCTGTGAGCTAATAAAAAAGGAAAGCAACTTCAAAGTTTAGATTTGATTGGGAAAAAGGTAAAAAATGCATACCCAAAGGTACTTTCATCACTTATTATATCTAAAGTCACATCTCATGTTTTAAAAGACAGTCCAACTCCCAAAAGAACTACAGTCAAACCTCGTTATACCGCCATTATCCGTTCAAGAAATTTTTGGCGCTATAACGAGTTTGGCGGTATACCGAATTAAAATACAATAAAAATTAATTTTCATACTATTATACTAATATTATTATTATTATAAAAATAAATATCAGTAATGCCTTTTTATTAAATTATCCAATGGTATATAGTATATTATAATAGTATAAATTAATATAATATAATTAATATACATAATATAATTAATGCTACATGATTCAAAATTATCCAATTAATGTATGAAATTAACATGCACTTACCTCTTTATATAGTCAATTTTAGATAAAGTAGATAATTATGCACATAACAGACACACACATACATTAAATATCACACTGAATTATTTTACTTTAATTATCTTTTACAGGAAAATATTTTAATATGCTAGTTTGAGTTTTCTTTTCAATATTGATTTTTTCAATATCTTTTTCTACAACTAAAAGATTGTTCATCATTTTTTTATCAGTTGCATGTTTTTCTAAGAAAATTCTTATTTTCCCAATGCAATTTTTAACTTCATCAGATGTAACATGCGGCGTTTCAGCTTCTTCAGCTTCGCTGTCAGATGAATTTTCATTTTCATTTTGATTGGCAACAATTTCTTCGATTGTCAAATCTTCAAATGTTGAAACACTTTTGTCTATATTAATGTACTCAATTGCCGATAGAGGATGCTCAATTTGTGTTAATTTGTGTATTTCGTCTAGTAGTTCCTGAAGTGCTGTACTGTTTTGTTTTTTAGTAGATCCTTCAGGTTTAATCAATCCAGTATGTTTCCAGCAGTTAACAATAGTTTCTGATGAAATTTCATCCCATGCTTTTTTTATCATGCGAATAGCATCATGTAAAAGGATTGGAGAAAAATCATCTTTACTGATTTTTTCAATGATATTGTTTTATCTGGCTGCAAGCGGTAAAAAAGCCACTTTCATCCATATTGTAAACGTCCTCTTGTTTATATTCTAAAATCAGCGCACTCAGTTTTTTGCGACCATTTGACACAATATCTTCATCAACACCTGCAGTTTCACCACTTCGTATGTACTGAGAGAATCCTCGTCGCTTTTTAAATCTGTTCAACCAGCCACTACTGTATTCGAAATCTGTAATATTCATTTGCTGGCCAAGAACTTTTGCCTGCTCTCTGATGACATCTCCGTTGATAGTGGCATTTTTAGCACTCATTTGTTGTATCCATGTGCAAAGGGCATCCTCTAAGTCTTCATGTTTCGCTGTTTTCAGTCTTTTTACAGATGATTGCAGTTCGTTGGTGTTAATCCATTTTTCTGTATTCATCAAAATGTCTCCGATGCAGCGCCTGCTAACAGGCTTTTTCCAGAGTGTAGAAAAATGATTGGAGATGTGTTGCTGCGATACATTCACATTTCTTTCTTTATATTCACAAATTTCCCGCTTTTCTGAAATTGATAAAACTGCTCTTTTCGCCATAATGAGTTAAAATAAAGAGACAGAATGATATTTTACAGATTTAGCTGGTGAATTCTTCGATGTTTCAATCAACGTCCGACCAAAATTTTGAATGAGAGATTTTGCACTGCACACCGTTTTCTTCGAAAGAAAGACACTTGAAAGAAGTAAAGAAATCGACATAAAGTACAGGGAGAAGTTATTTTTTACATTGTTCTCACCTGAGAGAGGAGAGACCCTTTCAGCCAATGGCGTGCCATGCCTTGTTTTCTCCCTGCTCCAGAAGCGGATCGGATCACGTGACTCGCCAGTCTGAATCAGAAGTTTTACTTGCTCGGCACTCAGTGCGCGTTATTTTTCTTCTCCCAATGACAAGTAGAATGGGTAGCAGGTGCATTTTGGCAGGTGTTGAGAACAATATAAATTCTTTGCTATTCAATAAAGTTTGAATTGAGCTTGAAAACATCTAGACACAGGAAAAGGAAGTGTCCTTTGAAATTCTAACAAAAAATTTAAAAAAGAAAGATATGCAAAGAAAATACAGTAATTTCTAGACATTTTTTTTGGCGGTATATCGAGTTGGCGCTTTAACGGATACATTACATTGAAATTCCTATTTGGCAGATTTGTTCATAGACGCAATTGGCGGTTAAACGGAATTGGCGCTATTTCGAGATGGCACTAAATCGGGGTTTGACTGTATATCGCAAAATCTTTAAGCATCTCTATAGAATCTGTAAACAAAATTATAAAATCTGATTTAAAGCTAATCAAAACAAAAATACTTCATGTTCATCGCGTTATGAGAAAACATTTTTCTCAGAGTAAGAATATATGTGCAGATTGTTGTACGAAAATTGTTTGGCAGGTGAAATATGAAAATATGTAGTTACAATTGATGAGGGCCTTGCAGATATATTTATCTGGTTGCAATAAAAAAAGATGAGAAAAATACCTAAAATGTTGGTTCAGAGAAAACAGGGAAAGTTTTGCTAAAGGTTTTATGGTTATTGCTGTATTCTCCTCTAAACGGAAAACTTAAAATAAGGAAAGTAGAAAAAAATGTCACAATTAAGTTGGATTACAATCAGAAACATGCTTTAACACCTATTTTCAAAGAAGATATTCCATCACTTTACCCAAACAATCTTTATTGTGTTACGTTCTATCAGGATAAGGTTACCAGCCATACGTTTAAGTCTACCGCTATATTTTTAGAAAAAATGAGAAATGAAACTGAAATTGAGGCTGTTTCATTTAAATGCATCCTTACTCAAGACAACCGATGTGGTTCCTATGTATTACTGTGCATTTGGATTTTTAAAACAAACTCTGTATAAGTGTCATCCCAAAACACTGGATGGACTCTGGAAGATTGTGATCGAGGAGTGGAATAAAATCGACCTTGATATTTTAAGAAAAGCTCTTTTATCTTGAAAATTAAGATGCAATATGATAGTTCAATAAAAGGGCTATCAGACTGAACATATTAGTAAACATAATTCTTATCTTTGTTTATATATTTCTTTTTCCAAAATCGTTACAAAAATGTGTGAACTGTGAACACTCTTTTATATCAAGTAAAAGTGTAATTTTCATGGGAGGTACTGAAGCTCTAATGTATTATATAGAACATAAATTTTTACGGCATTCAGAAAAATATGTTGTTACTTTTATAGAATATGATTGTTTACATTGAATTGATTTTGACATTTTTGCTTTTGATTTAACTCTTAAATAGGATGTCTATTTTTTAAGGATTTTAAATAAAAGATGGAAAATCTACAAGTTGTATGAACTGTTTAATTTGCGGGTAATACTTTTAATGCGTATAACTCTGCTCTGGTCCTAGTTTAAGCTTCTATTCCCTGTTATTCAAATATTCGGTATTGTATGAAAAATAACATTAAAGTATATTTTAAATATACGCATTAATAATTTGTCAAAAGGTAAAAATATTCTTTGCCATTAAATCTGAAATTTAATATAAAATTGATTCAAACAGCTTTGTTTAAATTAAAGTTGGAAATTATTTGTAACTCATTGTATAAGTTTTTTTTCGGAAGCATTTTTTCATTCTTTATTTAAAATTAGACTTTTTTTAAATGTTATGTCGAATGAGTTGCTAATTGCTTCTTCATGGAACAAATTTTGTTTCAACAAATTGTTTTATTTTCAAACGAAAATAAATTTGTTTCTATGCTGGGCAAATGTAAAAGTTTTTTATGTTTGAAAACTTTTACATCTTTATTTGTAATTATTGAAAGAAAATACTCTGGAAAGTAATTAATGTTTTTTATGGGTATTTTTAAACTTCTTACTTTTTCTTGTGTTTCTCTTTTCCTTCGACTCCCAAAGCATTGATTTTTTTTAATACTGTCATTATTATTTACCATAAGGTAAAGAAATTGAATGATAAAAATATTACAAATTATATATAAATTTTTTTTGTATTATTTATGGCTTCTTCAGTTCTAACTGTTATATCCACAGGAACACATTGATCTTATGAAAAGTGTGTGTATTTCGTTATTATATTTTATCAGCATAACTTTCGGTTATTAATTATTTTTTGTACTCTCCTCTGTCTCAATTATACTTAAATGCACCAGAGGAAGAAACAATCTGAAAAAATAAAGGTTCAGATAGCTTAAATTTGGCGTTCTTCTTATTATGTGTCTTTTGTTATATGTATTTCATTAGTAATTAAAAGGTGCTGAATAAAAGAGAAAAGAGAGATTAAATTGGGATAAGATAAAATTTGGCCATGAGGCGAATTATTAAGAGTATGCGTTGTAAGTTTTCGTTAATTAAAACAAAATATATATTGTGCCTGTGAGATGTAATCTTCCTAACTGAGCGAAAAAGTCCGGGCCAGGATTCGAACCCGGGATCCCTTGGCTGAAGCTGCCAATGCTATACCAACTGAGCATTCCCGGACGAATATGGATGAACTACACTCTAAAAAAAAAAAAAATCCGTGAAAATACAAGAGATTTTCCGTAAAATTTTCCGGAGAAGTTTCATTTTTCCAAAACAACAGTAGAATTTCCGTAAATGACATTAATTCCGTAAAGGAGATTTCAAATTCGTAGATATGCAGGAAGTTTTCCGTAAATTTGATGGATTTTTTTCAAAACAGTACAATGTCCGTATTTCCCCATTTCCGGAAATAACGTTCAGAGGTTTATATACAGATATATGCGAATTAAGATTATTGTATTTACTAGGGTCCAGGGTCTTCTAGGATCCAGGCCTGGACCGGTCCTACCCGTGGGCCTATTTTCTGTCATTAGACTCGGGCCAATCCTGGAGCTCATTCTAACCTGGCCCGTGTCTGGACGGTAATTTTTTGTGAAAATAATGATATATTTTTTATTTTTTAGTGAAATTTTTAGAAATTTACTTTATTTATATTACAGAATTTTTTTTTGTTTTAAATCTACTTTATTTTCTTTATAGTGCTTCAAATTATGAATTTTTTCACTGACATTTTAAAATTTTATTTTAATTTTATTAACGTGAGGCAATATTAGGTTATTAAAGGTTTCGTAAAATAATATCTTTGCAAATTATTGGTATTGAACAAAACTGATTTGTCTTATAAATTTGTGAATTAATCTAAAATTTATTATTTTATAAATTATAATTTTAGAAAATTTATATTTTTTCTTTAAATTTATAAAAATAATTAATGATTTTTTTCTTTACTTTTATAAAAATGAAGTTTATAATTTTATAAAGTTTATAATATATTTAGTTAGTTTATAATTTTATAAATTAAACTAAATTAATTTAGACTAAATTAATAAATCCAAATTTAAACATACCTATCCCAAGGTTATTTCAAAATTTTTGCAAATGATTTTTTTCTTTACTTTTATAAAAATGAAGTTTATAATTTTATAAAGTTTATAATATATTTAGTTAGTTTATAATTTTATAAATTAAACTAAATTAATTTAGACTAAATTAATAAATCCAAATTTAAACATACCTATCCCAAGGTCATTAATTTCAAAATTTTTGCAAATTATTGGTATGTAGGTGTTAAACTAAGCTGATTTGTCTTATAAACTTGTGAATTAAACTAAAATTTATTATTTTATAAATTATAATTTTACGAAATTCATATTTTTTTCTTTAAATTTATAAAAAATAACTAATAACTTTTTGTTAACTTTTATAAAAATGAAGTTTATAATTTTATAAAGTTTATAATTTATTTCGTTAGTTTATAATTTTATAAAGTTTATAATTTATTTCGTTAGTTTATAATTTTATAAATTAAACAAAATTAATTTAAACTAAATTATTAAATCCAAATTTAAACTTACCTATCCTAAGGTCATTAATTTCAAAATTTTCTCTAAAAATCTATTTTTTTTGTTTTGATTTTTTAAAATTATTCAGTTTAGCAGAATCGTACACAAAAGCTCTCAGTAAAGATTAAATATAATAATTTAATTTATTATAAAATTGTTTATTCACACAAGTTTTTAAAATAAGAGATAAAGAAAATTTACTTTAATAGCATGTAATAAATACGTCTACTTAAGATAATTATTGTTTTTAGAATTGATAAATAGATCAACAGACAAATAATTTTAAAAAGTATATGTACTATTGCAAAAAGAAGCAATCATTAGTAATAATACAATGTTTTACGCATATAATACATAAAAAGTTAAAATTTATCTGTTATAAAGCATCAAATAATAAAGCAAGATATTAAAAATTATGAAAATAAAATATTGAAAAAATCCATCTAACTGTAAAAGCTTTAAGTTTTTGCATAAAATAAATAGCAACATTTGAGAGAATGACGCGACCGGTCTTAGCGTAATGGTACAGCCCGCCAGTTTACTACACAGAAGTTTCCGCGTTCGAACCCCTTCGTGACAAGTGTTGGTTATCTATTGAAAACTCGCACAGAAATGAAAGGAAAAAAAGAGTGGTATAAGATGTTCCTTGAGAAATTTTTTTTTTTTTTGGTCCTACAAAATTTATTTTAACGATATAAAAATATCTAAAAAATACGGAAGATATCTGTTAAAAAACGGAAATTTAAAAACGAATATTTCAGAAATCACGGAAAATTTCCTGGAATTTACGGATTTTTTTCCCGTTAAAATACGGAAATAGTACTGGCGTCTCGATTGCCAGCACAATTTCCGTTTTTTTTTTCAGGAAAATTTTTGGTCCAGTTAATCTTAATGGTCTTTTTCGCTAAGTTGGGAAGATTCCATCTCATATGATTTCTTTACCAATTTGATTAATTGTGTCAAAATTAATCTAGTATTGTATGCCTGTCTTCGATTCTTTTTCAAGCAAAAACCTGCTTTTTACAGGAAATCTTAGAAGAACCTATTAAGGAAACTACTTGTATACGTGATGCAAAGCTTCTATTGTTTTTATTTTATTTTAGATGTTGTTAGTAATAAGGTTAAAATTTCCAAAACCATTTATCTTCCATGATCGATAACTTTATATTCATTTAAAATATGTTATAAACCATCTTTACAAATAATATTCAGGTGTAGTTAAGTGTTTGCGTCAGAACCTCATGATTAAATTACAGAGCTTCTGAAAATAAAGTCCATTAGTAGTATTAAGGCTGTTAATAGATATCTAGTCTGTCATTGTCAAGGCTCATAATCCTCCCTTATTCATGAACATGAACTCGAACTAATGTTAAATGAATTTTTTATGACCTCTTTCTTGTAATTGATTTTTTTAAATGTTTGTTAAATCAAGTAAAAAAAAGGTTGAAAAATAATAATGGTAAAATGTAACTTTTCAGATGCGTTTTATATATTAACGAAATAATTTGTACATCGCGGTAGAGGAAGTTAACTGTGCTTTGGATTCAAATTAATTTAAAACAAATACGATAACGACATTTGCGTATTTATGGAATAATTACTTATTTTGACCTCAATCAGAATCGTATTCGGAGCCCTGAGGCCGATTCCTTTATCGCTTTTCTGAGGTCTTGTACAAATTATACGAATTGAATTTTTCCAACTGAGTGAAAAAATGCCCAGTCCGGAACTCGAACGTAAGACCTTTGACTTAAGCAGTTAACGCTCTACCTATTAAACTACCTGAACATACCTATTAAGCTACCTGAATCGTCGGACAAATTTCAGTCAGAAAAACTTACTGGCAATAGCATCTGTTCTGCCCTGTAGACAGCTCAACAGAGTATTCCGCAGATAATGGAACTCCATTAAACGATGAATACTTAGATACACTTTATTATTTTTAGTATGGTTGAGTTAAAAATAATTAAATGTACATTAACATAATTAATGTATGTTCACTTATTTATTTTTCTAAAAGTATTCAACTGTGTAAAAATATAACTATCTTGTGACTATAAAATGGAATCTATTGGTGTTCATGTTTTTCTCTTCTTGACCTACAATTAAATTATCCCTAAATGCAAAAGTCTAGTTAATTTGCAATTAGAAAGTATGATGCGTAACATAATTCTGATAATAAATCTATTCAGTTACTAATGATAATAACAGCACTAACAAACGGGATTTTAGCCAAGTCTACTCATTATGATTATTATGAATTCTAAGAATATATTATGACATCAAAGTTAAATTAAGCTTAAAGCTTTAATATTTGTACTATACGAAGGAATTTACTTATATGTATATCGTTTTATAGTTGATAGGTTTTGAACTTTAAATAAAACGGATCCTAGTAGGAGGGGAAGTTTTAACACCAAAGACGTGCTGTACAAAATATCTGTACAAAACTATATGAAGTTATCTTATACATATATAGCTTTTTGTCAGTTAGAACGGAAAAATTGCACTATTTTTTAAACATAAAGAAAAAGATAAAAGTATTTATCCGTGATTTTCGAACCAGTCGTTTGATTTAGATTTTCTTTCTCATACACTATAGCCATCTTATCAAGAAAAATTCAAATTAAATTTTCGTATACCCATGCCACACAAAATGCATTGAAGAGAAAGAGTGGTGAAAAGGGGCTAGCTTGCATGCAATCTTGATCAAACACTGTCATCCCATATTAATAGGCAAGGTGATCTGCACTCATCGTGCCCATCCGTTTACATTATGCAGATTACTAAACCAGCAAAACCTAATGAATGGCAGGTGCGACACTTTTCATCTCTTTAAATCCTAGTACTCTCTTTTTCATCTATAGAGTGGCAGATGTATACGGGGAGGTTACCTAGGAGACCGCGGGTATCTATCTGGAGACCCGGTCGCTTCGCAGATGGCTCAACACCCCTACTCCAGGGAAATCAGGACTACAGAAACATGAACTCATTTGCCTTCTTTCTACGGACGCGCAAAGGATTAGGTTAGAAAAGGGTCATTAGGAGTACAGTGCATTTACGGCTTAAGGAATGGCTGCCGGATTCCGTAAAGAATTTATTTTATCCATACTATGACATCTTAATTTACTGTCTAGAGCCACTGCAGTGAATAAAATTCCTCTAAAACTGCAAGTGCAGCTTAAAACTCATAATGAGGTACAATCAGAGTACGATATCTTGAAGCACGAACGCAGGGGAAAACAAGTCCTTCAAGACATGGATAATCCAAGTTATAGAAAATATAAAGCTTTCTGTGTTTTTTTTTCCCTCGTAGACAGCGCGAAACTGCTTTATCATTTAAAAATTCCACGTTAAATACTAGAAGTTAAACAGTCCCAATACAACGTGTTTCAGTATCAAGGTTACAAACTTTAACAGCAATAGGGTCCAAGTCCGTTTATTCTGTCAAAAATACTAAGTGCTTTATTCCAATTTGCATCTGGGTTTTTTTTTTCTTAACTTTAACAAAAATGAAGAAACGGATTTTTTAACAAGTCTTATTTTGTGTGAAATGCGAAGACATCACGAAAAGTATTGGAAGTAATTCGGTCAGTGACACCATATGTAATGTCAATTAAATTGCGAAATAGGGAGCAACTAGTTTAGCAATGTTTTTATGAAAAAGTGATCACTTCTATCACGTCTCGTGATAGTGCTACTTTCTGTTGAAAGTCTGTTCAGAAATTCGCTGAATTACCTTAATTATTCTTATAGTTAATCTGGATTCGACTTGGAGTAAGACAACCAGTTTTTTTAGCTGAATAAATGAATTGCGACTTTCTTTTTTCTATACAAGAAAATTTTCTGTAAATTTGCAACATTTTTACCGAAACAAACTGTGTACATAAATAAAATGATTTCAAAGCATGTGTCGACCGGTGTACTCCACTAATTACAAATTTTCAAATTTCAAGAAAGCATAGGGAAATAATGTTAAAAATAACATCACATAAGTGACGGAATATATTTAACTTGTTTTAGCTTTAATCATTTACAGGTCCGGATTTACAGATTTCTAACTCCTAGGCCAAAGCAATTAATTTTGTGCACCTTCCTATCCATCAAAAAGTTGATTTATAATTTTCAAATGTATATGTAATAGTTTGTTTCTAAAATATATAAGCTCTTAATTCAATCTTTATAATTGATACAATCTACATCATATATTGTATTCAAAATTGTATTACTGCACACGTTAAATTGCATAACATTAACATAAAAAACATTCCATCGAATTTCAATACAACTAGAGTTTCTTCCTTTACGGTTTTGTCCATGAAAAATCTTCAATTGTTTCAATAAAGTCGATGAATAAAATTGAATCTGCTTCAATGCAAAGAAATGCAAGTGTATTCAGCTTATTTTATTACATGGTAGGTCTTAAAGGATTCTTGATTCTTTTTCAGAGGAGACTAAAACTTTTCAACTCAGGAGTTCATCACTGATGTGCCGATAAACATTTTTTTTCAACATTTGGCCAAACTGTGTGCAGTTCTTTTTCTCGTAGCTACTTGCAAATTGCTAAAAGTTTTTATGTCCCAAAGTTACAAACAGTTATGTGAAATTTAAGATGTACAAATCCATTGCATAGTATGGGTTCCAGATAGCCTTTAAAGATCAAATGCAGGTTTCTGTAGAAAACTAATCCATTCATTTCAATCACTTAATATTTTCCACTCAAAGTAAAATAAATAAATAAAGAAAATGATGAAGCACGCAGATAAAAACCCAACGATAATTTTTCTCTCATCTCTTAAAACAAGTGACCTAATTTATGACTCTTAAGTTTCAAGTTTATCAAGCAATAGAGATTTATTACCTCGTTATAATCGTTCTCTTCTAATAATGTGAAATATGTTTATAATTTGTTATTTGTGATTATGCCATTATAAACTTATTACAGAACTAAAACATTTAAAAGGACAATTATTCAACGTCAATTTGTTTCAAAGAAATGATGCAACTTTACTCATAACTTTCCAAACTTTGTGAAAATGAGTCAGTGTATTACTATCCTTCATTCTGTAAAGTCACAGGAAAAAATGTTTCCTGATGTTAAAATTAATCTAAATGTAAACCTTTTAAAATTTTAAGTAATGTAAAATATAATTTTTAAAATCAATCCAAACGTGAACTTATTTATTCAGTGTGAATTGTGCATTAATATAATTTTTTTTTACAAGTCTTATTTCAGCAGTGGTACATCTACACGATTATTCAAGAAGTGTTTATAATAAATTCTCGAATAGTTGAAATATATAAACCAGTGGATATTTCATATATTGGATAGACCTTAGAAAAGGTAAGCAATTCCTTTTCTTTCTGCATGTTGAAGACCAGAGTTAATTTTAATTTGAAGAATTTAATATTCTGATGTTACGCGCTTACCTCGTTGGCCTCGCCCCTTCAAAAGTGATCATGAGCCTGATGAATATATGAACTCAGAATTTATTCTTAAGGATTAATAATTGACTCTAATTAATAAAAATAATACTCAGCTCTTATGCTAGATTAAAAATTCAAGAAAACATAATTGAATTTAATAAACTATTTAAACTAATAAAACTTTAAAAACTGTATAAACAAGTTCTCCGAGATGGCGACAATAAAGGAAATGCAAATAGTAGATAAATTAAACAATAATAATTATTCTATATGGAAGTTTAAAATTAATATGTTGTTAATTAAGGAAGATTTGTACGAACTCGTAACTCAGGAACCCCCTACACCAATTAACGAAGATTGGAGAAAAAAGGATGCAAAAGCTCGCGCTTTAATAAACCTGAGTATAGACGATACGCAAATAGTTCATGTAAAACATTTAGAAACAGCAAAACAGACATGGGATAGTTTAAAAAATATTCATGAGAGAGCCAATTTGTCCAGTAAATTGTATTTGTTACGAAAATTGTATAGTGCAAAACTTCCCGAAAATGGGAACATGCACAAACACATTACTAATATACTGGAAATAAAAGATAAGCTCTCCGCAATAGGAGAGAACATAACCGACTCGCATTTATCTGCACTTCTATTGTGCTCGTTACCTGCGAGTTATAATACTCTAATAACAGCTCTCGAAGCCCGAAATGAAATTGAATTAACTCCCGAATTCATCAAGAGCAAACTTACTGATGAATTTAATAAACGGGTAGAAAATAGTGAGCAAGTTGAAAACTCACAAAAGGTGTTTAAAACACAAAAGAAATACACTCAAGATTATAAAGGGCAAAACAAATATTGTACCTAATGTAAACAATCAAATCACACTTACAAACAATGCTGGCATCTCAAGAACAGAAACACACAGACCACTACACCTAAAACACAATACAAATACAAAAAGTACACATCGTTGTGTTTTGAAAATATAAAAGGTGATAGTAAAAATAAAATGAATGAATCAAAAACAAATGAACAGGTACAAATAAATAAAAGTGAACATAAAGATGCAGCATTCATAATTGTCAATCCCGCTAATAAAACCTGGTTAATTGACTCAGGAGCGTCTTCGCATATAGCGAACGATAGGGATATATTTACAAAATTCAACGATACTGAAAAAACTACAGTAACAATTGCTAATGGGAATACATTAAATTCTTACGGAACCGGCGAAACACAAATAATGACAAAAACATCTGATGGATGTATAAATAGAATTACACTTAAAAATGTGTTATTTGTTCCACAATTGGAATCAAATTTAATTTCCGTAAGTAAAGCCACAGAACATGGCTACAAAATATTTTTCGAAAATGAAAAATGCATACTATCGTGCAATGGAAATATATACTTAGAAGCATTTAAGAAACATAACTTATATCAAGTTGAAACACTAGAAGAAAGTTCTCAAAATAAAATAAACATTGCACATGATTGCAGAAATAAAGATTGCCTCGAAATTTGGCATAAACGCCTTGGCCACAGAAATAATGAAAGTATAAAAGAATTAGTCAAAAATGACTTGGCCAGTGGGATAAAAATAAATAACTGTAATCCTAAAACAAACTGTGAAACCTGTATAAAAACAAAGTCAACAAATGCACCGTACTCTAAATCTATCGAAAATAAAACAACAAAAGTATTAGATTTAGTACATACTGATTTATGTGGGCCTTTTAAAACACCCACAGTAGGAGGAAAAAATTACTTCCTTACATTCATAGATGACAGTTCTAGATTCACAGTTATTTACTTATTAAAAAGTAAAGATGAAGTTTATGAAAAAATAAAAGACTATGTACAAATGGTCAAAACCAGACAAGGAAAATATCCGACGGCGATTAGATCGGATAACGGTGGGGAATACATAGGAAATAAAACAGAAGCCTTTCTAAGGGAACATGGTATAAAACATGAATACACAGTTCCATTTTGTCCCAGCCAGAATGGCATTGCTGAGAGAAAAAACAGAAGTTTAATTGAAATGACACGAAGCCTATTATCCGAAGCAAATTTACCTCATAGGTTCTGGGGTGAAGCGATAAATACTGCTAATCACCTCCAAAATAGGCTCCCCACTAAATTGACAAATAAAACGCCATATGAAATTTGGTTCAAAAGAAAACCAAATCTCTATTATTTACGTGTATTTGGCTGTAAAGTATACACTTACATAAACAAACACAAAAGATCTAAACTAGATGACACAGCAGAAGAGGGTATCTTCATGGGCTATGATAATAATACAAAGGGATACCGCGTTTTCACTAAAAATGGTGAAATAATAATTTCCAGATCTGTAAAATTTCTGGAAGAAAAACTGAACAATTTAAACGAGAAAATTAATGATCACGAACAATTAATTGAAGATAAAAAATACATTGAAATAGAAATAGGTGACACACCCTGTACACCTGACGCGCCCAAACAATCAGGAACACATCAACCTCGTAGATCTGAAAGACAAAACAGAGGAGTACCACCTCAAAGATATACTTCCGACAATTTTATTGCTTTAGCAAATGATTGCGATACAACAGAACCTGAAAACTGGAAACAGCTTATCAAAATAAACAATCCACTAGAAAAGAAAAACTGGCTTAAAGCCACTGAAAACGAAATACAATCGTTAATGAAAAATAATACATGGGATCTAGTCGATCCTCCTCTTAATAAAAGAATCATAGGAAGTAGATGGATTTTCAAACGAAAAATTGATAGTTCAGGAAATACACAAAAATATAAAGCACGTTTTGTTGCCAAAGGTTTCAGTCAAAAATATGGGGAAGATTATCAAGAAACATTTTCACCAGTAGCACAACATTGTACCATCAAAACACTTCTTTTAGCAGCAGCTTATAATAATTTGAATGTGCGACATGTAGATATTGACACCGCTTTTCTTCATGGGAACTTAAATGAAGAAATATATATAAATCAACCTGAAGGCTATGTAAACGAACAATTTCCTGAAAAAGTTTGCAAGCTCAAAAAGGCAATCTATGGCCTCAAACAGGCCGCCAGAGCTTGGCATATTAAAATCGCTGAAACACTAGACAACTTGAACTTTATCCAAAGTACAGCAGACACATGTCTTTTCACTAGAAAAGAAAAAGATCATACATCGTACATAATAATATATGTTGATGATATACTCATCGCCAGCAAAGATGAAATAATAGAAGAAATTGTAAATTCTCTAAAACAAGAATACGAATTAAAGGATCTAGGCAATATTAGTAACTATTTAGGTACTCAAATTCAGAAATTACCTAACGGTTATTCTCTGGATCAAAAAATTAAGATTGAAAATTTAGCGAAAAAGTTCAATCTTGAAAACTCCAAACCGTGCAAAACTCCAATGGAACCAGGATATAACAAATTAAATGATGATGATAATTTAATGCCAAATAATATTAAATATCGCCAGGCACTTGGTTCATTGCTTTATATAACAACCATAACGAGACCTGACATTTCAGCAGCAGTAAACATTTTAAGTAGACGAAATGAGAATCCTCGCGAAAAAGACTGGCAAGCCGTAAAAAGAATAATAAGATATCTATATCATACTAAAGAACTAAAATTAATAATTAACACTAATGAAGAACCAATATTAAAGGTATTCGCTGATGCCGATTGGGCAGGTGATACCAAAACCCGTAGATCAACATCGGGAATATTATATATGTTGGGCAACAACCCAATTCAGTGGACGACGAAAAGGCAAAGTTGCATTGCCTTATCTTCAGCAGAGGCTGAATATGTGTCCGCAGCACATGCTAGCCAAGAAATAATTTGGTTATTGAAGTTACTTGACGATCTAGGCTTTCCACAGCAAAAACCAATCACTTTATATGAAGACAATCAAAGTACCATAAAAATGGTTGAATCAGAAAAATTCACGAAAAGATCAAAGCACATCGACGTCAAATTTAATGCCATTAAACAATATAGCGAAGAAGGCATAATTGAGTTAAGATATCTTCCAACAGAAAAAATGATAGCTGATGCACTTACCAAACCTTTACCCAAGCCTCGATTCATCGAACACAGAAATTCAATGAAAATATTAGTTAATCCCCATGAACGGATTAAGGGGGAAATTGTAGAAAACTAATCCATTCATTTCAATCACTTAATATTTTCCACTCAAAGTAAAATAAATAAATAAAGAAAATGATGAAGCACGCAGATAAAAACCCAACGATAATTTTTCTCTCATCTCTTAAAACAAGTGACCTAATTTATGACTCTTAAGTTTCAAGTTTATCAAGCAATAGAGATTTATTACCTCGTTATAATCGTTCTCTTCTAATAATGTGAAATATGTTTATAATTTGTTATTTGTGATTATGCCATTATAAACTTATTACAGAACTAAAACATTTAAAAGGACAATTATTCAACGTCAATTTGTTTCAAAGAAATGATGCAACTTTACTCATAACTTTCCAAACTTTGTGAAAATGAGTCAGTGTATTACTATCCTTCATTCTGTAAAGTCACAGGAAAAAATGTTTCCTGATGTTAAAATTAATCTAAATGTAAACCTTTTAAAATTTTAAGTAATGTAAAATATAATTTTTAAAATCAATCCAAACGTGAACTTATTTATTCAATGTGAATTGTGCATTAATATAATTTTTTTTTACAAGTCTTATTTCAGCAGTGGTACATCTACACGATTATTCAAGAAGTGTTTATAATAAATTCTCGAATAGTTGAAATATATAAACCAGTGGATATTTCATATATTGGATAGACCTTAGAAAAGGTAAGCAATTCCTTTTCTTTTTGCATGTTGAAGACCAGAGTTAATTTTAATTTGAAGAATTTAATATTCTGATGTTACGCGCTTACCTCGTTGGCCTCGCCCCTTCAACAGTTTCGTCCCTCTTCTTTAAGTTCAGGCGAAGTCAGCAACCAAAATTTTGTCATTCCATGTCAAGTTGTACAAATTTCGATATAGTCCTTGTTTGGACCCCCTTTCATTCTCATGCAATCGAAAAAGGGCGTAGATATAGGTCTAAGACGGATATCTGGAAACTATCAGAGTCAGAAGTAGTATAGTTGGGGCACCAAGGCTGGCGTTTGTAAAGTAATTTCCTTGTCGCAGGAAAAAAAGATCAAATCACCAAGTTTATCATCTTACTGCTCATGATACAAGAAACTTTACATATTGCAAATGTGTGATCTAGTACAACTTTTTGTGATGAATGAAATAACTGCATTATTAAAGATACTAAATCAATACATTCATCACTACTTGGTATCACACTAAGTCATACAGTATGTAGCGATGTATTTGACCCTTCTTTTAATTAGCTGTAATTATTAAACACATTACTTTAAACGTTTGTCACTTTACCAATTTATTACCTATATGGACATGACGTTGAGCTACTAAAGTCGTTTCTTCCTGTCTAAATATTTATTAATTAAATCATATTTGAAAACTCCACAAAAATTAAATAATAAATTAAAGCCCATTTTCAGAAGCCTGTATTTCAAAAATACACTTCTGATTTGATTACTGCAAATACCACTGAAAAAGATCACACTTTATTTCAGGAAAAAACCATTTTGTTTCAATTTCGGCCTTTTCCGTATAAGGTAAAAAAAACCCCCATGAATTCCGTATTCCATGAATTGCGGCCATTTATCTGAAAATAAAATGTGTGTAAAAGTAAATATGCCTATCGAATAATTTTAATTGTAGGATAATGTTGCTTCAGAACTATCGATAAGTCCTGTAGAAATTGAGTCGAACCGTTCTGAATTTTTAGATTTCTTAATGGGTCGGGCCGGGCTCGGGTGGAACTTTTAGCCCTTATACCGAGCCGGGCCAGTACAGTTTTCGCACGTTCCAGATCAGGTCAAATATTTAGATTTCATATCGGCTCGGGACGAGTCGTGCTCGAAACAGATCTTTAGAGTTTATACCGGACCCGATCTGGCCAATATAGTTTTTGTACAGACCGGTCCGGACTTGGGACTGGAAATTTCGGTTCGTGCAGCCCTCTAGGTGTAATATCAAGTTTTTTCTAAAGAGATGGTTTGTTTGGTTTGTTAGGGGCACTACGGTCATCTTTTCCAACGAGTGATAAACAGACCAGGACCTCCGTGGAATCCGATCAGAGCCGTCACCTATTCCAGAGTCGGGATTCGAACACGGCAGCCTTTGTCCAGTAGCCCGAGACCTAACCACTAGACAACTAATTATGTAGTGGGTTTTAATAAATTCCTAATATAATTCCAATCGAAACTGTCCGATACATCCATCCTGAAACATGATCCATCATAAATATACTAAAAATCGACACTAAATATTTAATTTGTATAACTTAACGGTGAAGCGTCAGTCGCAGCGTGCACGTCAGTTTACATAAAATCATTATCAAAGTATGAACTAAAATAAACTGTTTTGCATTTACTCTAAGTAATAAGGATGTGCTAATCATATTCTAAGGACGTTAATTTACAATAATGTGTAGGTGTGCTCTGAAAGAGCGTAACTTAAATTTCCGTATTTTGAGAAACGCAGGGTTCAACGTCAGTTTACTTAAAGCGCGGATCATAGAAATATACCTCAAATTATAAAATGTATTCACATCAAGTGTAGTTGCTAGATATGACATTTATTTATAATGGGCTAAGATATTAAAATAAGATTTTTTTATACGATGCCAATTTCCTGGAACTTACCTGTGACAAAATATTGACCAGAGTCTAAGAAGGAGGAAAATAAAAATCCCATGTTGACGTGTGAAATATTCGCTGAGATATCACGCACTGAAAATCTCAGCATTTATCGCCAATTAGGGATAGGGATGTCTCGAAAATAAGAAAACTGTAATTAAATTGTGGAACAAAAGAACTGCACCTAATGTGTGTTCTGTGTTTTTGATTATTTCAAGCTTTTGAACTTGACTATTTTAAGAATGTGGTGTTTTAGTATACCTAGACACCACGTTCATGACTATAGCTGTTGCCGGTTTAAGTCATTGGGGGTGGACAGGACTTTTGTGAATAACCCTGTATAAACGTTTCGATTGGTGCAAAACCACACGAAAAATAACGTTCTGTGTATCTCGTTATGCGTCCTTCAAGCAATATAACTTAGAGATTTAAATTTGTAACTTAACTTTATATTATAGATGTTTTAAAATTTGTATTTTACAAAATGCTTCACGTAAATCATAATCTTTTTCTCAGAGCGTGTCTTCTACATTGTAAAATGTATTTCATTCACATTATTCAGTTAACCGGGCATGTTTGAAATTTAGAAGTACTATCTGAAAATATTTTGAACATATGAATTTATTCTAAATTTTTGTAACTGACCACAATAAAGTTCAAGTTTACTGAAAATCTCAGATTTGTTAGTCGTTACCACAAACTCAACTGAATAATATCATAAAAATAGTAAAACAGTTGAAAATATTAAGGTGAAGTGTATTTTTTGTGCAGAAACCACATAACTGCTAAAGAGATAAACATCCCCCCCCCCCTCTCCTGAAATTTAATGAATAAATCACTTTGAGTTGATGTATGTAGAGAATCGATCTTTACGAAATGGAATTTTTCGCAAAAACTACTTTTAACGTGGTTAGAGTATTTCTTAAATATTTCTTAAAATCTATAATTCTGCACTTATGAGGTTTCACAACTCAACGATTCAATTGAAAGTTTAATTTTTTTAATTAATTTTTTCGAAAGAATAACTTTTTTGCATGCTTTTTTAGGATTTCGTTCATCTGACAAAACCCTATTCGATTCAATCCTCTGTCTGTCTGTCTCATAGAACGTACTCGGAAACTGTATAAGCCAGAAACTTGAAATTTTGCATACTTATAGCTGAATACCTCCTGTCACACGACAAACTATAAAATTTTGAAATTTTTTTTATATTATTTTAACGGCAAACTATAAAATTTTGAAATTTTTTTTATATTAAATTAACGGCAAACGACCATTTCTGCGATTTTTTAAGATCTTAAAACAGAACCTTAATTTAAGTCTTTTTCGCGTAGGCTACATGGTTCAGTGGTAGCGCGCTTACCTCCTAACCCAAAGTGTTCGGGTTCTGTTCTCGAAGACGGAAGTTGAAATTTTCGATTTTTACATTTTACTGTCCGATGGATTTAATTAAAAGAACTTGCATTTTTTAGCCATTTTAAGAGTGTCGTTTTTTTAGCTAAAATTAAATTATGTAATTAAATAGGCGTTTCAGATATACAAACATATATTGTTACAATTGTCTAAAAAGTAGTTTTTGAATATTTTTAACTTGATTTAAAAAAAAAACTTCCTGTTGCTATCATTTTATTATTAAACTAGCTGATCCGTCCGGCGTTGCCCGGAAATCAGTAACTTTCTTTTGCAGTTTCGATAAAAATAATCATTTTCGGCGCGCAGTCTGTTCTAAACAAACCTCTTTCTGAACGAAACTCCGGCACTCCACCCCGCTGCTTACAGCATTGTATAGCAGGCGTGCTACGCACTCGCTGCAATATCGTTTAGTTTCAATTTCCACCGCTAGGGGGGAGCGAAATAATCTTACTTAGTTATCTATATCTTAATTCGTTTATGCTAAGTTGAATGAACCGATTCCCGTTGAAGACGAATCCAAACATTTTTTAGAACACTTTGGTCGAAATATGAAAATGCCCTAGGTCGACCACTTTCAACCACACCCCCACACCCTCAGAGCTACCGACATGCAACCACCATAGTGCATGATGGGAGACTCCAGGTTACTACCACTGCACAAACACCAGTAGTCTGCACTGGGTAGTTGTGGCTGCAAAGTGAAATATATATACATGCACGTCTATATATATATATATATATATATATATATATATTATTACGTTTTATTATGTTTTATTAAGTTTAATTCCTGCAGTATTCTTTACATTGCTTTTTATAATATCTGATCCCTTGTTTTTCACATGCGTTTTAATTTTTAAATATGTATATATATTCTCCTTTTTATGAGTACGTATTTTCAAAACTTTCTCTTAAAATAAAACGAATTTAAAGAACGTATATCAATTTAAATATGACAAATCTTAAAAAAAAAAAAAAAAAAAAAAAAAAAAACATTCTGAGGTAAATGCATTTAAATCTTTGAAGAAGGTGCGGTAACCACAGACAACACAACGTAAGAAGCTTCATACCTTTTGATCTAATTATCGCATTTACATGCGGTATGTGCTTCATTTTGTGTTTGAAAGATGTAAAACATTGTAGAACATTTTAAACCAAAAAAGGAAAAATGTGATTTCAAAAACAAAAACAACTGAATAGAATCAGATCAATTGATAGTTCATTACGAAATATATTGAAAGACTTCAAAGTAAGTAAGTGAAAAGCAGATGATATTTTTAATTTCGAAATTAGTTTCTTTGACGGTTTGCAAAGTATTAAAATGTCATTTACAAATAAAAGGTATCTTTATTTAACTTTGCTTTCTTATAATTGATCCACTAAAGTAACAGTTATTCGGACACAAAATGGGATTTCCATTTCTTTCAGGAAATTAACAGTGGATCGTGATGTGTATCTGATTGCATTGTTTTGATGCAGTTCTGCTAATTGATGTAGGTAAAGAGATGGTATTTCACACTTGAAGATTCGGTATAAAACATTTTCCTGATAGTATGTGGAGTTAATCTTAACAATACTGTCTTTATTTTTAATTCACCGTTACATGAAAAAATAGCAACAATTATCTCTTAAGAAAACTTTCTTTAGTTTCTTTAATTCAAGTTTTAAGATTTTTTTGCTCCTCTTTGATGATAATAAATAAATTTGTTCCAGTATACACCCAAGCTTCATCTATTGTGACATTATTTTTTCATTTTTCTTTGGATAAATGCTTCTCTTACAGAATTTTGCAACGTGTTCTGTAATCGACATATATCGTAGAGAAGGATGATGAACATTGTGATTTAGGGGCTTTTAACAGATTCAAATCAATGTTGATCATTTTGTTTACGGTTGATACTAAGCATTTTAAGGATTTTGCAAGAGTCTATTGACTTGAAGCATCCCCCCACCCCCTTTTTTTTTGGCAGTCGTATGCCTATGAAAATACATTGCATGAAACGGCAGGTACAGCATCAATTTACTTTTCTGAAAAAGAAGAAACTTGAATGTGGTCCGGTGAAATCCAATAAATTTTTACAGCAAATTTTTTTTATAAATAAGGGTAAACGGTAAAATTATAGGTCACTTCACTTAAGATAAACTGGTAAAAGCAGTTTGTAATGAAGCATTTTTCGTTCCTTTTATTTATATATATTTTTCAAGAAATTTATTCAGTTCTATTTTACTCTAATATATATTTGACCCAATTAAAAAATAAAAAAGCACTTATGTAATTTATTTTTCCAAATAGTGAAAACTGAATCAAAATGAATAATTTTTTCTTTTTGTTTCAAGACTGTTTTTGCTTTCCACCAGATGTTAAAAAAATGGTGCTAGCAGTAAAAAATTACTTAATACGAATAATGAGTAATGAAACTGCTATTTGATTAGCTATCCAGTTTACGTCGAATATCTATAAAATACGCTTCCATCCTAGAGATCTGCGCGGGCCCAGGCCTGACCGACCCGGCAAAGTGAATACGCATTTTCAAACGGGGCGGCAGAATAAAGACAATTTTTTTAATGGACCGGTTCAGGTCGATAAAAAATAAACGGACCGGGATGATCCGATAAAAAAAAATAAATAAACAGACCAGCCGGGCCGATATAACAAATTTAAAAGGGTTGAACTAAACCGACAAAATATAGAACGTTTTTTAATGGATCTGGAAGGGCTGAGAATAAATATAAAATGTGCTGCATAAACCGATACTAGTTCGACAACATCAGTACAGAAATTTAACATGTCCAGCATAGAGATCTGCATCAGACAGTTACATCGTGTCTGAGCCAGGGCTTAATTTTTTTTTCAGAATACTCGAGCCGACCTGCGCCGGTTAAAGGTTTACATGTTTTTTTATATTCTCGGTGCGGGTCGAACCTGGACATTATTGTTACCGGGATGTGTCGGGCAGGTAATTTATTTTGTAAAAATAATTGTGATAATGAACTTTTGTTAACGGAATTTTTAGCAATATCTATACTAAAAAAGAAAGATGTATGTCTGTCTGTCTGTTGGCGATGGGTAGGAAAATATACCGGACGTAGTGGCCTGAAATGTTGGATGAGGATAGACGAAGGCAAGTCTGAATGCACATGATGCTCAGAATTAACCGATATATTAATTAAAAACCATAATGAACATCGCAAAATGGCATGCTGTCGCAGTTGTCTGGCTCAAAACAGTAATTCCGAAGATCTTGAAGCAGAGAAGAAAGAAGCGGGGAAAAACGTTCCTTTTTCTTCGCGTTTTGAAACTGCCGCATCCGCTGTTCAAATTCAAATACAAAAAACATAAAATAACTACTTATTCTAGGTACTTTCCCGATCCTCACGGTGTTATCCGTAAAAAAATATTAATATTTACCCTTTCAAAGAAATATTTTCTAAACGCCGATTTCGTGTCTTTTTCCCCATATTTACAAGTCCGTATCTGCTCTTCAGATAGAAATACGAAAAAATAAAAAAAATGTCCTCTTGTTTGGCTATATTTCCGATTCCAACGGTGTTATTTGTTAAAAAATATTAATATTTACTATTTCAAAAAATATTTTTCGAATGCTTATTTCGTGTTTTTAAGGAGTCTCAGGACTCTTGAACCTTTAAAATTTTCGAATGTTTAATTTTTTTATATATTAAACTTTGATCTTTTCTGAACATTTTAGTGTAAATGTTTTCTTGAAATTCCCATTAGAACAGACGTTATAGCTTTTAGAATTATACCCACTCAAAGCTGAAGCAAAACATCATTTTTCTCAAAATGATGTTTTTGGGCATAACGCGCATAATATCTCCAAAACTTATAAATATTTTTTCAGGAAATTTTCCAAAAATAAGTGTCATGTTAGTCTACATAAAATGAACCTAAAATTTCATTTTTATTATTAAAAAAAAATATTTTTTTAAGTGGTTATAATGTTGAAAATTTTTAAAAAATGTATTAGCTCAATACAACTTTGCATTAAAAATATAAAAATGCTTTAAATACAAATTTATTTAGGTTCAGTGTAATTATTACAATATGAAGTATAATTAGGCTCCAAAATTTTTATTCTAGATGCAAAAATTATTTTCTAATCATGCGCGTAAGCTGTCATGTCAATTTTCTGCTCGACAAATGTCTGACAGTTTGAAGCCCCCTATAAATATTAATTCTACATCTTGTAACTTTTTAAATATGTGAAATGAAAGAACGCGCTTATATATTTTCATACCTTCAAAAATTGTGTATTTAAATCATTTTTTCATTAACATTTGAAGATATTAAATGTTAAAAAATGGTCATTTATTTTCATTTTTTCCAATTTTAAGAGTCCTGAGACCCCTTAAATTTTTTTTGTAATTTATAAAAATTTGCATCCGCTTTTCAGGTCGAAATACGACAAAAAAAAAAAAAAAAAAAAAAAAAAAAAAAAAAAAAAAAAATGATGGTACTCCGGTTCCAGGATGTCTTGTATTTAAAAAAAATATTAATTATTTACTATTTAAAAAAAAAAATTTCTGGAAGTCCTTTCGCGAATTTGCCAGACATTTTTTCACTCAGTACCTTCACAAGTATCAAGTGTATTAAGTCATAAATCCATCTTGCAACTTTATGGTTTTCGCGTTTTAAAAGAGTGAAAGAGGAAGGGGACTATTTAGGTTTTCTCAGGAACTTTTGGTCAAAATTGAAAGTTTAATATATCTAAATGTCACACCACTATAATAGGGCCCCATGGTTCGTTTCGATAGATTTTCGTTTAGAAATATATAATCATACAAATTCGAGGGCGTACGCTGCCGAAGGCAGTGAAACTCCTAATTCTAGGTTCACTGGGATAAATTTTCGTTTAAAAATGTAAAAATATGCAAATTGAAGAGTTTACGCTGCCAAAGGCAGTGGGGTCCCAACATTAGGTTCGTTTGGAAAGATTTTCGTTTAAAAATGTAAAATAAAAACATACCGGAGCATTCGTAGCACCCCCAGCGTACGTTGTCAGTGGCAGTGGGGCCCCGAACTCTAGATTCGTTTGCATAGGTTTTCACTTAAAAATAAAATATTAGGTTCGGTCGGAAAGATTTTTGGGTACTTCTATATTAGCCGGAAGCATGTGATAAACCGCAAAGTATTGGGCAGGACACGATCTGTTGACCCATGATTTAATCATGCCCTGGGTAGAACCATACCCGAAATGAAAGAAGCAACAAGAGCGCAAAATATCCTAAGCCTTTTGTGTCAGTAAAAACCAGAAGAATAGTATTTTCTGGTGATAACAACCATACAAATTGAGTGGCTAGAGATAGTAACCAGACAAATTGCGTATGTCTTAATGATGCAAATGGATTAAAATGCATTTCATTTTAAGATTCCTTTCACCGAGCTGTTTCTTGTGCAAGCTAACCTTAATTCAAAAAGTATAATCATAAATAAATACACCATTAAAACCAAAATATATGTTACATTACCCATATAAATCGTATCATATTTTAAAATTCAAAAGTAGTTTTACTTTATAACGATAAACCACAATAACTAAATTTATTTCACTCGAAAGCTACTACATAATGAATATTGAATCATTTAAAAGTTTATAAAATCTGAAGGATTCGTTATCTATTGGCTTTATTTAAACCATTTTGCGTTATCTCATATCCAGATTTCCTCAAGGATATCTGTCACTATTCGTGTGTGGGTGCATAAAGATTAGACTACACGCGAATTTTTTTTTTTTTTTTAATCACTAAAGGCATTTTTTTAATAGTTCAAGAAACATACACTAATATAACCAATAAAATTCAACACGCATCAAAATTCTTGAGCAGCCTATATTTTGTAGATTCCCATTATATATCCTCTGTATTAGAAATCATGACTCGAAACTAGGTTTATGCATCCAAAAACATTACAGGCTTTAGGCAATTAAATGTGAGCAACGAAATGTTTCAGGTTTTTATTATCTTTATGACAAAACATCTCACACCCATCCGTAGACTTCTGAATACGCGAATTCAGCAGCATTAAAAATAATTTATTGACCCTTAGCTTCACTTTTGATTCTCCTATCCACAGAAGCATACCTACTTCATGTTTAGAAATCGTCATGGTGGAGGCACAAACAACAATGAAGACGTTATGAGATGCATGAGTGGCCACTGCATCACCCTTTGTTCCTATTTGCGTCCAACTTCCCGCCCAGTGGCGGAAATATGGATTCTTTCTACGGCAAGTCAATAGCCTTACAATGAGACCGCTTTATTCCTTACATATTCATAGTTCTGTAGTACTTAATAGTCAGATCAAAGTCCTTTTTCCCTTTTCTGTTCCTTTATTTCCTTTAGATTCAGTCTTACGGTTATGACATTTTTAGAGTTTATATGCAATTTTACTGCAAAATATGGGTCAACCCTTTCTTGCCAATAGTTTAGTGTGTACATTAAATAGACGTTTAAACCTAAAAAAAAATTGTATAGGCTTTTCTTAGGTTTTCCTTTTTTTATCTTTTAGAATATTTCACATCAAATAGTCTATTTCTAAAAGAGTACCCCACATTTCTGAAGAAAGCGTTTAGTTGCTGTTCTTATATAAAACTTCAGTCAAATACAATACTTCGTACGAGCCATATATTACCTCAATGAATATAGGATAGATTTTAACTCGCTAACTGCTACAGCCTTCAGCAAGGATTTTTTTTTTGCTTCTTACTCATGCTCGTGCTCCTTTCACGTGAATGCTCCATTAAGTATTAACACTGTTTTTTTTTTCATTGCAGCAGAAACACAATATGAATCTCGATGCAAATCCTAAAAAATGGTTAAATTTCTGTTGAAATTGATCAAATACTGGCTAAAACTGGAAAACAAAAGTTACACTCTTTCTACATACAACTTTACATAATTTTATATCAATGTCCTCAAAATACACTATATGGCCAAAAGTCACTGGATACGATCGATTTTGGACGCTTTGTTGAATTATATAGAGAAACACTTGACGAATTCATCTGGAACTTCAGGAATAGAATGAACATGTTTAACTTAATATTTTTCAGTGAAGTGCTCACGAGGGCAAAGACGGTTCTTTAAAAAAGTCAAAAAAATTTCGCAAGTTTTTTGTTTATAGCATGCAGGGTATTCAACCAAATGTAACGCCACATTCAAAAAACTTGACAAAGTAAAGTAGAAACAATATTCTGCAATTATAATATAAATATATTAAATGTTTCATGAAATATAAGCATTTGTATAAAATAATTTTCAACTGGTCATGTGCGAACGATGAAAAAACTGTTTTGCACAATTTAGCAGTGAACTATACCCATATAAAAAGACCCAGTAAGAATATCCTGAAAATTCAGAAATATATCGGCGATATACAAGCTGAATTTTTGTATATTTCTGAAAGTAGCTGGATGATAAGGGATTTTCTACAAACTGTCATTTTCAAATTTTTTATTGTTATTTTTATAACGTCTTAATGTGTCTCGCAGTGTGATCCAAAGACTCTGGGATTAATTTTAGTTCTCCTTGAAACAACCACCAGAACCAGCCCTTATAAAAAAAAAAAAATGTATCAGAATCGAAGCATCTTTCCCATCCAAAAGCTACGCATGAAATACTTACTGCTTTACTGGAAGTCAGTTAATAAAAAATGAAAATTTGTGGAAAATCACTTATCATCTGGCTAAACTTTTAGAAAGTGACTGAAATTCAGCTCACTTTATAACCGATATCTATCCGAATTTTTAATATATTCAACTGGCCTTTTTATATGAGCTGCCCTATATAGTTGGCTATTAAATTATGCAAAATAGTTTATTTTTATCGTTTGCAGTTAAAAATTATTTCATAGAAATGCTCACATTTCATCAAATATTTAATATATTTATATTCTAATCGAAGTATGTTGTTTCTATTTTATTTTGCGAAGTTTCCTGAAAACGCTTTAAATTTGGTTGAAAACCCTGAATCCTATAAACAAAAAAACATGCGAAAATTCTTGATTTTTCTAAAGAAATCTAGCTATATTTACACAATTGAACACTAATGTTGAACAGGACCCACATAGTCATGTGTTGCAGCTACAGTTCATTTCGTGCATTTTAATGTACAGGTTGATCACAAATATAATTATTTTCGTTTAATTTGTAGTTGTGTCCTTATTTGCGCTTGTTGTGACCAAACCTTCGCTGAAAAATATGGGGTCAAACATGTTCTTTTCACCCTTGAATAAGTTCCAGAATAATTCACCAAGTACTGGACTAGTTATTCGACAAAACGTCTAAAATCGCGAGTATCGGGTGACTTTTGCCCATGTATTGTATGTTTATTTCATCTTTATTGCGTAAAATAAATGCATTACAGTTTATTTTAGGTAATACCATACACTCTAAAAAAAAAAATCAGCAAACTATCCAATCGTTCAACCATTTTGATAGATAACTGTTACTTGACCATATTTTGAAGCTATCTGATTGGTCATAATCGAGATAAATTACGTTTAAGTAACTTTTTACTTTTTTGATTTTGGTTCCAGTTTTTTTATATAAAGGTACTTTCAATTTCAGAACCGGTTCAAACCGGTTCCAAAATTTAAAATGTCCGCTTATAAAAATACTGTAACCAAAATCAAAAAAGTAAAAACTAACAACGTTAGAGATCGACCTCAGCTATCCTATGCAAAAAAAATCATTTAAAAATATTAAAATGCGAGCGAGAAATCGCGCGATAACCATCCCATAGACTTAACATTAGCGTGAGCGTTTCTTCGCGTGACTAGTGTAGGCTCTTAACAGACTCGACCGAGAACTTAAAATGAATTTGCAGCCCAAGCCCGAACTGGCTGCCTAACGTGGCATTTACGTCAGTGTCTTAACTATTTGGAATGGTGCTAGGCTTTAAAAAGCATGAAGGAGACAATAGGGCTGATTTTTTTTTGTTGATAGAAAAGTATGGGTGATTTTTTTATGCTGCTTTACAAGGGAAGTCTTCGAGGGTACAAATAGTCAATTTACAAGAAGATAATTCAGGTGATAGAACATGGAATAATGAGTTGGATGATGCAAAAAAGGGATGCTAAATAGCGATAGGGTCCCATAAATTTATAAAACAAACACAAGTATTTGGCTAATTTATGTTACAGTAACCCCTTGTGAGATTGCTGTTTGTTTGCAAATATGGTTGATTGTACTTCAATGACAAATAGCGATATACATATTCCTTTTCTATCAACTGCGTATATTTTATAATATTTATTGTACCGGACGCCTGTTATAATCGAAGGAGTGCAGTTTTTTTGTTCACCACCAACAAAGGTGGTGAAGTCTAAGCTATCACCACAAAAAGAAATTCAAGTTTCATCTACCCAGCACTGTCTTTTCCCCATTAGTGAGAGTTTGGTCTGCTATGTGAATTCTGCCTTTTTTTTGGTGTTTTTCTGTTAAGAATAATACAAGATGGACAGAAATTATTTGGGCAATTTCCTGGCAGAATAATTTGTGAAATATTAATTGTAAGATACCAGTTCAATTACTAGTATTGTATCATAAGTTTGCGGATACACTTCTTACGTCTGTGCTAAATTCGCAGTTCGGATTCATTGCGGAGGTGTTATTCTATGACCACTACCAAGGCTTTACAAATTTAATAAAATCCGGTAGCCAGCAAAATATTCTAGACCGCTCCCCTCAGTCATTGATTTTCAAAAAAGCGAAAAACTTTTTTAAGAATTAATTGGGGAAAATTATTAGTAACATAGTTTAGAATAGTGCATAATTTAGAAAGATAATATAAACTAAGTTTTCTAATGAAACTTATCAAAATTATATATCTCAAAAAAGAAAGAAAGAAAGAAAGAAGGGGAGAAACACTTTTAATGCTGAATTAACCGGTATATGTTTGGAAAATGCTGATTGCCGAATGCTTCAAATGTCCAGATAATTGAGTGCTACAAAATTTATATCTGATGAGGGTGCATCGATGAAATAGTGAAGCAGGAAAACAATCTTTTGCTTATTTTGCTGTCGAAGTCGATCAAATATTTCTAATTCTATTATTTTAAAATTTGCATATGATGAACTTATTTTGCCAATTTTTTGCCTGAAGCTAAATTTATATTAAATACTATTTATATAATACTTATATTTCTATTCAGAAAAATGCCAAATTCATATTTTTTGCTTGAATATAATTTCTAAGTATATTTCTTAATATTTTGAAACTTTGAAACATCTACAATACAACATCTTATAAGAATTTTAATTTAATATTGTGACTAAAATGAGTTCATAGAAGTTGGTAGAAGTTGCAGGCAAGTAATTGCCGTAAAATTGACGTTATTGTAAAAAAAAAAAAAAAAAAGCTCATTTATATACATAAGCCGGCTTGAATAATAACAAGAATGAAAAATCATGCGTCAAGCATAGATTATGTAACACTTTCCAACGCTTCCAAAACAATTTTACAAATCTTTACCGTTTAATAAGCTAAAAGATAACATCTAACTAAACAATTTGGAAAACGCATAACATATTTAGAAACGTAATTTCAGGAATTTCCAACATATACAATATTCGGAAAAATATCCGAATACTTTTATTCAGCCCTGTATATGATCTATAGATTTGTATATATACTACGCATAGGATGCTAAATTTTAGTTTAGTTAGGAAACGCGTAGCACAGTTTAAAATTCTCCTTCTGGAGTTTCTGTCAATAAACGGAAATGTGTTCGCGAACTTTTGTGCTGCCCTGTATATGATCTACAGAATTTATACACACCAAGCAATAGACAAAAAGTGAGTTAAATTTAAAATCGCGTTCAGCAACTTAAAACGCACTTCCAGGAATTATTGTTAACAGACAGTAGAGAATTCTTTTGTGTGTCCCTGTAAATGAACGATGACTGCTATACACACAATATTCTGTAGTAAGCCTCTTGTAATGCACCTAAGTGATATATATAAATTTCAATGCGTTTAAAATAGTGAAACATTATTTAAATAAACCGCAGACGATTTTTCTCCATAGACGTAATGCAACGGAATTCTTTTGACTATCCCTGTAAAGTAACTATAAGTGCTATGCACACCCTATTCCATATTAAATTTCTTGTAATGCACCTTAGTGATATATATCAATTACAATGTGTTTGAAATTGTATAACATCATTAAAATAAACCGCAAATGATTTTTCCCCATAGACCATAATGTAACGGATTTCTTTTGAGTGTCCCTGTAAAAAAACTATATGTCCTACACACTTCAGTTGAAATAGGGAACATGCTATAGATGACGACAATAACATATAAAAATTGCAGGGCAATCCGAGCATATTTACGGCAGTTAGAGCACGGACAGACGGCCAGACGGCAGATAAACCGAAGTCATAAACACTTTTCAACTAAGTTGGAAAACGTTAAAAATCTTTACCTGCTTATAAAATAAATACCAATATGAGAAATATCAAAACTAATTACTTCTTCAAGATAACTCAAGGGTTATTATGTAATATGCATTGCTAAAATAAACCATTCTCCAGCGGTGGTATTATGTAATCGTTATCAGCAGCCGGCTGGGAGAAAGGTTTTATTTTGATCCAATAATCTATGATAAGAATTTAAGTATAAATAAATAATAATAAAAAAAACTAACCCTTCTGAAGTGCAATGAATGATTTTTCATTATCATTTACAGCACCTGATAATTCAAACACATATAATTATAAAATATTTCCGAGTAAATAATGTGATCACGTAATTAAAAATTCTCTATTATATATCCCTCCCACTAAAATTATCTGAAAAACTGGTAACCGAATACTCTCACGAAAAACATTGGTAAACAATCCGGTACCAGACGCTTGTCTCCAAACCAGGGTGGCGCTGACCTATTGTGCAAGCTGTGCGGCCGCCACAGGCATACATTCGCCATGATAATAAAGGCATCAAGCATTTTAAACGAGTTAGAAATATTTAAAATACGCACGTTTTCTTTAATTTTATCAAAGTTATTATTATTGAAATTTTAATTAAGTTTTATAGATTCACTTCAAATGACTTAATTACATGTTATTATTCTTTGAAGTGAATGTGATAAAATAACCAGCTTTAATTCTAAACGCAAAAATCGTATTTGAAACTTATAAAAAAATCGGGAGCATTTTTTAGCATTGTATCTAATTTTAGATGTCACAGAGGCTGGATTGACATTCTTTCTTTCTTTTATTGAAACCTCCCCCCTCCCCTCACATTATAATCACGTGATATACTAGCAGCAGAAAAGAATGGCGTTTTCTGTGCATGAGATGGTAAATGCCTTTTAAACTTTATTCTTCCATTAAAAGTACGAGAGAAGAGGAAGATCACTGTTTGTCGCGTACGAGTAGAAGTGGGGGAAAGAAAAAATGCCGTATTTGCTCATTTCTTATGTCCATTCTTGTAAAAAGAAAAACAGATTAAATAATTTGGTCTCCAGATAAAAAAAGTCCTTCCGGCCTGTACCGGGAGGAAAAGGTAGCTTTCCTATATCTTCGTTTTAAAATTTTAGCTAAGGTTACAGGAAAACAGCAAGTTAAAATGCAAAGAAACGTTTACAAAAGATTCGTTAATACTGAATTTGAATAAGAATTTCGCCAAATTATTGAGCAATAGCCAAATTGGCTTAATTTATAAAGACTTATTTTGGTCGCCAAATTTGGCGATATTTCGCCAAATGTCACAAATTTTGATAATTTTGTCGCCAATTTTGGCGCTAACGGATATGAATATATAGTTTTATGCGTATGATTGGGAAAATTATTACAACAATGAAAGAAAATAATTTGCGAGTAATCGCGTTAATGTGCTGTTAGGTAGCTTTCAATACAAAAATGTATAAAGCTACCTATTGCAGCCGTTCGGAGGAAAGCAGTTCCGGAAAATTTCGATATATTTTCACCGATCATGACCCCCAGACCCCAAAACCACCCTCCGTTCAAATGTTGATTTATATATATAGATATATCCATATATATATATATATATCTGACCTATGTCATACGATAACGCTCGTATTTATAAATCGATTTTGATGAAACTAATTGTGTGTATTAAGGTCACCAATGTCTCGACCGAGTTCGTTGGCCAGCTTGGTCCGCCATCTTGTTTCAAGATGGCGGCCACTTAAAGATTTAATAAATATTTAAAACTAAAATAAATATACAAAAAAGTTAAAAATTTAAATTTATTTTTTAATTACGTGTTAGGCCTTGATACAAGGATTCCAGAGCATTTTTTGGTTTACCTCTATTTTAAAAAATGGCTGAGATAGAGTAGTTTGAAATTCTAGGGTGGCTGACATTTTGAAACAAAACAGCACATTAACGCGATTACTCGCAAATTATTTTCTTTCATTGTTGTAATAATTTTCCCAATCATACGCGTAAAACTATATATTCATATACGTTAGCGCCAAATTTGGCGACATTGGCGACAAAATTGGCAAAATTGGCGACAAAATTAGCAAAATTTGTGACATTTGGCGAAATATCGCCAAATTTGGTGACCAAAATAAGTCTTTATAAATGAAGCCAATTTGGCTATTGCTCAATAATTTGGCGAAATTCTTATTCAAATTCAGTATTAAAGAATCTTTTGTAAACGTTTCTTTGCATTTTAACTTGCTGTTTTCGTGTAACATTAGCTAAAATTTTAAAACGAAGATATAGGAAAGCTACCTTTTCCTCCCGGTACAGGCCGGAAGGACTTTTTTGTTTCAAAATGTCAGCCACCCTAGAATTTCAAACTGCTCTATCTCAGCCATTTTTTAAGATAGAGGTAAACCAAAAAATGCTCTGGAATCCTTGTATCAAGGCCTAACACGTAATTAAATAAATTTTAATTTTTAATTTTTTTGTATATTTATTTTAGTTTTAAATTTTTAAATGGCCGCCATCTTGAAACAAAATGGCGGACCAAGCTGGCCAACGAACTCGGTCGAGACATTGGTGACCTTAATACACACAATTAGTTTCATCAAAATCGATTTATAAATACGAGGGTTATCGTATGACATAGGTCAGATATATATATATATATGGATATATATATATATATATATATATATATATGAATCAACATTTGAACGGAGGGTGGTGTTGGGGTCTGGGGGTCATGATCGGTGAAAATATATCGAAATTTTCCGGAACTGCTTTCCTCCGAACGGCTGCAATAGATAGCTTTATACTTTTTTGTATTGAAAGCTACCTAAAAGTTGGTCACCAGCGGCTACCTGATGACCGCAATTCTCAAGCCCTGGCCACTTCTATCGGCCGCCCTTTCACACCTAGATTTCCGTGTATGGCTTTATTAAACATTAGGTTTACAATCAATCCACCGCTTCCTATATATGTTTCTGAAATAAATTCACGAATCAGAACTAGACTTGGTTTGATTGACGTGAACATGATCACCAAATATGGCAAGAACGAATTTAACGATTGTACATTTGCAGAGCAGCGAAGGGCAACAGTATCAAACATTTGAAAAAAGATAAATTTTGTGTGTTTCACTATCTTATAATAATGTATACTCTCATTTTTGGCTTTTTTCCTACGCATAATAAAACACCCCCCTCTGCATTTCATTCTGTCGAAATATGTAGCTGGCGATTTTATGGTGCATTCATGTAACCCCCCACTTTGATAATTTATGCTCATTGCTATGATATTTTGTTACAAAAGACATATTGACAATTCATTTAACACACTCAATTTATTTGCCCATGTATTTGTAAAAAACTAACTGACATTACTATAGCAAAGATTTACTGACATTACTACAAAAATGATGAATCCTGCAAAATACATATTTTCCTTCTTTAATCTCTCATCTTTTTCTAAGAGAAAGGCAAAGAGCAGTAATCTAGTTCCATTCTAAATGTCGATAGCCCAGGGACTGCACGTGCGAGGAGTTGGGGATAGGGACATCGTAATCTTGATTGCACGGGGTTCTAAATTTGATCAGGAGTATCCACGTGACGTGTCCAAGTTATTCATTACGGCTCAGGGACAACACATCAGATTCCCTGTTTGTCTTCATTAGTGTCTGCTTTCAGGATTCGGAGGCTGAGGAGCATTTCAGTCACTCAGCAGCATTAAAACTTGTAATGGATGTTGCTGCAACGTTACATCAGAGCGATCCCCAAAAATGGAATTCGATAGATAGACAGATATACACGAGTAAATGTTATAAACGAAGCCTTCTGTGAACAATTCAAGCGAAACTTGTAATGAAATGGTTCAATCGCCCCGAGCTGTGTGCAACTAAGCAATTTTTTTTACAATGAAAGGTGCTGTCTAAATTAAATGAACGAAAATAATTAAATAAAGTCATAATCAACGAGCAAATTTTTTTTTTTCATTTTATCATCCAGTTTTTATTAGCGTAAATAAAACGTGCCTATTATTTACTTTTATGTTTTTGATTTAAAAAACTTTAAAACACTAAATTCAAAGAAAATATTACAGGAACAACTTGATCTGAAAAGGCAGTTGCGCAAAGATATAAAAATCTTTTTCAACCTCATAACATATCTTTGTTTTTATGATCATACTTATAAATTTCTTCGATTTGTTCTTATTGCCAAATTTAACAGTTTCTGTATAACTTTCACATTATCTACTATGGATGGCCCATGTTTTTGTCCTCGCATATACCTAATAAAATATTTACATATTTCAAATTCTCTTGAAGTGCTCCTGCTATTTTTTTTCAGCAAAACAGACTGCTCTAAATTTAAAATCTGCTTTAAAAACTATTTTTAGGCCTTATAGATTAATTTAAGAACATAAATAATATAAAAAATGTCCGCAAATCTAAACGAAATTGATTAATCTTCAACAAATAGCATACACAACTTTATTAGTTTAACACAATTATGCTGTTTGGTAAAGAAATCAGATGAATTTCATTTGTTTCAACTAAGTGAAAAAGTGTCCAGGCGCCAGGAGTCGAACTCAGAACCTCAGGCTTAAGTTCCCAATGCCGTACCAATTGAACTACCTGGACGACACTCGTCAGAAACAATTCCCACGTGCAACCTTTTGCAATAATATCTGGTTTGTTATCTGAAACAGATGAACAGAATAAACGAAAGGGAAAGGAATTCCAATAACCGATGGGTACATAATTACGCTAAAATGTACACTTTAGTGTAATTACATATCCATTGTTTATTGGAGTCCCTTTACCTCCAGGTAATTAGACTAAAATGTAAATTTCACTCATTTTAATTACAGTAATTGTGATAACCTTTTATTTATATTTAATATTATTGCTTATTGTTATGATTAGAATTCACACTAGTTGAGATTTTCAGAAATATTATTTCCTTTTACTCTTCCATTTTTAAATTTATTTTTAATTTAAGAACTAATCTTCTCTATGGTAAATTTAAATTTCAATAATTAAACTTTTAAATACTACTAATAGCAAGATACATTTCAATTTAGGAATTTATTCTCTGCTGCACAATATACTGGAAAAATTTTTTAGCCTATTTTACGGATGAAACCAATAAAACCGCGGTTTTATCACTGCCATGTCAAGAACAATATCCTCATATTTTCTTCTATATGTATGTATTTCAAATCAATAACTGCGTATTGTGATATAAAAATGATTCATTAATTTCTATGTAGATTTATTAATGCTGCAAAGACTTTTGGGTTGATGAAGGAAAACTACTGCACTACTACATTTAAAATTAAAACAACAGTTATGAAAATATTTTATTATTTAACGAATATTTACCTGGACTGAAATTATTGAAAATCTTAATTTTTATATTTTCCAAAAAAACTTTTTATTATATTAAGAGGATTCCGAACCCTTCAATCCTCCGTTATCTTATTAATTTAATAATTTTAACTCTATTAAATTCAGCATTTTAAATATTAAGTAAAGACTTTTAGGTTGATGAAGGAAAACTACTGCACTACTACATTGAAAATTAAAACAACAGGCATGAAAATATTTTATTATTTAGCGAACATTTACCTGGACTGAAATTATTGAAAATCTTTATATTTTCCAACAAAACTTCTTATTATATTAAGAGGATTCCAAACCCTTGAATCCCCCGTTATCTTATTAATTCGATAATTTTAACTCTATTGAATTCAGCATTTTAAATATTATGTAAAGACTTTCAGGTTGATGAAGGAAAACTACTGCACTACTACATTGAAAATTAAAACAACAGATATGAAAATATTTTATTATTTAGCGAATATTTACCTGGGCTGAAATTATTGAAAATCTTAATTTTTATATTTTCCAACAAAACTTCTTATTATATTAAGAGGATTCCGAACCCTTCAATCCCCGTTATCTTATTAATTCGATAATTTTAACTCTATTGAATTCAGCATTTTAAATATTCTATCTAAAGGAACTAAAATTTTGATGTTGTAATAATGGCATTAATAACTACCTTGAATGATTAAAGAATCTAATATATATATTATTAATTATTGATAATTTTAGTTGTTCAATATATTTGAAAATGACTACTTGAGTCCTCTCTCTTAATTTTTGAATTACTATACGCTGGGGCCTGGAGCTATTGGAAGCTTCGACCAGTATTGTGGAAAGGAAAATTATTGTTGTGGATTTATGAGAAATTATGAACTCCTTACCTTTGGAGTTTGTTTTTTTCATCAGTGGTGAAAAGAAAATTACAAGAGTGTATTCCTCGAAAAGTGAAAGAAAAAAAATAAGCGGTTATATATTTTGTATAATATAGTTTCTTGAACAAAATAATATAATCTAAGTTATAATAGATGCTTTCCTAACATAATTATCTATATTTATATGTTTGTATTATTATATATTTTGTATATTATAGTTTCTTGAACAAAATAATATAATGTATGTTATAATAGATGCTTTCCTCATAATTATCTAATATTTATATGTTTGCCAATTTTTTCCAAAGATATTTACAATACGCGTGATTTTTTTTAAACAATACACAGGAAAAATGTTTTTTGAAGAGAAAAAAGTGTTTTTGCTAGCTTTTTTATGGGTTTTTCCTCTTCTTTTTTAAAACTATTCTTTATTTTTTAACAGCATTGTGAAGAATTCAGAGGATAATTTTGAGAAGAACATCTTTATTAAAACCTTATTTTAACTTTTTTGCAGCATAATTTTAAGGGAGCACTAAATTATTCTTGATCATTGAATATAATCGCAATTTATGTATATTGTAAATAAAGGAGGCTGTTTAATTTCCTGTTGTCGTTTAATCTTTGTTTTTTATTTATTTTTAATCATATTTTAGTAAAGGTTAATTTATACTTCTTGCATGTGTCATTAAGTCTCGTTATATTTTACGGTCGTAATTTAGAATATCTGGGTTATTTCAGGATTCTAATATATCTACGGATGCATTTTCCACTATTTTTAGGTTATTAGCATAAGCATCTCCTTGCACAGGAGTCTTTATTTTATCCTAAAAACGGCACTTACCTGCCAACTATGAAACAGTTACAGATATTTCAGAAAATGCTTAACATCTCATATAAGAAAGAGGCCCATAGACGACAATTAGAAATTTTTTGGGTAGCCCCGTCTATGCACTGTAAAAAATGGGTACTCAAAATTGAGTAAAAAGTACTCAATTTTGAATATCACATACTAAAAATAGCTCCGATCCAAATGTACTCAAAATTGAGAAACACATGTACTCATTTTTGATCCCTTGGATGTATTCAAATATGAACTACTATGTACTCATTTTTGATCCCATGGATGTATTCAAATTAAAAAAAAATTATGTCGTTAAAATAAAATTTATAGGATAAAAAAAAAGTTACTTCGCGAGGACAACCTTATAATGGATGCATACATTTCTGCTCATTTTTTTCATTCCTGCACGAGATTATAGTAATTAACCAACCCTTGTCCATGAGAGGAATCGAACCCGTGATGTCCTGTGTACTAACCGGACGACTCAGACCAACGCGCCATGAGTGGTCATGCCTCCTTCTCAAATGTTGTTAGTTACTTTGCAAAACTTGCAAAAACTTGAGGTTTCATCTGTAGATGGATTTTTTCAGTTCCAATGTTTTTAATATTTTCTTTTCATAATTTTCAATATTTTGCTGTATGATTTGGTGCCTTATAACAGAAAATTTTCAATTTATTATGTATGATTTGCGTAAAACATTGCATTAAGAATACTGATTGCTTCTTTTTGCAACAGTACCAACAATTTCTTTATTCGAACATATATATTTTTTTAAATTATTTGCCTGATTATCTATTTATCAATTCTAATAAAAACAACAATTATCTTAATCAGACGTGTTTAGTACATGCTATTAAAATATTTTTTTTAATGTCTTATTTTTAAAAAAATATGTAAATAAATTTTTTTATAATAAATTAAATTATTATATTTCAGCTATGCTGAGAGCTTTTGCGTACGGTTCGGTTAAACTAAATAGTTTTAAAAAAAAAGATTTTTAAAGACAAATTTGAAATTAATGACCTTGGGATATGTAGGTTTAAATCTGGACTTATTGATTTTATTTAAATTAAATTAGTTTAATTTATAAAAATAAATAAAATAAATTAAAGCTAAAGAAATAAATTAAAAACGTTACAAAGTTAAAAACTTTATTTTTATAAAAGTAAAGAAAAAATATTAACTCATTTTATAAATTCAAGGAAAAAATTATAAACTTGTAAAATTATAATTTATAAAATAAATTTTAGCGTAATTCATAAATTTGTAAGCCAAATCAGCTTAGTTTAATACCAATTTGCATAGCTATAATTTGAAAAGATATTATGTTATGAAACTTTTAAATAACACAATATTGCCTCACGTTAAAAAAGTTAAAATAAATTTTTAAAAAATTAGTGGGAAAAAAAATCATAATTTTGAAGTATTATCAAGGAAAAAAAAAAGTAGATGTGTAAAATGTGAGGGGGAAAAAAAAAGAGTAAATGTGTTGTAGTGGATCCACTTTGATGAAAATCCCGAACAACCAGATCCACTTTTAATTTCTCTTATTCATCGTTTTTCCTTCAAATAATAGCTTTTTAGGCTCCGAAATTTCGTTATTACACATTCTGAAATATACAACTATGTTGGGTTTGATCATATGTTCATTTTTGATCCAAAAATACTCATTTCGAAATGAGTACATTAACTTACTCATTTTTGAGAATACATATGTTCATTTTTGATCCAAAAATACTAATTTCGATATAAGTACCTGAACTTGCTCATTTTTGAGAATGCACATGTTCATTTTTGATCCAAAAATACTCATTTCGAAATGAGTACATGGACTTACTCATTTTTGAGTACTTCATGTTTTACAGTGTGTGATCCAATGATACATATCACTGTTTATTTTTGTTAACAAGGTAAGTATGCTGCATCTAATGTTACTAATTCAGACTTTTAAAAAAGTAGCATCGAATAAAATATGATAAGCGCATAGCTACCCCAATTTGATTTTTAAAATTATACATTTATATATGACATAGTAATTCAAATGTAAATCAGCTGGAAAACGCATAATGCAATTAAAAACGCTTTTCCGGAAATTACCATCGCTAGAAGGTAATGTATCCACAGATTGTTGTGTCTTCCTGTGTATGAATTTATTTATATTATACCCTCGCACCACTTAGTACAGCACAAGTTAGTTCAGCTAAAAAACGTGCAACATAGATCAAAACGCATTTGCAGTTATTCTTACGCATAGGTGGTTATTAGTTATAATTTTTTTTGGATTGTCTTACGTATGATCTATAGAATCTTGTAAACATATAAACTAACAAACGTATTTAAATTTGAAAACTCATAACTAAAAACGCATTTCCTGTATAATTATCGTTCACAGACGATAATGTGTCGGATTTTTTTGTGTAGCCCAGTAAAAGAGCGCTTAATGTTACACACACCATTTTCTATACGGAACATGTTATCTTGCCCCTCAAAAACGTATATTAATTTTAACATCTTAAAAATAGTATAGCATCGCTAAAGCTTACTTTAAACGATATCTGTCTACAGACATTAATGAAATAAAATTCTTTTGTGTTTTCCTGTACAAAGGAACAATAAATTCTATGCATATTATTATCTATAGGAAACATGCTGTAGTACACATTAAACGCATATAAATTTCGCAATGTTTGGAGTAGTATAACCCATTAAAATATATTTCATACAATTATCGCCCACTATATTAGGGGAGATCGGGACAAAGGATGGATGGGACGTTCTTAATATTTCAGGCAATAAACTTTTCTTTTAGTTGCTTCCTATCCTCATAGATTTCATTACCATAGTGTGCTTCAGAACCAAAAGCAAGACCAAATGGCTGTTTTCAGTTTCCTTCAAATTTGCATTTCCTGAAAAGTTCTTAAAAGTATTTTTTTTTTTTTTTTTACATTTGAAGTTACTTAAATATCTTATGCAATATAAACAATTAAAATATGTTGTAGTTTTTTATTTCAAAGTTCAATATTGGTAATTGAAAGGAATGAATATTAACCAATGTGACAAAATAATTTTTGAGACAAAATGGCTGACAATTGAATAGATGCATCATGGGGATGATTGGGACATTTCTTATGGGGATGAATCTGAATGTCTCATTCATCCTAGATGATGCTGAAAAATATATTTATTAACTAAATAGTATTATATAGGTTGATAAATTAATAATTTATGGTAATTATTCAACATTTCATCCCCATTGTAGCCATTGTCTTCAGCTATTGAATGCTTCCGTTTATGTGCCTTTTAAGGCAAAACTGAGATGAGTCCAAGATGATTGGCTGACAAATAATCCTGGAGACCATATTACAATTTATAATCTCTCAGCTTTTGCCAAGGAGGCATTTTTTTTCAGCTTTTAGTCCTTAACATTGAATACAGGGAATCCCTGCTGTAGGGATGATTGGGACATAGAGGAACTTTTTTTTAATTTCATAATATATTTCTGTATAATAATAATCTTGAATAAATACTGTGCATAAGATGTAGTCAAACACTTAATGTATGAAATGTGATATATAATATTGATAATAACTTAAATAAAATATTTAAAATAAATATTTTAGTGAAAATGTCCCATTCATCCCCCATCTCCGAATTATTTTGAATGTTCCTGTAAACGAACAAATAAACCAACTTATACAAAGAGAAAACTCCAATTAATTTGGAATACCTTATAAACACATCTACCTAATTTCAAAGTAATCGGATGTTTTTTGCGGTAATTATCACGAGACAAACAGCCAGACAGATATGAAAATCCGATCTCTCTTTCCTCTATTGACGTTTCGGCACACACGGAATCAGTAAATTGGTCGCCTTTACATTAAAAGGTGCATTAATATTTTAAACTGGTTTAAATTTATCAAAATACGACTTTTTTTTTTCTTTTGAGTTATCATGATATACGAATTCTACTTAATCCCAGCTAATTTATTTTAAGTTATTTATTAAAACGGTAATGGCTATTTCTAATTATACTAATGGAGAGAAATAACATTCTTCCCATTAGAAAATTGAATTTTTTTGCAGTAATATGAATTACAAGCTCCTTTTATAAGCAATCAAAATGAAGTTTCATTAAGAAGCTGATCGGCCTTCTATACGGAGCTTTGTCAAAGAGGTTTAAAAAGTATTCATTCATGTTAATGGAAACTGGTTTTAATCCAACTTAATATTCTATACTATATTTAAGTCTTACTTTTAAAATGCATTTCTTCTGTATTCTCGAATTAAATTTTATAGTTTATTCGTTGAATGGATTGCGATAATTTAAAATACATTTCCAAATTTAAGAAATGGAAAGTTATAAGTTTGACTTTGGAAATGAAGGTCTTGTTATGCTGCAGAATTTAATTACATTATCACGTTCTAATCCATTTCAATTAATATTATATTTTGCATCAGATATCGTCCTGAATATTTTTTACTGTTTTTAAAATTTTCAGTAGCAGTATAATGAAAGCCTTACATGGATTAAAGCTAACATAATCTGGCTAATATACGGTCTAGAACGGTACTAGAACTTAAAATGTTTTTGAAAACCGTCATTATATATATATATATATATATATATATATATATATATATATATATATATAATATATAGAAAAAATAAAAAAAGAAAATAAAGAAAACAAAACAATGAGATTTCTAAACAGAAAGGAATATATAGTTTGAAATACATATCACTGTTTATTTTTGTTAACAAGATAAGTATGATGCATAAAATGTTATTAATTCAAACTTCTAAAAAGTAGCATCAAATTAAATAAAATATGATCAGTGACTTTAAGCTACCCCAATTTGGTTTTTTAAAATATATTAATGTTTAATAAAAAAAGTAGAAAATTACAAATGCAATCATATTTTTAGTGCTTCATATTTAATGCATTATAATTATTCGATAATTCTAGATTTTCTATCCACTCACTTTTGTGAGCTACTGTATAGTGTATACGTAAGAAAAAGTTAGCATCGAACTAAAAAAAAAAAAAACATGCGCTTTATTGATAATTCCGTAACAGTTTCTAGTGCCGAAACAATATAAGTAAATGCATATAATGGCTTAAGATTTTGAAAGCACTTTCCTCTTTCATTTTTGAAAGTTGCTCTTTATTATGTCCTGGATATAGTCTGCCCCACCAGTGGCTGAGAGGTTGTGCTCTCGAAGCTGGTAGACGGGAGGTGCTGGGTACGATCCCAATCGCGCCCGTCGGCCTAATCGCTCGGAGTTTTCGTGGTTTTCTTTCGAGCCGTGGATTTTCTCCATGCGTAAATACGGATTAGGTTCCCTTAGAAAGACCCCCACGAAGGGCACTCCCCCCCGGACCTATATCCCTAGTGTCGATAATTGGCCGTCAATAATCAACCCAACCCAACCCAACCCTGGATATAGTTTTCTTCTAATCCTTTAACAACGTAACATCGTAATCACTTCTTATAAGATCCAGTTTTATTCTTATATAGGGAATAACAACAACGTAATTTTGCTTCATAGAAAAATATATGTATTATAGCCAAATATTTTATCTTCTGAAAGGTAAGAAATATTTTTCTTATAAGTTAAAGCTTGAAAGAAAGTTTAGCCCTGAAGACATTGATCAATAGTGATAAATGACCACTGAGGAATTACTAAAAGGCAGAATTATCGATTTTTGCCGTCAAAAATATGTCTGACGAGATCAGTCAAGAGCTTTCCAAAACAAGAAAATAGAAAAATAAATTAACTCAACAGATATTTTGTTGTATATGATGATGATTTATAACTGATATTGATTTATGATTTATTTTATTTATTCAATTCGTAAATTACCATAAACGCAAATAGAGCTACGGTTTTTTTATTAGTTCATTTTGTAGTTTATGATTTTCTCAGAAATAAAACTGAAATCTCTTTTCCTGCAAATTTTAGTTTATAGAAAAAAAACAGCAAAAAACAAATGTATTAATTTCGTTGTGCTGTTGGATATACATTTTTATAGCTATTTTTTTATATAGCTTATGACTTAATTTATTTGTTCATTTTGTAAATTACTAGAATTTGCTTGCAAATTAAAATTATTAAACTTTGTTTTAATTATTTGGATTCAAAATTTCTGAGTTAAATATTTAAAAGTATCCGTGTAAATTACCATATAACAGGTAATTAGCTATTTCCGTATTACTGTAATCTTTTTTAATTATCTGTTCCGCATTGGTTATATGTGATTAATAAGGATTGTGTGTCCAATTGTGATTAATAAGGAATTTAGGCCTTATGTGAAAGCTTTGATACTTTTTCCACTTTTTTAAAATTGTATACATGTATATTTTGAAAAATAAATACCGAATCATCAATGTTCCTGAAATACAAAATTTCTGGCCATTCCTTTGCTTTTCCTAAATGATTTCAATGTAAGTAAAAAATTAAATTTTAAGCTGTGATAGTATAGTTCATTTTTTAATAGTGAGAGAAAACGTTGTAAGAAATTTAACAACTTCATAAACATATCATAGGATAAAATGTTCATTATTACTTTACTAAAATTAAAAATTTTAAAAACAATAAGTGTTCTTAAAGCAGTTTTCATTTAACGAAATCCAACAAATTTTATCGAGATATTTTTTATTTTTAATATATATATTTTTGAAGCAAAGACGTTTATTATTAAATCTCTTGTTCTTCATCTTGTAAAAAAAAAAGGTGTTATTTTTACTGTCATAATGAATGCATATATATATAAATCATTCCAAAATTGTCTTTGTTGGGATAAAAATTTAATATATATATATATATATATATATATATATATATATATATACAAGTTCCCTACAATACCGAAAAAATGAAAAAAAAAGTTTTCAGTAAAATTCTATTTCGTATGTCTTCAGAATACTGCCTTTACTTTATAGCCTTCCCCTGCACTGATGATAAAACGTTATTTTTAATTAGAAACTTACATTTTCGTTCAAAAAAATTATATCTGCAATGATTACAAGAAAATGACGCCATTTTCTAGACTCTTTCAGTCGTGATGTTAATCATGAAGTTTTGTTTGAAAAGAGAAAGAACGGACTCTAAAAAAACGGTTTGTATGTTTCATTTTTTATTTAATATAAATCTTAGAAAATGTTGCCACTGCATGTAAATTATTAACATACTCTTAGCTGTAAGGTATAGCTATAAGATGTAAGTGTAGTATTTTAACGAAATAGGAAATAAAACATAGCAACCGTTTTGTTTAGAGTCAGTTTGACGTTACACCGAAAGCGTCTCTTAGAGAGGGACGCCATATTTAGCAAATTGTTATTATTATTAATATTTTCTTTGATATTGAAGTGTCTGTATTATAGCAGATGTTTTAACTCCAAATACATTTAAATGAAGGTACCATGTCATTTTAACATACTTACAGCAAAACGTTTAAATTTTATGTATGAAAAATGCGCATTATCCGCTCAGAATGGCATCAATTTTGGATGCGAAAATATAGCGAGTGGGTCAAAGTTAATATTGGCTTATAAAAAGAAAGTACACTTGCAATAATTTTTTTTAAATTCTTGGGCCCTTTTTTTTTTGTACAGTGTGGCAACAGAAAAGAAAAAAATGTATTAGAAAATTTAAAAAAATCTGGATTTGTATAAAATGGTAAACTATGGCAGGTGGTTGAAATCTTGTCTTTTTTTATTTTCTAGGTTCTAATGTTCGTAAATACTAGCCATTCGCCATGCAATCTGAACATGTGGTTAAGGTGCATTGTAATATTTATATTTAAAAAATATTCATCGTAACATGTATATATATATGAATACAATAAACAAGTTCTTGCGTATATTCTTTAACAGAGACACGTCGAAAATTTCAATATATGATCATGTACTGCACGTCAAACAAGAGCAATGTTGGCAACAATGGGGTTTTTAAATGGATGTGGATAACAATACAGGATTGTCACAAAAAGCACTCTGTTCTGTCAAACCACTTTTGCCAAAATGTAGCAAATGGCGTTTTTAAAGTCGGTTTTATTTTCATTTAAAATATAGAAACGAATTGAATAATCTTCTTTGTTTGAATCCGGTTACAAATAAGTAACCAAATTCCTTCGATTTTCTTAAATAACAAGAATAATAAACCAATTTCTAATTTTTGGATTAATATATATTGTATTAAATCATACAAATGCTTTATTTTATTTGTTCATTTCGCAAATTACTAAATTCTTACAAGTGAATTTGAAAATGTTTTAGCTATAATTTAAATTCTTAATAAAAATAATAAAGAATCTTAGATAGACATTTTATTAAATTAATTTATGTCATTTCTTCATTTTGTAAATTGCCATTTTTACAAATTTAATCTTTTATTTATTTAGTTTATTGTTCGTTTTCACAATAATAAAGAGAGCTAATAAAAATTTATGTAAAATGTGTTTTATTATGTAGCATTTTATTTACTTTAGAATTGACAAAAACAAAAACAAAAACAAAAACAAAAACAAAAACAAAAACAAATTACTTTGAGGAAAACCTTCGCTTTTTGCGTATTACTAGAGGATCGTCTAAAACGCATCCCATCAATTCATTGCCTTTAAATGTCGTTCTACTGCAAGTGTAGTATATATGTTGAAAACTGCCTTTACAAGAACTAACTCTTGGGGGTAATAAAGAGTGCCGTTATTTTAAGCCTTTTGCGCGTAATATGTGTGGAACTCAGCTGCCGAGAAGGAGAATGTAGCATGTTGGTGGGTCTAATCATATTGTTACGGTAATCCCTTCCATTAGTGGCGTTGAATAATTAATGCACCGCCACAGATGTGGCTTCTCGTGCAAGTTCCCAGCTGAAACTAATCGGGAAAAGCGAAGCCGCTGCACGATATTTGAATTAGGAATCGAAGCGCCTTTTGATGTGTTACATTTGACTAAAGTACTAAAGCCTTCTCTGTGCTACTGTCGGTATTTCTCTTCGTTCTCTCGCAGAACAGTTGAATAATTAAGAAAATTAAATACCACGAAAACAATAAGCCTTAAAATTGTCATTTTTTATTTGAAATATCCATTTTCCATGCATGCTATTTCACACATTATTTACAAAAATATTTCTTGCAGAGTCGATGCATTTATATAAGATGAAAGTTAATAATAATAATAATAATTCCGTTTTCAGTTACGCTGACATAAAATGCTTGTATTTTTACATGCATACACAAGCATTTATAAATGCACATATTTACAGACTTATTTTATTGGCAATTTAAATTTTGTAAGCAAAATTTTTCGTGAATACTGGAAAATTAAAACACGAAATTTTAATACCAATAAAGAAACAGAAACTATTGAATGAAAATATTCAGAATGAATTTGAAATTAAAAGCTAATATACAAGAACAATAAGAATACTCGCAGTTTTCTCTCTAAACATTAATTTCTTACTTTCGAAGTATCGTGTGAAAAAGAAACACAATCGTACAGTGAGAAGATGAGAGAGAGATTCTTTTCATTATAAATAAATTCGAATTACACATAAAGGTACTTACACATATTGAAAATTCTTTCTTTTTCAAATTGAGTGCAGAAATGTATTTAAGGGTTTTAGGTAGATTTCGTAAGAAATACTACCTATTACATTCTCCCCTAAGTTGGAATTTTTGAAAAATTTTTGCAGATCTACGCCGATCATGACTCCCAGAACCCAACACCACCCTCAGTTCAAAACTTTATTTATCTATCTATCTATCTATGTCACTTTTTTATGGACACGATAACTCGAAAAATTCTTCGCAAATCTCTTCCAAACTGATATATAAAATCAAGGGGCATAAATTCTCGGTCAAGTTCGTTAATGGGCAAAATCGAACCGAGGGGGGGGGGGGGAATGGAGGGGAGGCTTTTTGTGAAAATAGAAAAACCCCCATAACGTCTTAATTATAATACGTATCGAATCCGTTTAAAGTTATTATTACTTCTAGGAAAAGGGTCGAAAATTTATGTATGACAAATTTTTGATATCATTAAAAATGGGCCCAAGGGGGGGTTTTAGAAGAAAAAAATTCACAACTTCGTCAATTTACATGATATCAAATCCGCTTAAATTTATTATAAATCCTCTTACTATTATCTAAAACTTTTACATCGACAAGTTTTTATAGGACCAACCCTTATAACAAAAAAATTGAAAACAAAAAAATCCCTGCCGGCTCCGCCTGCGAACAAGTTAGATTTCGAAGTGGGCGGTCCCTTATGGAATCCAACTGCGGCATCATGGCAAAAGGTAATTTCTTCCGCAATTCTCAACAAACAGGTGCCCCACGGTCTCGTCTTCGAAATCTACCTGTGCCTGTAGGCCGAGCCGTCAGGGATTTTTTTATATTAAAATAAGCACAAACATAAAATTTTCAAAATTAAACTCACAGTTTTTTAATTGTAGTCAGCTTAGAGCGGTGACCGACCATTTTTAGTTTGTATTTTTGGTTACTTCGTACTACAATCATATTAAAGCAAAATATTTAAATAATGCTAAGCGAAATTTAATGAGTCGATTTGATAGCATCAGTCCATCTTGCTGAAATTTAAATTCAAAATTTTACGTCAGGCAGTTTTTTATTACAATAATTACAGTTTCTCAGGGAAGAGCGGGAATAAAAGAGTAAAAATAGGATTTTCTAATTATTTAAAGATTTATTTATCACAAGATTAAAAAAAAAATGCGTAAAAAATTCAGACTTTGGATTCTTTTAAAATCATTTGCTGTAAAAAGGTAAATTAGACATTCCATAAGGAGATTTTTTCCCCTTGTTTATGTAATTTGAACACATTTGTAGTAAACTATAGCTTTATGCTAGTTATATATAAAAAAAAGAGAAAATTTCTTATCTCAACCACTAAAAATGAGTATAATTACCACTTTCATTTTGCTAAATACCGGTATCGGGAAGTTATTAAGTGTTTATAATAATAGTCCTTGTTAATTCAGATAAATATGAGTATATCGGTGCTGAATAGTTTCCATACGAACGTATTACTCGGAATTTTGAAGATTTTAAGAGTTCTAAGTAGGCAAGTTTCTTATCTACTAAAATGGGAATTCTAGTATTTTCCATTCAGATAGTTCTAGAATAATCTAGAAAGTTCTCTTCTTCACTTGTATGAATTTGCTCAAATTTGGCTCCCGCTAAAATACATTCATGTATACATGCACGCATTAAAATTCTAAATGGTCGTCCCATTAAATTTCTTAATTTAACATTTAAATTGAAATTAATGTAATATTTATTTAATAACAAAAAATATATTAAACACAGTGTAATAATATATCCCAATACCTCAAAAACAATTTGTTTGAAGATGTAGAGTTAACATTTAACAATCAGCAATAAAAAATTTTTTTTTCTCGTACTCCTAATAACAGATTCGATAAATTAGTCTTCGAAAATATTTCGAGTTTCATATTTGGAAATTTCAGAGATAACGGTAGTACGATAAACTGCTACTAACGCTAGAAAACTTTTACTTCTTTCTTAATATTATGTCTACATTATGTTGCTACATATACTAAACATACTATTATGTCTTAATATTATGTCGATATAAAATGTATTGATAGTATTATTTCAAGATACAGTGGAATCGCGGTTCTCGAAAGCCCAGCTATCGAACAATTTGAGCAAAAGACTAGGTTCGATAAGCATATCATAATACATCACACGCATATCATGTCACATATAAAGCTTAATGTGGTCCCTGAGTCATTCATAAGTATATCATTACAACTATTTCATGGAAAAATTATTCCAAAATAATTATTTTTTAAAGGCTACGAGCTTTAAATTTATATAAGGTCTCTGTGTCCTTTAACTAATATTTAAAAAAACTTTTTCCACATGCTCTAACAAGTAAAACAATAACAAACCAATTTTTGTACGACCAAAACTTACCGACTTCTGATTGTTTGAATTTTCAGTGTTTTCTGGCACTAAACACGCAGTTTCTCGTGAACCAGAAAACGCTAAAACTTTATTTATTTATTAACGAACAAGTTTTTCAATTATTAGCGAAATGAGGCACCAAGTTATTTTGACATTTTAAAAATCCTTATGACTCTAACATAAATTTATATCAAAATGAAAATAGCACCTTCTTTCGTTCTAAGTTAAAAAAAAATTATATATATATATATAATATATACATAAATAATAATATATATACATAAATAATCGACAATAGATAAACCGATAATTATAATACAATACATATATATATATCCAAAAATTTAAGATTCCCACAATTAAAATAAGTGGGAAAGAAATACTTAAATTTGTGAAGAAAAAATCCAATGTACAGAAGGTGAAAATTAGTACAAGAAGCAATTGGAAACTTATCTAGTGGAACACTGTGTCAAGGGCAATATTCCACTAATATAAGTAAAATGTAATTGATTTCTGTTTGAGTAAATAGCCATGAGCCAAATTTATTAACTCAAATTGCCCGATCAATTACCAAGTCAAATTTAAAGAAAATTGAATAAAAATGGACAAATATTGAATAACTGAACATGATACGCGGAAAAATCAATGGATATGGATCATTATTAAATACAAAAATATATTTAATAAAGAATTGTTAAACAAAAAGAAAAATATAACAATAAAGCATACCGAACCAGTGAAATTTTAGCTATCAAAAACCACGTTGTCCGTTACAAATGCACATTGCTTATATCCGTTACATTGACAGTTAATAAAATGAACTATTTTTACAATTTTAAAAATAATGCAAATACACCTATAAATTATTTTTATCTTATTTTAAAACTGTATCCAATCGTAATAATGGTGATAATAATGAAAGCAATTTTAAATTAAAATATTTACAGCACGCACAAAAAAGATAAATAAATAAAAGGAGGAAATGATATGATATACTATATTATAATCGAATTATTGACTACGATATGTCAATGCATATTTTTAGCAACGCCATCTATGAGCAAGGAAAAAGAAGATAGCTTTACAATTTATAATTTAACAAATATAAAAAGAGAGGAATTTGTAAAAAGCATATATAAATTAAAATATTTAATAAAACAAATGTATATAAAATTATGAAATAGTTACATTTATTTATTTTTTTTGAGAAATTATAAATTCCAATCAGTGTTAGAACATACTGCAAAGAGGTATAAAAAAATAAATATTTTATAATATTGAATTAAACGTAATAAACAATAAACAAGATAATAAAAAAACAAAGTGAAACTTTTATTTTAACCTTTGAAAGGGGCCACTTTTACATACTTATGGACACCAGTCCTTTGATTTGGTTCTGTATAACAGTCAGTGTTGCCGCCAAATCGACCGAATGAAAAAAGAGCAAAAGCGACTGAATTCTTTTTCATTTTTATTTTTATTTATTTTTTATTTTTTTGTTGGACGTAAACCTCATATACATGAGGTAACAGTGATAGCAGTGTCAACGTAATCCATTTATTTTGAAATTCTTGTACAATAAGGATGCTGAATCCACTTATTTTTCTCTATTTTCTTCTTCCTTTCCTTTTTTTCTTTTTTTTTTTATGGGCGCCAAGCGCATTTACATGTGATATAATGATCTTGATGCTAACGAATTTCTTGCATTTTGAGTTTGTAAAACAGTGAGTTAACTATGTGATCTAAAAAAAGAAAAACCCTCCTCCTTTTCCTCAACCTCAACTAGTGCAAAATTTCACAATAAAAGTGTGGATAGGGTTTTTGTTTTATGAAATTGTTATCGCCTCATGTCATGTACAGTACTGAAATGCGTTTATATATTTTTCTATGTAATGTTTGAAACGGGTAAATACATACATAACTGCCAACTTTTTTGCCTTTTTCCTATCACTATGTTTGACAAGAAAAATTTACCTTACTTAATTCAAAAATTTCATTAAATTCAACATTGTGATTAAATGTTTTTCTTTTAAAAAATAGTGGTAAGAAAAACTGCATTTGTTGGCAGCTACACTGTTAAAAATATAGTTCAATGTTTCACCAATAAATTGGTGAAATCTAGCTGAAATTTAGCTGCAACCAAGATATTGGTGCTAAGTTTCACCAGTTTATAGTGGTGTTTTCACAAATACAGTTATGTTAGTGAAATGTTGAACCAATTTTCTGGTGAAAGGTCGAACCATGATTTAGGTTTTTTTTCTAAACAAATTTTATCGTAAAAGGTTGTACCACAATTCATGTTTTTATCTAATCTAATTTTATGGTGAAAGGTTGAACTATAATTAAGATTTTTTTTTCTAATCCATTTTTTTGGAGAATTGTTGAAGCTTAATTCAGGTTTTTCTCTAAACTAATTTTATGGGGAAAGGTTATACCAGATTTAACCGACCAGAAATCTATATATGGCTAGTAAAATTATACCCATACCAGCCACTCTGGCGAGTGATCTATTTGTGGACAATATCTTAAAATATGCCGGAGTTGTGATACAAAAACTGTTCGCCACATTTAGTTGTTTTCTACTAATGAGTAAAGAGGCAGTAAGAAAGGCTTACTGACTTTTCTTTAGAATGAACAAAATTCTGGAAATGTGGTGGTAAATGTGTTATCTTATGACGCGCAGAAACAAAAGAATTATTTTACTTATTATTTTTTAGAATAAATTCCAAAGAAGGTTCAGAATACTTCCTGTATACTATAAAACTGGTGGAGTTAATATTTGCAATCCCTATAAACACAGCTCCATGCGAAAAACAATTTTTATCCACGAATCACATTTCATACTAAATCCAAGAGGATGTATTACAAGATCTCATGATAATTAACTGCAATAAAGACTCTATTTACATTCGTTCATACACCAAGAAATGCAATGTAATTAGGGTGCTGAATAAGCTATGATGATAAAATCAAGCACTCTACAAATAAAAGATGATAGCATTTCGAATAGCTGCAAATAAAATTTATATTATACAATAAGTATGCTCTTACCAATTCTCTGTTAAAAAAATATATACCATGAAAACTATTTTATGAAACATATTATTCCTCTTTGGTTTATGGCCGGTAGAAAATCTGACATAACTTTTTAAAAGCTAAAATTAGTCTTGTACGCTCATGTGATTAGCATCTAAGTATTGGTTCTTGTGCTCGCCAACTTACGATTGATAAATTGTGCAATGACCAATAAATTACCTAAAATGCACTATTTTCTTACTAAGCAACGCACGACTTTTTCACTCACTTTTTAAGTTATACTCTACTGATAATTTTGGTATTTTAATTTGAATATAATTGAAAATGGCTGTAAGTCCGGATATACGTCTTAGTTCCTCATCTTGTGGTTGAAAAAAAAAATGCTTCCAAACATAAAATTATAACGGACATCCTCTTAATCGTTCGACACGAAAGAAGAAGAAAAGTCCTTCCAGTTGGCTATGATCCCGAGTGTCCTCGCTATTTAAATAACATTTAATACTGCAGATTATTGTAATAAAACAAACTTTATAAAACCAGTATTGTTCGAAATAGTCTTTAAAAAATGCTATATTAACTTAAATTCATGTACATTATTTGAAATTGCGCAATAGTCTTTTCCTTTTCTGAATATTGTCCGTGAAACCGGCCACTTTATTATCTGTCAAGGGTCAGGTCCTGAACTAGCTGCGGTTAAAATGGCTTCCGGATGTCTCAAAAAATATTGAAACCGCCTTTTATTTTACCTGGTGGAGAAAGTAGGCAGTGTAATTTGCAAAAGTGTTCAAAATAAAGTAGGAATTAATATTATTTTGATGAAATAGTGCTGCCATTAATTTTCAATAAGTTACACCTTTTAAATTTTTATACTGTCCTATGGTCCTATACGTTATATTTAGAAAAAGTTTCTTCATGCTCTAATGATCACAACATTAAAATTTTCATTCTTCTATATGACTAACATCCCCTCCCCCCCCCCCCCCCCCACTTATGATATTTTGAATGTTATGAAATTTCGGAGCTTGTCGGCGCTAAAAAAAAATTCTGTCTGTTTTTAGTGCCAGAAAGCTTCGAAATTTCATAAAACATCTTAATGCTTTAAAGTATCATAAGTCGTTGAGTTTTGATCCTAGATAAATATAATTTTTATTGTTGTACTTGCCAGAGAATAGATAAGAGTTTACTAAACATTAAACCAACGCACCGTATGAAAATTTAAAAAGTGTAACTTTTTCAAAATTAATGGCAGGACTATTTAATCAACATGATCTTAATTGCCTGATCGTCAGTTGAGGCTTACTATGGAAACCTGAAAAGTTTTTTGTGTCTGTTAGTTTTTTTGTCTGTTTGTTCCGCAGTAACTGCCTCAAAAAGCATCAGATTAATTTGATATTTTGAAGTATATTGGTGCAATACCCAGATTTAGCTGTATAGTTTTGGTTAAATTTGGTTAATTTGTTTCGGAAAATGTAGAACATTTACTTTAACATCATGCTGCTTTTCTGTGGAAATTCAGACGATTTTAAAATTTTACCATTCATTGAAAAAAACAAAAAAGGTGCATTTGGATAATTGATTTAAATGTTAAGTTATGGATGCTAAAATTTCCCAAAGGAGGTCTTAAATTATTTCGATTGTTTTGAAATTTTGCCAATACATTTGTCAGATTTTTTAAATTAGGTGTATAACTTTTAATTGCATTTTATACATATGTTCGAAAAATATAAAACATTTTGTTTTATCACTTTACATATTTGCCCCTGTATATATTTAATTTTTTCTATTTTTCCTTTATCAGTTTCCTAGCAACTGCAATTCATATAAAATTGTAAATAAAAAAAAATCATTAAAAGAATCCCGATTACTGAAGATTAAGCAGAAATTCTGGATAAAGGAAATAAAAGGTTACATAATCGAGTCTACAGCTTAGGTTTGCGTCAAATACAAACGAAGATAACAAAATCACTGTTAAAATTGAAAGAGGGTACACAAAAGTGCCAATTCACGTTTGTTAAAATAGTCAATTGGCAGTGAACACGATTATGGGTGATTACCCAATAGGTTTAAAAGTATCCAAACATGTCTATTTTTGGGCGATTTTTATATGCTATTTCTATCGAAATAGGTTAGGATGTACTTAAATATTAGTTTACGTTTAAATATTATAGATTGACCATCAAAACTGTTTTTTCAAAACGAAAATTCTAAAAAACACTGGATTTCTAAATTAGATGTAAGTATAGTAAATTCAGTTTACATTTTCATAAGTATCTTTCTTACATGAGATTTCATTTAACTTCTCCGTCAGATGCAGATATTTCGCGGTTGGAAGGAAAGTAAGTATTGATATTTTGATATTAGGATAACATAAAATCCCTGTCCAAACTTATGTTTATCCTAATAAAAGCACAGTGTAAAATGGAATCCAAGATATACTACAATCATTACATAGCACAATCAATAGAGTATTGTGAATGTAAAATTAATGAGACTATGGAGAAGGACTCCCCCATGAGTATATGAACTGTTCATTTTTAAAAATTTCAAGAATATGCAGCTCATCAAAATATCATTGGATAAAACCGTGTTTAATGGGACGCTTTTAAAATTTATGGAAGTTTCGAGAAATTTTATACACTTATAAATTTGTATATAACTTTAAAAAATTAAATTGCGATTGTAAAATATGCAAAGTGAGATTAAAAAACAATGACTTGCAGAGCTGACGTTGAGGCCCCTGATCTGCAGATTTATTAATTTCTGTCTTATTTCTAACATGGTTGCAATTTATATTTCATACGTATCTCCAACAGGTAAAAATTTAAAGCGCGTTTCAATCATTTTGGAACACCCTGTATATTGAAAATCTTGCACCAAACAGTAACTAATCGGTAAAGTTAGAAGGGCTTTATTTAGGTTTTATAAAAAGTGGAATTTAAGAGTGTTTATTAACTTTTATTTATATTACAGATTAATACAATTTTAAATGAATTTTTGTTTAAATTTAAATAAAATGAAATTTTATCAATTATTTAAAGAATCAATCAAAACATTTTTATATGTTTTTTTTTTCCTTTAATAAAAATAGGAATCTCAGCTAATTAATTGAATTAAAAAAATATATAATTTATATATATATATATTAACATATACGAAATTTTGCTTCATGAGTATTAAATAAATATTTAAATCTAAAAAATTCAAAAGAGTTTGCTAAGTTTGTAATACCTTCGTAGTTCTAATACTAATACTTCATAGTTCTTCGTTAGTAAGGGCATACTAATATAAATAATTTCATCCGAATCAAGTATTTCTCAGCACATATTAGTTTTTCATAATTTGTCTCAATTCAGTGAAAGAGAAAATGAAAATGAAAGTTCTTTTCCAACCCTATGTACACATTCCACACTCTTCTCCCCTTCAAAAAGCCATGAACAGCCAACAACACAATTTGAATCGTACTTCAAAAATCGCCAATTCCTAAAGTCTCAAATCATCCTCTGACTCTCCGGTACTGTACAGCAGTGGTCGATGTACCAGTGAATAGCAGGTGGTTAGCAGATGGCTCTGCGCCCCATCTGCGATACGAGGACTTAGTCAACACATTAGCCCTTGGAACTGAGCGACTTGCCGTCCGTAATTAGGGCTTGACGCTAGGGACTCAGGATTCGAAACCGCCACATGTTCCGTTTTCAGCGGCAAAGAACTCGTTGATTCTACTATTTGATTTTATACGTCAAGCTTTTAGTATAATAGATAAAAAGAATTCATTCAAAGTGCATTCAAAAATTTGTTTTAGGGAAAACTGCAAGAATTTTTGCATGGATATACGACATACAGAGAATCATCCTTTATATGTTTTTCACCCACACCTCAGAAGAAACACGTAACATAATATCATTATTTGTTTATTTAAATGTTATTAAAATAAAAGTTAGTTTATTATGAAATAATATAAATTAATGGCAATGGGTCTGTTTTTGAGGCGTTCGATTTAATGTATAATTTATATTTATAAATCCAAAGCTTTTTTAAAGCGAAATGATGGTAAAATTTTTCATTTACAAGTGAAAAAGAAGCAAAATAAAGAAGTTTATTATCTGCACCTTATAATTAAGAATAGTCTACGATCGCATTTTAATATAAATGTGAATATACAGGGTACCCCCTCTTATCACTGACTATTAGCTTATTCCTAAACCGTTAATATTTGCTTTAATAATAAATACATATGTTCTTCATCATCATAGAAGACATTTACGTCAAAATATAATTATTTTTGTAAAAGTTATGAAACTCATATTTTTATACGGTCTCTGCGCCCTATAAGTTACATTTAGAAAAACATTCTCCGTATCTAACAAAAAACAAATGTCATTCATCACGACCAGAACATACCGAGTTACGATACTTTAAATTTTATAAATTTCCAACGATTTCCGGCACTAAAATGCGTCTTTCTGCTTGCAGTGAGGAAAAATGCTGAAAATGAATAAAATGCAGAGCGGCATAATATGGTAAGTTTTATTCGTACAAAAAGATTTTTTTTTCTTTTGGTCACTGCTCAGCAGCTCGATGGCCATGGAAATTTTCTTGAGAGAAATGAACCGACGCGCGGCGTTCGGTTTCCGGTTGTGGCAGAATCGTTATCTTAATCAATCCGCATATTACATTAATCGATGGATTGGAAATTATGTCTATGCATTAAAAAATAAATGAAAACCTCTTGTGAATGCTATTTAAATGCACACCAAACTTGTTTATATAGCAATGGCAACAGTTTGTTTAATTAACCACTGACAATTCTAGTAAAGTAGAGGAAAATTAATTTTATAATAAAGCTTTTAAATTTAATATCTTTCAGAGAAAGTTTTCCGTAGATTTTCATTTTGGATTTTTTAAAAGTTATTTTTTAAACTCAAAATAGTTCTTAAATAGTTTTACAAAATTTAATAGATATTTTTATTTTATATTAAAAATAATCACATTTTTGCGCTTTATTAAAATATTACTCCAGAAAAAAAAAAATTATTCTTAAAATTTGAAACAAAATCGATTTTACGAAATTTTAATTCGCGGTCATACGAAAAATATTCTGAATTGGGATTTTTCAAAGGTTGATTTTTATAAAGCATCTACTCGCTATCCAATATACACTACTTAAAAGTTATTCTTATTCTGGGTGTTTCAGTATAACGTTTAAGTGGTGATAGAGAAACGACAAAGAAAAAATGTATAGAAATCCAGGGTCGTAATCCACTCATTCAGTCAAATGAGACTATATCACGACATATGATGAAAGTAGCCACCATCCGTATCCAATTAGTGCTAAACTACATAATCCATTTTTCGGAATGTATTTGATATTATATACAGTGCATCAACCAAATGGCTGTGCATTTTTCGCAATTTCATCGCATTTTACACACAACAAGTAATTTCCATTCTAAATATCGGTAAAATATCTTCATCATTGTTAAAGTTATGGACTAAAATCCGAGTTCAGATTGAAGTGAAGCACCCTGTAATTTCAACTGAATAAATAGATTGCGAAATGTACGCTGGGTAGCAAGTAGAAGCTTTATAAAACTCTACGCCTGCAAAAATCACGATTCAGACTATTTTTCGTATGACCGCGAATTCAAATATTTCTGGAAGCAGCTTGTTTTAAATTCTGAAAACAAATGTAACATTTAGTCGCATAAAATGATTAGTGATCGTGCCTGTAAGAAATTTCCCGAATCAACTACTCTGCTTAAATTTAAAAATAAAAGGGAAATGAAAGGGTAAGAAGAAATATCTCGGAATACGTAAGTTTAAAGCCAAATTTTCAATGATTTTAGTTTTAGATACCGAGGCTTCCCCACCGAATTACTGTAATAGACAGAATGTAAATTTTATAGGATACTTCTTTTGTTTAATTTATTTTAATTTCTTTAATAGCAAGCTTAACTCATGAAAGGGTCATGTATTTAGTATAAGCTACGCACTGGAAATGTTTTCTTAAAAAATCTTTGAATATACGGTAAAGATTTGGCGCTTACAATAATTTTTCTGCCATACTAAGCTCACAAACCACTCCCGCAATATTATCGTAACCAACAAAACGTAAAGTTTTCAGTAGACGTTTTTTATTTAATTTATTTTCGCCTTTTCTTAGCTATTTAAATTTTTGAATGAAGCCTATACTTAGTACGTTATATATTGGAACTATTTTCTTTAAAAATATTTTGGCGCTGTTAATTGATTTTGTTATCAGTGTTCAAAACTGTTGAGTAGCATATACAAGATACATTTACTATTGATGATTACGAAAAGTTATATAATGTAGACCACTATTTTAAGCAAATTTAGTGCTAATTTTAGTAAATAATTATTAAATAAATAACAAATTTTGTAAAAGCAAAAATTTTAAACTAAATTAAAATGTGTTTTCGGAGTCGTTATTCCGGCCTTCTATGTGCACTTTTATTTTTCTGTATGGGCCAGTTATGCCAAAACTGTTTTTTAAAAAAGGTTTAGCTTTAATTAAACATTCAAAATCTTCCTTTTCTATGACTCTAGTCTTTCTGATATTTTCTCTTATGCATTTTTTTTCACTTCATTCGTTGATATTCGCTGATGATCGGTCTATATAGATTGCGTCATTCTTCCAAAATTTTTGAATGGACGTTTAATCCACACAATTACTTAAGCACTGTGGAAATCTTATCGATCTTAAGCTTGGATTTTAAAAAGTATTGCTTAAAATAACGCACTTTCATTCAGATGAGTGGTTTATGAGTGGCCACCGAGTGGTTTATTTCAAATAAATCGCAGGTTTTGAACTCTGAACGATATTTAACTATACGTAAAACTCATTAAATCCAATACTTCGGCAATTTTCTGATTTCCTTCTTATCTACATGCAAATTAAGACATATTTTTCTTAAAAGCCGACGAAATGTATTTTATAGAGGCATTCAGCATGTACAACAATATAAAATATTCAATTTCCCAAGACAAAATAATTGAATATCATGAGCAGACAACTGTCAAAAACGTTGGCATTTACTTTTGATATCAAAATATGCAATGAATTTCATTTTTGTGTTTATAATAAGAGGTTTTCTTTAAAGTTTCAAAAGTGTCCGCTGGCTTTTGCGGCAGAATTTTCTACCCATTTCAAGCAAGTTAGAAAAATAAAAAATCAGATCTACTTATATTTCCGTAAAAATTCTTAATATATAAAGAAGAAGATATGAATAATTTTTTATAATGGCAGAATATCAAATCATTGCGGAAAGCAAAAATGATTTTAAATTATTTATTCTGGTCATTCTGAATAGATAACATTAGAAATTAAAATAATATAAACTTTAATTGCAATGACAACAAAAATTATTCACTTACACTGAAATAAATGTTAACAGCTGTAATTTATCATAACACCTAGTATTTATATACTTCTTTTAATTGCTGAAAGGTGTAAAATAAAAAGATTATAAACAGTAAAATAGGTTTTATTAGACTGTTGACATATTATGCATAACGATGCAGCATCATTTAATTTACCAAAATTGTGGCTCGAGTTACTCCATGGATACAAATATAGAAAATAAACATCTAAGTAAAAAAATAAAAATAACTTACGTAATATTTAAAAAGTACGTAAAAAAAATAAATGATTGCGTTTCAAATAACTTCATAGACCGTGCATTAGAATATTTTTGTTTGTTTTAATAATGGCTTAGATTGAGCTGAAACATGTGTGAACAATCTAATAAAACCTATTTTACTGTTTATAATCATTTTATTTTACACCTTTTAGCAATTAAAAGAAGCTGTAATTTATTATTAAATGATTGTAATCTGTACTAATTATCATAAATACACCGAAAATAAATGTTTAAAACAACAATTAATGAAAAATAAATTAATCATACATGGTTTATTTTACAAGAAAAACAAAATTGCTATAATCACTGCCTTTCACAATGCTTGTCAAGCTACATTATGCACTGGCTTACGGTAAAATTTGATGCACTAAAAAGGAAAACAAAACTTACGATAAATATTATTTTCATTATAATTTCAAAACTATACACGATAATTGTTTCCAATATGTAGCATGTTCCACACACAATTGTAGTACACAATAACACCATTTGCCGTAAAAAAAAAAAAAAAAAAAAAACACATTTTGCAAAAATTTTCGCTTCCGATAAATTGGCAGGAAGGGCTCGATATAATAAATGAAAATGTTCCTAAAAAAATTTCCCTCATTTATAATGTAAAACACATTTAACTTTACAAAAACTAAATGCATTATTGAACATAAAAGTTATATGAAAATTTGCGCAATTGATTACTTTGAAAAGCAGTAGATATTTTAATGACGTTTCATTAGTTTACTTCAGAAAATGTACAGTCTTGGAGAAACAAAACGTACCACCCCCTACCAACTCTGACACAAATCATCGTATAAAAATGTGACTGGTACCTGTGGGTTAATAATAATATCTATTAATTAATGCTATACTTAAAATTTTGCTTTGGCGGTCGTGTACTTAAATAAATTGTACTAAATTAAATATATATATATATATACAGGGTGATTTTTTTAAAGTTGTGAAAGTAAAATCCTATAACTTAAGAACCACTGATTCAAATGGCCTGAAATTTCATCAGTATGCTCCCAAAGCAATGGGTATTTTTTAGGTGTGGTTGAAAAGAACTTAAAATTGCACCGACAGATGGCGCTGTATATGCAGTAAAGTCAGGAGACGAGCTTGCACACAACACACGCACAGTGGTGGTAAAAACGTGATGCACACACCTCGTGTTCATTATTCTACTGATATCCTGGCAATGACTGTGCCATTGACAGACCGTGCGTCGTTAGTGAAACTGTATTATTAGAATATTGACAGCGCAGCAACTGCTCTTAGGAGATTCAGGAAACTTAAGAATTTAAGAAAAGGTCCAATGGCGACAGAAGGCCTACGGAAGATGGTTTCTCAAAGTGTCGTCATTGTTTTCCTCCCACTGACGATATTCTTTGTTTCTGTTACCTTAAAGCGCCATCTGTCGGTGTGATTTTAAGTTGTTTTAACCATGGCTAAAAAAATCCCCATTGCTTTGGGAGCATACTGATGAAATTTCAGCTCATTTGGATCAGTGGTTCTTTTGTTATAGGTTTTTACTTTCAAAACTTAAAAAAAAAATCACCCTGCATATATATTATAACACAAAATTTTGACATCATGTTTGGATTATTTTTAATTTTACCTTCGGATAACAAACGGGTTCATATTGTTTAAGAAGGTTTGAAGAAGGTTATGAAGGTTTAAAATTTGGAACGCCCAATGTTAAATTCATTTTAGTTATTGCAAAATAGATTGCAGCGGGGATAGTTTTTTAATCATAACACAAAAACAACTTGGCGGATTGAGCTGTAATTTTGAATTTGCACATTTGAAGCTTCAAGAAATTGATTGCTGTTAACAAATTCATAGGTTACAATTTATATTTTTTCGAAAATTAATTTAAAAAAAATATGTTTTCGAAATTAATATTTGCGTTATTTAAAAGCAGAAATTATGTCATCAAATAACATTTAAAAATTATTTCAAGATTAATTTTCACATTTATAAAATCTCTTCTTATATAGAAATAAGCATTAATCCTAAATGCACCCTTATGACAAAGTTTCGTGATTTTCCTGTCCCTGAAAATCTGTTTAAAATAGCAAATATATTACTTATACCCAACACACAATTCTTACACAAGTCGCAATTCTTACACAAGTCACAATTCTTATTATCACTCTTCATCCAAGTCAAAATTCTTTTTATTTTCAAATTGTGTGACAGAAAGACACGAGTTCTGTTTTCCAGTATTTCTGTAAAAGAACTTCAAACAGAATGCAAGGATAGACAAAGGATATATCTGCTTTCTGTTACTAACGAGCAAAGGCTTCAGAATCTGATACAATATTTCTCTTTATATCCCATTATAACTGATTCAATTCCCTTTCAAGCTGACTTTTAAAGGCTCTAAAACACTTTAAGAAACTTAGACTGCATTCTTGTTTCTCAAAAAATATTTTTTCAATTTGTGAATGAAGACTGGAATAAAAATCGAGCCCATCTCATCTCTACTAAGAATTGTTTGTATGTTTATTTTGCTTTCAAAAATTTAATTTAATATTTTTTATTTATCTTAACTCCAGAAATTTTAGTTAAATTTTTCAATAACCACCATAAAATTAAACTTATTCTGATTTTCCAGAATATTTGAAGGTAAGAAATAAGTATAGAACAGATTAGCGTCAAACAAATATAATCTTAAATGGCTCCAAGAACCTACCTAGTAAAAACATTTGGTACTTTTCCATTACCATTCCATTTTTTTTCTTTTCTTTTCTTTCTTTTTTTTTTTTCTCAAAGATTGGTGCAATTTGAGCTTTAGAAAGTGAGATTTGTTGCCAAATGATATAAACAGCTATAAAAGCAAACCTAATGATCTTTTATGTTTGTTTATAAATATATATCTATAAACATTATACTTATGTATATATTATTATTGATTTTTATGTACAATTTACTTCTGTTTGTATACAAAAATAGATAAATGGCTTCTTTACATTAAATAAATTGTATAAATATTGAAAAAATTGCTTGTGTGCATGAAACAGTGAACAGATTGCTTGAAAATATGTTGCCAAATTTCCTTCTCTTTTCAAGGCGTTTTCTCTATGTCGCCAAGGCCCCTATACCAGGAAAGTACAAAAGATTTTATGTTCCACCAACCAATCTTGTTAAAAGTTATGAAATAAATTGCAGGTATTACATTTATTGATGTAGATATTTTTAAAAAAAACTCTTTGCATCATGTTGTACATGTTTTGAAATAAAATCCAATTTATTCTAATTATTTTTAACTATTAATTTTTAAAGAAATTACATCTGTGTCATTCATCACGTTTAAAAAGACAGTTTATTTGATAACAGCTATGCTCAGTTTTTCACAGATCTTCACCCTCATGAATATGCTCGAAATGATCAACGAATGGAACCCTCTCTTTGCAAATAAAACTTCTCGCATGACTATAGCTCACTTTCCAGCGAAGTGATCACATATTAAATTATCAGTGCGATAACGGGGCACTCAATTAATAGCCAGCGTTGTAGGATGAGTTGCTCCCCAAGCTCTTGCCATCTGTTATAAGTTTTAACCTTGACATCGTACAGTAAAATAACTGACACTAGGACAGAGAGAAAAGACAGATTTAAAGTGCTAACTTTTTTCTGAAAAAACAAGTGAACAGTATGAAGTCATTTTTAATGTCAACACTCTCTCTTGAAATGTTCGCAGAATTTTAAATACGTCGTTGATTTCAAAATATTATTTTCATAGCATTATCATATTTTATTGATTTATACTTTTTTAATAACATCATAAATGAATGTATTATGCTCATTTGATATTTTAGAGATAATAAACATTTAAACACTACATTTTATGTTTTTTTTTTTTTTTAAATTATTATATTGTATATAGTTTGACTAAACTAACCCGTTTATCGTTAACTGCATATCAAGATAGAATAGTGAATAGAATTATGGATCTACTAGATATTTTTTTATAATACTGTGCAAGAAATAATTAGTGAAAAGCAATATCTATCAAAACAATTATAAGACACACATGGAAAATGTATATATATATATATACTTATAAAAGAGTTAGCTTGATTTTCTCATAATCAACGCCGAGCCTCAACCGTTCGTCCTAGAACAATGAAATTTGAAAGACATGTTCTTTACACAATGTAGGCACCCACTAAGAAAGGATTTTTGAAAATTCACATCTTAAGGGGGATAAATGGGGGGTCGAAAGTTTTAGATAATTTCGTCTTTTCGGCATATCTCAGCAGGAGTTTTAAGTAGGAGCGTGAAATTCGGGATAACAATTCTACTAAAGAATAGTTAAACATGTATTTCAGGCGATTTTAGAAATTCAACCTCTAAGAGGGTTAACTGGGAGGTCTAAAATTTTCGGTCATTTCACATTTCACCATATCTTATCAGCAGTTTTAGCTAAGAGCGTGAAATTCAAGATAACAAATCTACTAAAAAAATAATTAATCACGTATTTCAGCAATTTTAGAAATTCAACAACTAAGAGAGTTAAATGGGGGGGGGGGTCTAAAGTTTTAGGTCATTTTGCCTTTTTACTATAACTCAACAACAGTTTTAGTTAAAAGCGCGAAATCAGGATAACAAATGTACTAAAAGTTAGTTAAACACATATTTCAGCGATTTTAAAAATTCAACCACTAAGGGGGTTTAATGGGGGGTCGAAAGTTTTTAGTCATTTTGTGTTTTCGCCATATCTCAGCAGCAGTTTTAGGTAGGAACGTGAAATTCAGGATAACAAATCTACTAAAAAAATAATTAAACACATATTTCAGCGATTTTAGAAATTCATCCATTAAAGGGGTTAAATGGGGGGTCGAAAGTTTTAGGTCATTTTGCCTGTTCACCATATCTCAGCAGCATTTTTAGTTAGGAGCTCGGAATTCGGGATAACAAATATAAAAAATATGTAGATAAACATGTATGTCAGCAAGGAGGTCAAATATTTTAGGTCATTTTGCCATATCTCAGTAGAAATTAGAGGTAGAATCATGAAACTCAGGATAACAAATCTACTAAAAAAATAGTTAAACACGTATTTCATCGATTTTAGATATTCAGACACTAAGGGAGTTAAATGGGGTTCGACTGTTTTACGTCATTTTGCCATATCGCAGTAGAAGTTATAGTCAGGAGCGTGAAATTCAGGATAAAAAATCTAATAAAGAATAGTTAAACATGCATTTCAGGCAATTTTAGAAATTCAACTACAAAAGGGGTTAATGAAAGGAACGACATTTTTCGCTGATTTCAACTTTTCACCATATTTCATCAGCAGTTTTAGAAAAAAGCGTGAAATTCAGGATAACAAATCTCCTTAAAAAATAGTTAAACAAGTATTTCAGTGATTTTAGAAATTCGGCACTAAGGGGAGTTAAATAGTGAGTCGAATGTTTTATGTCATTTTGCCATTTCTTAATAGAAGTTATAGGTAGTAGCATGAATTTGGGGATAACAAATCTACTAAAGAATAGTTAAATATGTATTTAGGCGCTTTTAAAAATTCAACTACTAAGGGGGTTAAACGAGGGGTCGATAATTCTCGATGATTTCACCTTTTTACCATATCTCATCAGCAGTTTTGGATAAGAGCGTGAAATTCAGGATAACAAATCTGCTATAAAAATAATTAAACACATATTTCAGCGATTTAAAAGGGCTAAATGGAGGTCGCAAATTTTAAGTCATTTCGAATGTTCGCCATATCTCAGCAGCATTTTTAGTCAGGAGCTTGAAATCACATATTCAGGATAACAAATCTACTAACAAATAGTTAAACATGTATTTCTGCGATTTTAGAAATTCAGCCACAAAAGGGGGTTAAATGGGGGTCGAATTTTTATGTCATTTTACCATATCTCAGTAATAGGTAGGAGCGTGAAATTTAGGATAACAAATGTACTAAAAAATAGTAAAATATGTATTTCAGCAATTTTAGATAATAATCCATCAAGAGGGTCACACTGTGTGTCGAAAGTTTTAGGTAATTGTGCCATATTTCAGCAGCAGTTTTAAGTAAGAATGTGAAACTCCGCTTTACAAATCTACAAAAAAAAGTAGTTAATCATGTATTTCCCCAGCGATTTTAGAGCTAGCGAGTTTGTGAGCAACATCGGCTGTGAACCCGATTGCGGAAGATTAGACGAAAAAGAGAACTATTGCTGATTTTCTATTATATATTGTTTGTGAAATTTTCTCCAAGGAGTATATTTTTTAACTTCCCATTTTATATTTTTTTTCGATTTTCGTCTCTTAGTGATCGGATTTAAAATTTTAAACAAAATATTACACATCCACCTTTTTTCAAAATACATTTTTTAAAGTAAAAAATTGCGATTTAAATACTGATTGCCATATTTATGGGCTAGGGTATGCACAAGGATGCCTTATGCTGAATACCGTATAGACAGATTTCAAGCGTGCAACCGAATGGGTCCTGTTAAAATTATTTCATTTTAATGATTTATGTCTAGTATATATATATATATATATATATATATATATATATATATATATATATATATATATATATCCGGATAGTATATATATATGTAACAAAAGTGTTATTTAAGTATGATATTAGAAAATTAACACTTAAAAAAGAACTTTAAAACAAAGTGAAACAATATGGATGCAGTTTTAAATGAAAATATAACAAACTGAATTACAGTTAACATTTCATAGATATTTAGTGAATACATAGTTCCTAATTAAGTACCCAGTTTGAAGAATACTGATTTTTAAAGTTTTTTCCCACGAAAGCTATTCTTCAAGAAAAAGTTTTTTCAAATGCCCCCTCATTAATTACCTTATGTTTAAGCATTTATAATTAAGTTTTTCTCATAAGTTTTTAGTGGGTTTTAAATGCTGGGGGCATATTTTGGCGAATTCAGTAAAGGTTTTGGGAATATATATACAATCGGCGATCAATAGCAATAATTCAACAATATCAGTCATATGCTTCGGATCGCTACTATGTTGAAAGTGAAATGTCATGCTTCACAATTTTTTCTGCAGTCTTTAACTCGTACTTTAAAAGTTATCATTTTATTTATTTATTTATTTATTTATTTTTAATACTTACAACATTACTCACAAAATTACACAATAAACAACCCAGAAACATCATACACCGATCTCCGTGCTTTAGAAATTTTTGGACATTCTTTTCGTACAAGGCAATATCCTCTCTAAATTTCTGACTTTACAGCTCACAGCTAATCAATTTAATTTTGCCCGAAAACATCATTTTTGAGCAAAATATTCTACAATGCTTAATCTATGAAAATATGTCTTTTTAATAATTTTGTTGATGTTTGACTCTTTTCTATTTACTATTTATTTATAACTTATACAATGAAAGATTCGAAGAGAGTTTTCGAATGGATCACATAGTCGTGTGGCGAGTAGGATTACATCCGATCCGAAACCCGAAAAGAAAGAAAATTATATTTTCTTTTTTAAATTGCAATTATTTAAAATCGTTGTTTATTATAAAATATAATAAGTTAGTTGCATTTTCAGAGAATTATGTTAAATTTTTCACTTATTTAATATTGGAAACATCTGTTAATCCTTTGAGAGGTGGGTTATTAAAACTTTGAAAATATGCTAAAAAACACTATAAATGTGATTATTATGGGATAGTCTGAAATTAGAGTAAATGGTATTTTTTTTTTTAAATTTTTAACCAGCACCTGTAACTTTTTAGGCTGTGGGTGCTGGGAAGATTTTTCCTATTAGAACTCTAGGACATAATTTCAGCATGCAAACACAAGAAATGACATTGCAAATTTACTTTAAAATTACTATAGTTGTAAAAATTTCAATTTATAATTAATTACTGGAGGTGTCCAAGATGAAAATAAGTTGACTCTTTTAAAAAAATCTTTCTTTATAATGGTTGGAAAATATCAAATATCTACCTCATGAAAATTTGAAAGTTTTAATTCATCGCGGAAAAGTAACTTGACGTTGGCAGAGATGCCATATAGTTGTGGAAAGGAAAAGTACAACCTGTAAATCGCGTTATCCATTTTAATACAAAAAGAAATTTGATTAAACATATACAGGGTGATTCATAAAAGATGGGCAGAACTTTAAGGGGTTATAGTACACTTAAAGACAAATAATATTAAATAGGAGACTAAGGGTCCCAGACGTATTCCCAAGGAGATAGGGGGCATTAAAGTTTAGGGTCCGAAATTTCAAATGATTATAAAACATGGAAAAATTGGTCGATTCGTTTGCGGTTTTTGCAAAAAATTTTCTTTATGCCAGTATTTTCTTGAAATAAAATTTTAAAGTTCAATTTCAAAAAATGCCGATAGGGGGCGCTTTAGACTTTGGAGTAACAAACAACTATTTTTTAACGTTATTTTTTGTATTTCTTTAAATGATTTCGAAAGCTTAGACTTAAACTTAAATTTTGATCTAAAAATCTGAGTCCTAACGAGTAGTTAAGTAGCGTAAACTGAAATTTGAAATTTGAAACCCTTCTCCCCCCAGAACAAAAATCAGTTATTCCCGATCTTTGTGTCGTAGATTAGGCTCTAACTACTGCCGCGTTTTGCTAAAATTATTCTTTATGTCAGTATTTTCTTGAAAATAAATTTTAAAGAAAATTTTCAAAAAATTCCGATAGAGGGCGCTTTAGACTTTGGAGTAACGAACAACTATTTTATACCGTTATTTTTTGTGTCTCATTAAATGCTTTCTAAAGCTTAGACTTAAACTTAAATTTTCAGCTCAAAATCTGAATCGCTGAGCGTGGTTCAGTAGCGAGGGGAGGGGGTTCAAATTTCAACTTCTGAACATAGTTCAGTTTGCACTACTTAACCATGCCCAACGATTCTGTGCTGTGATACGAGGCAAAAATACAACTTTCGTCAAGGGCTGCATAGTCGGAATTCACTCATAAAGGCACTGGCACAGTTGGAAACGTCGCTCATGCAAACGTTAAAGCCCCATTCCTGACGCTAGTCACCGGGTGAAGAAGGAAACAGAAAGTATGCAAATGTCAAATGGGGAAGAAGAAGAACACGTATGCAAAATTTCGACACGATTCAGGCATAAAAACCACTGAACGGTGAGTCAAGTGTAAGTCGCTGTAGTAATGAATCGGAAGATGGTGGCCTTCACGAATAAGGAAAAGGCTGAGATGCATTTAATTTACGGAGCGGCAGATGGAAATGGTGCAGAGGCACAACGAATGTACGGAGAGTGATTTCCTAACAGGCGGTTGCCTAACCGCAAAACTTTCGAGCGCTTGCACAGACAGTTGTGTGAGACGGGATCATTTCTCGCTTCCCGGTCGAATGCAGGTCGTGCAAAAAAGGACGAATCAGTAGTTGTTGCAGAAGCCATTCTGGATGTAGTAGCGGCGCAGCCAAGTACAAGTACACGAACAGTGGCTAGCCAGGTGGATACCTCACAGTCCACGACTTGGAGGGTACTGAAGGATGAACATTTGCTCCCGTTTCATGTGCAACGAGTCCAGAAACTGTCTCCAGGGGATTATCCAAATCGTATTGAATTCGCCCGCTGGTTTCTGCAGCAGAACGCGCTAAATCCACATTTTGGACGAACTGTGCTTTTCACCGATGAATGTACCTTCACACGTGAAGGTACATTTAACACACACAATGCACATGTATGGGCGGATGTCAATCCACATGCTACGTATCCACATGCTCATCAGAGACGCTTTTCCATCAATGTTTGGGCAGGAATCCTCGGAGACCACCTAATCGGACCGTACCTTCTTCCTGAACGCCTCAACGGTAAAACATACCTCACATTTCTGCAACATGTGCTGCCAGACCTGTTAAACGTTGTTCCTCCACGCATCCGGCGGGTCATGTGGTTCCAGCACGATGGAGCGCCAGCCCATTACGTACGAGACGTCCGCAACTATCTGGACATCACATTTCCGAACAGATGGATTGGTCGAGGTGGTCCTGTTGCTTGGCCTGCTCGCTCGCCAGATCTTTCACGCCTCGATTTCTTTTATTGGGGACGATTGAAGGCTCTTATGTATGAGACACCCATTGAATCCCCCGAGGAACTGGTCGCCAGACTTTCCGCCGCTGTAGGGGAAGTGCTCGAAAAGCCTGATGTTTTCGCGAATGTTCGCCGTTCCATTCGTCGCCGTTGTTCTGCGTGCATAACCTCTGGTGGTCACAATTTTGAACATTTATTGTGATTACATGTTAATAAATATGCTTTGGTAACATAATCCTAATTTGTGTCTTTTTACCTCGTATCACAGCACACAATGTGTGGACATGGTAAACTGAACTGTGCTCAGGAGTAGAAATTTCAAACCCCTCTCCCCAGAAACTTAACCACGTCTAACGATTCAGATTTTGGGCTGAAAATTTAAGTCTAAGCTTTAGAAAGCATTTAATGAGACACAAAAAATAACGGTATAAAATAGTTGTTCGTTACTCCAAAGTCTAAAGCGCCCTCTATCGGAATTTTTTGAAAATTTTCTTTAAAATTTATTTTCAAGAAAATACTGACATAAAGAATAATTTTAGCAAAACGCGGCAGTAGTTAGAGCCTAATCTACGACACAAAGATCGGGAATAACTGATTTTTGTTCTGGGGGGAGAAGGGTTTCAAATTTCAAATTTCAGTTTACGCTACTTAACTACTCGTTAGGACTCAGATTTTTAGATCAAAATTTAAGTTTAAGTCTAAGCTTTCGAAATCATTTAAAGAAATACAAAAAATAACGTTAAAAAATAGTTGTTTGTTACTCCAAAGTCTAAAGCGCCCCCTATCGGCATTTTTTGAAATTGAACTTTAAAATTTTATTTCAAGAAAATACTGGCATAAAGAAAATTTTTTGCAAAAACCGCAAACGAATCGACCAATTTTTCCATGTTTTATAATCATTTGAAATTTCGGACCCTAAACTTTAATGCCCCCTATCTCCTATATATACAGGGTGATTCATAAAAGATGGTCAGAACTTTAAGGGGTTATAGTACACTTAAAGACAAATAATATTAAATAGGAGACTAAGGGTCCCAGACGTATTCCCAAGGAGATAGGGGGCATTAAAGTTTAGGGTCCGAAATTTCAAATGATTATAAAACATGGAAAAATTGGTCGATTCGTTTGCGGTTTTTGCAAAAAATTTTCTTTATGCCAGTATTTTCTTGAAATAAAATTTTAAAGTTCAATTTCAAAAAATGCCGATAGGGGGCGCTTTAGACTTTGGAGTAACAAACAACTATTTTTTAACGTTATTTTTTGTATTTCTTTAAATGATTTCGAAAGCTTAGACTTAAACTTAAATTTTGATCTAAAAATCTGAGTCCTAACGAGTAGTTAAGTAGCGTAAACTGAAATTTGAAATTTGAAACCCTTCTCCCCCCAGAACAAAAATCAGTTATTCCCGATCTTTGTGTCGTAGATTAGGCTCTAACTACTGCCGCGTTTTGCTAAAATTATTCTTTATGTCAGTATTTTCTTGAAAATAAATTTTAAAGAAAATTTTCAAAAAATTCCGATAGAGGGCGCTTTAGACTTTGGAGTAACGAACAACTATTTTATACCGTTATTTTTTGTGTCTCATTAAATGCTTTCTAAAGCTTAGACTTAAACTTAAATTTTCAGCTCAAAATCTGAATCGCTGAGCGTGGTTCAGTAGCGAGGGGAGGGGGTTCAAATTTCAACTTCTGAACATAGTTCAGTTTGCACTACTTAACCATGCCCAACGATTCTGTGCTGTGATACGAGGCAAAAATACATCTTTCGTCAAGGACTGCATAGTCGGAATTCACTCATAAAGGCACTGGCACAGTTGGAAACGTCGCTCATGCAAACGTTAAAGCTCCATTCCTGACGCTAGTCACCGGGTGAAGAAGGAAACAGAAAGTATGCAAATGTCAAATGGGGAAGAAGAAGAACACGTATGCAAAATTTCGACACGATTCAGGCATAAAAACCACTGAACGGTGAGTCAAGTGTAAGTCGCTGTAGTAATGAATCGGAAGATGGTGCCCTTCACGAATAAGGAAAAGGCTGAGATGCATTTAATTTACGGAGCGGCAGATGGAAATGGTGCAGAGGCACAACGAATGTACGGAGAGCGATTTCCTAACAGGCGGTTGCCTAACCGCAAAACTTTCGAGCGCTTGCACAGACAGTTGTGTGAGACGGGATCATTTCTCGCTTCCCGGTCGAATGCAGGTCGTGCAAAAAAGGACGAATCAGTAGTTGTTGCAGAAGCCATTCTGGATGTAGTAGCGGCGCAGCCAAGTACAAGTACACGAACAGTGGCTAGCCAGGTGGATACCTCACAGTCCACGACTTGGAGGGTACTGAAGGATGAACATTTGCTCCCGTTTCATGTGCAACGAGTCCAGAAACTGTCTCCAGGGGATTATCCAAATCGTATTGAATTCGCCCGCTGGTTTCTGCAGCAGAACGCGCTAAATCCACATTTTGGACGAACTGTGCTTTTCACCGATGAATGTACCTTCACACGTGAAGGTACATTTAACACACACAATGCACATGTATGGGCGGATGTCAATCCACATGCTACGTATCCACATGCTCATCAGAGACGCTTTTCCATCAATGTTTGGGCAGGAATCCTCGGAGACCACCTAATCGGACCGTACCTTCTTCCTGAACGCCTCAACGGTAAAACATACCTCACATTTCTGCAACATGTGCTGCCAGACCTGTTAAACGTTGTTCCTCCACGCATCCGGCGGGTCATGTGGTTCCAGCACGATGGAGCGCCAGCCCATTACGTACGAGACGTCCGCAACTATCTGGACATCACATTTCCGAACAGATGGATTGGTCGAGGTGGTCCTGTTGCTTGGCCTGCTCGCTCGCCAGATCTTTCACCCCTCGATTTCTTTTTTTGGGGACGATTGAAGGCTCTTATGTATGAGACACCCATTGAATCCCCCGAGGAACTGGTCGCCAGACTTTCCGCCGCTGTAGGGGAAGTGCTCGAAAAGCCTGATGTTTTCGCGAATGTTCGCCGTTCCATTCGTCGCCGTTGTTCTGCGTGCATAACCTCTGGTGGTCACAATTTTGAACATTTATTGTGATTACATGTTAATAAATATGCTTTGGTAACATAATCCTAATTTGTGTCTTTTTACCTCGTATCACAGCACACAATGTGTGGACATGGTAAACTGAACTGTGCTCAGGAGTAGAAATTTCAAACCCCTCTCCCCAGAAACTTAACCACGTCTAACGATTCAGATTTTGGGCTGAAAATTTAAGTCTAAGCTTTAGAAAGCATTTAATGAGACACAAAAAATAACGGTATAAAATAGTTGTTCGTTACTCCAAAGTCTAAAGCGCCCTCTATCGGAATTTTTTGAAAATTTTCTTTAAAATTTATTTTCAAGAAAATACTGACATAAAGAATAATTTTAGCAAAACGCGGCAGTAGTTAGAGCCTAATCTACGACACAAAGATCGGGAATAACTGATTTTTGTTCTGGGGGGAGAAGGGTTTCAAATTTCAAATTTCAGTTTACGCTACTTAACTACTCGTTAGGACTCAGATTTTTAGATCAAAATTTAAGTTTAAGTCTAAGCTTTCGAAATCATTTAAAGAAATACAAAAAATAACGTTAAAAAATAGTTGTTTGTTACTCCAAAGTCTAAAGCGCCCCCTATCGGCATTTTTTGAAATTGAACTTTAAAATTTTATTTCAAGAAAATACTGGCATAAAGAAAATTTTTTGCAAAAACCGCAAACGAATCGACCAATTTTTCCATGTTTTATAATCATTTGAAATTTCGGACCCTAAACTTTAATGCCCCCTATCTCCTTGGGAATACGTCTGGGACCCTTAGTCTCCTATTTAATATTATTTGTCTTTAAGTGTACTATAACCCCTTAAAGTTCTGCCCATCTTTTATGAATCACCCTGTATAAAGTGGGAAAAAATTCATCTACCAGAGCCTAAAGGGTTAACAAAATATTCTAATTAATTTCACCATATTTCTGAATAAAATGTAACCATTAAAAACAGTAACATTCACATATGATTCTTTTAAACCTCGTCTTTATCTTTGTAAATTTTCAGATTTATTTTGTGAGTGCGTGTTATAGGTTTGCACGGACTCGGGCCGGTACAATGAAGGGCCGGAAATTTTCAAAACGGGCCGGGCCGGCAGAATAAAGACAATTTTTTTAACAGGCTGAGCCGGGTTGATATTAAACGGGCAAGCCAGGCCGACCAAAAAAAATTAAGCAGGCCAACCGGCCCGATATAACAAATTAAAAAAGATAAACTATGCAGATAAAATGTGAACAATTTTTAATGGACGTGACTAGGACGAGAATAAGTATAAATGTGCTGCCCGAGGCGATGTTAGCTTGACATCATCCATACAGAAATATAACATGTCCAGCGTAGAAATCGGCATCGGACAGTTACATGCGTGTCTGAGTTCGGACTTAAGTTTTTAAGCACAGACACGGACAGGGTGAGATCAGGCTTACATTTTATTCTACATACTCTTACCGGGCCGGAACTGGACTTAATTGTTCCCAGGGCGTGTCGAGCAAGCAATTTGTTTTGTGAAAATAGTAATCGCGATAGTGAACTTTTGTTATCGAAATCTTAGGAAACATAATTTAATACATTATAGAGAAACATTTTCAAAAATCTACTTTTTTACAATACAGCAACAAAAGTTATGATCTTTTTAACCATCTTTTTTCTTTTATTCTAAACTAAATAATTTTTTTAATGTCTTTATTTGAATGTAATAGTCTAATAGTCTAAGTGATCCTTAATGTTGCTATTCTGTTTTCTATGGCTTGTAAAGATATAATAATCTAAAATATACTGTAAAATTTCCCCATAAGTATGTATGCAGCATTCATTAAAAGAAACTTAATTGCATGTTAAGAAAAATCGGAATTTTTTGTAGAAATTTAGTCCGGTCAAGCCGATCTGGGCCTGATTTCATTGATTTTTGAACGGGCCGGGCCCGGGCCTGGAAATTCCGGTCCGTGCAGACCTCTAGTGTTTTATTTTATTTTCTTAATATTTATCTTCTGGCTTTTTTTTTTTTTTTTTGCTCATTTTTTTAGCAACGTATTGGATATAGTAGCGTAAAAATTTTAAGGTTAGATGGGTCATTCTCTCAGAAAAGTACATTTTCAATGCTAAATTTTCCGAAAGAAAACTTCCATATTAAGGATAAAAAGAAAAAAAATGTTTTATATTGCTTTGGACTTATCGAAAATCATCCAGTATTTTCACAGATGTTTAAAACTTTTATTAAAATTACATTTTTACATTGCTTAGATGCTATGTCCATAACCATGATGTCCACAAACTTGAAGATTTTTTTTCTTAAACACAACAAAATATTAGGCTGAATTGAATGCTTCTGGTGAATTAAGTTTTGTATAATTAATATTATATGTTATGCTGTTTAATTTTACTATTGTATAAACCTTACCTGTTTTTATTTTGTGCACGGAAATGATGGTGTGATTATTAAGTTCACGATTTTTTTGTCATAGTTATTTAAAAATATATTTTTTACACAGACAACTCAACGTAATACTACATTTAAAATGACTAGCAAGCTTCTCTTTCACACTGAAGGTTTTTTTTTCTGCTATCTGGTTAAGCTATTCAGACGCTTATAATTCTCCGTCCACAAACGTGACTGAATTTTTTATGACAGTAGTTATTTGTCAAATAAAACTATAAATAAAAAAGATTACCCTTTGAAATTAAAAACGAGATTAGCTATACGAAACACTGAATTAAAAATATATAACGTATTATAAAAAAATAATCAACTTCACGGATTCAATAAGTGGTACAAACTAAACTAGGTCTGTAAAAGGGAAGTTTTTCAGGCTGTGTGGATACATTTATTCATATGGACTATTAATGTATCAGTAGAGGGTTCGTTTTTGATTACCAAATTCGTCTTAAAGTAATATTTGTCTTATTTACTGAAGAAATTCTGTGTTTAAATAGGGTGACCATTAATTTACAAAAAGTCTTGTATTCAAATTCCTTGAGGCATACGAACTCTGTTAAGAGTTCTCGGAACGGTAATCTGCGTGCGTACAGTTTTACCACAATTTAACAGTTTTTCGCCTTATTTAATCGCAGAAAAAATTACAAATTCTACGATTAAACAAGATGATTCTGAGTTGTGTGAATGAAATATTAAATAGGAATTTTCTAACCTCAAATAGTGGTGCTAGACTCATTGGAAATTCCAAGGCATATACGCATAGTGGGTATTTTTTTTTGGCCACCACGATTTTCAAACAAAAATTTTCATTTTAGGTTTCTCTTAAAAATTTTGCGGAAACCTAGAATTAGATTTAACTTGCAATTGTTGTAGAAATCTACTACGGAAGTTATTTTTTAAAATTACTGGTAACAAAAATAGGAAGACATGTGCTTAATTATTTTCCATTTATTGTTCAGATATACCACACTACATAACATTTTTTTTTAACTGCAATTATTTAAATATTTATATATTCTGCTATAGGGCAGTTGCAATCAGCTGATCAACCATTGTATTCACTTGGAGGTAAGGGTAATTCCACCAATCAGAACTGCCTATTTGTACTGTTTACCTCCAAGGTGACGTCAATTGCAACTGCCCTATATCGTTGTGTACGCTTCAAGGAGAAAGACCGAGTTGCCTTTCCTCTTCATATCAGAAATAAATGTCTTCTGTAGAATTTGCATAAATATATACTACAGGTTATTATTTTAATTTCTTTCCATTGTTGTTCCCCTTTCTTTTTTTTTAAATTCTACTTTTTTCTAAAAGTTCTAAAATCTTTTTTTCTTTTCCTTTGTTTTTTAAATATGCGTATAATTTATGCTTAAATAATACAATAATAATCTGTATTAATAACGTATCCGTAAGCAGTGTTCTATAATAAGATGGGTTTCACAAGCTTTGTTATTCAAGTAATACATTAATCTTTATATATTTTTATCCAAGTCATACCAAGTCGGCTTTTATATATAAAAGCCGTTCTTGGTAGGTATGTTTGTTTGTATATATATGTATGTATGTTCATTATACAAATCTACAGTTTTCGGCCGATTTGAACGAAACTTGATGCACATATGTTTTAGAACACGAGTAAAATTGCTGTCAACTTTTTAAAAAATCTCAGAGCATTCTTTACCATTTTTTTCAAACATCTCCCATAGTTTATCATTGCAGAAATCTATTTTGTTTTTCAATTTTTAAGACAATTTCTTTCCCGTTGCCATAAAAAGAAACTGCGTATGAACAATATTTTTATAAACCAATAAAAATTCAGATTCTCTCACTATAATTTGAAATCCAAAACAGACCTTATTTTGAGAAGATGATGTGATTTTTTTCATATATTACAAAGATTGCGTTTAAATGGCATATTACATTTACTTAAATGTGTTTGAATTAATAATTTAAAAAAAAGGTAAGATAACAATAAAAGTAAGGTAAAAATAAATAACTTAGCTCCTAATTTTACAAAGGAAAATTGTTTCCACTGGATTGTTAATATTAAAGTAAATTTTCCAAGAAATTTATTTCTTAGTGCATATTTTTTCGTATTAAAACTTCATGATTCAATTTATTCTACATAAGCAAAAATATGTCAAATATTGACATTTAGAAATCATTTCATCGTAACTTTTTTAGTCTTTAGCTTCAACCAAGGAGCTACATTTAAGCTCCTTGGATTTAGGTGGGACAATAATTGCCCAATGTTAATAAAAATTTTATTTCAAGAAAACAATATAGCATTTTCCAGTAATTATTCATTAAAGATGACTTAAAAGTAAAATGGTTTATCGAAAAAAATAACGCATTTTTTTTATATATAAAACATTCATTTTAATTTTAAAAACTAATATATTTTTTATAATTTCGACAATGTTATGAAATTTTCATTTCACCAGCTTTGAAATGATAATCCCATTCTTAAAAGAATAATATATTTTTGAGAAATAATATGTTTTGCATGAAAAATCACATAATTTCAAAACGCAATTTTAGTAAATATTATTTAAAGTACATTGTAAATATAATTTCTTTTAATTTAGTATTTAATAATATTAATGTTTAAAATTTTTAATAATATTGGATTTCTTTAAGCGCTCTCATGTTTTAAATAGATAATGTGCATAGTGCTACTATAATACAGGCTGAATCATCAAGCATTTTGATGCCAACTTAGACCAATCAGCGATTGTTGCCCACGCGGCACGGCAAATTATTCTTCTCCTATGGGCAATTAAATGACGGCGTGAGTTAGCCCCTTATGACGTCACACACTCAAGTATTTCTCAACTAACTGTATGCGAAAAATTAAAAACTCATGCAGAGTTATTATTTCATAATGTATTATTTCCTACACATAATTTAATGTATTCTAACGACTTGAAAATTACGAGAAATTTAGCGAAACTTCAAGCAATTTAGCTCAACGTTTTGCCTACGTTAAGTTGAGTAGAAACGCAACAAAACAGTTTTTGACAAACATGCACGTTATCTATAAATATAAATCCATATTTGTACATGATTCATGAAGTGTAAGATTTTTTTTTAACTAGACAAGTATCAGTTCATAGTAAAAAGTATCCCCGGTGAAAGTGTCATATTTTAAATCATGTGCCGGTTTTCATTCAGAAAATATTAGTATTTTTATAGCAAAGTTTTGTAATTACCACAGAATGTATTGGTCGGTAAAACATAAGTTTAACATCCTTTTACTGTATAATCGTCCAGAATATTAAATTTCGATAAAATTTAATAAATATATTAAAGTCGATGTAAAAGTTGTTAGCATATGCAATTTTCATTGGAGAATAGGATTTGCCTTTGGCATCGTTCACGTGAAATTCAAAGAAGAGTCGATGCTACTAATTAAACAAGAAAATACCCCACCTATTTTTCAAAGGCTATAATTGTGGAAAAGCGCAAGAGAAAGGCCAATTAAAAATCCAGTTATTATCAATTATCTTTCTCTAATGCTTATGTGCCTTATAATTTTAAAATATCTAAATCTATAGTTAAAAATATCTCTGAAGGATAATTTTTGCCCCTCATCGGAATATATTCCTGTCAAATTTCGAAATTCCCATAATCCTAAACTACAACACAACAATCAATATGACAATGTTTATCCATAATTGGGCTGATTTTTTCAGATGTTTCTCGCCATTTAAATAAATAAGCAACTCTATTACTGAACAAGTAAACATTTAGGCTTTTGAAAGTCTTTGGAGCGTGATAAACATTTTGATACTGTTGGTAGATCTATAGCTGTTAAAAGTGTGGCAATGTGAAATAAAAATACAATAAATATATGAGGATTAAAGGCATTTTTTCTAATTATTTTACTTATTTTTAAACTTTTACGCTACACCACGGTTTATTTATTTATTTATTTTTTTAAATATCATAGAACTACATTTTTTTTCAAGATGCGGAGTGGCTTGCAATCGAAACAAAATGTATGTTGATTTTTAGATTATTCTAATTAAATAAAAGTCATATCTAAAGGGACATGTTAATTAGCAAATTTCCTCAAAAATATTTATTAATATGCTCACTTTAAACAATATTCTTCGACACGAAAACATAAATCAATTTCCATGAACGGAATAAATGTAAAATATAATAAATAGAAATACTAAAATAGAATAACAAAGAAAAAAATGTATCACACACTAAAACTTCGTGAAAGAGTATGAAATTTCAAGCTGATGAAAGAAACTTAAATGATCATTTATATAAAAACAAAAATACGCAAATTGTGATTATCAGAAGTATTTTCTACTATAAAATATGATAAAGAGTTTGTTAATTGTATATGTTGCTTAATTATTGCATTAATTTTCTAGAAATACGTGAATGAAGTCACGGGTAACACCTAGTAGCAAAATAATGTTGTATCAGGGGTGGATCCAGGTCTCAATTTAACCAATTCAGGACGGGAATCCTTTAAAAACATTTAAATTTTTAATACCATTAATTCCAAATAGTATTTTTTACCTTATTTAATCGAAGAATTCTACAATCAGAAAAGGTAAACATGACGACTATAATATTCAGGTACTAAAAAAGAAAAAAACACACGCACCCTATGTGGAGCGTATACATGACACCCGTCCTAAAGGGGTTAAAGGAAGGTCACACCCAGTATTGCCAATGTAATTAAATTTTTATTCAGAAAGTCTGAATTCATATAAGAAATTCCAAATAGTAAATTCCGTTTTTATTAAACGGAATTTCTGACTATTCAAAATTTTCGGTTTGAATTCGGAATTGATGAACAAAACAGGGATCGTACGGGTGCTTACTTTTGAATATCACGTATTTCGAAAGGAAATTTTCATGTTAATTGCAAGATTTCACGTTTGAATAAGGCGAAGAATTCTTTAAGAAAATGTTGATATGCAAAAATAAGCACCCGTACGAATCCGGTATAAAAATAGGCTAAATTGGCAACTCTGGTGACATCCCTTCCAGAAGAGGGAAGGGGAGTCACATACATCTCAGGCATTTTTTAAAATCCTTTAATTTTTCATTTCTTAATATTTACAAAATATACTGTTTCATACTATTGATGTCATCAAAATTATCTTCAATAAACATCACGTGAGCTAAAGATGTAATATTTAAACCATAAATTTATTATTGTATTAAAATTGAAGAATATCCAATTTTTTATAAGTAATAATATTACTTTTATGAAATAATAGCAATCAACTTGATTACTGAATATAATCATTATTATTTTACTATACACGCTTATACGTATTTTATGCACAGGAATAAATTTCATGTATTTCAACAATTTTGATTAAAATAGAGAAAGAAATGCTCAAATACCTTATTCTACAGTTTCTAAATTAATTTGAATGATATAAGGTACAGTGTAGTAACTTTTATTAAACTCCCCATATTTATCATATTTAAATATATTAGACAAGCTTTAAATCACCAAACGGTCAATAATCTCTTTCGTTGATGAAAAGACATCAGACTGGCATTTACTTTTGTTAAAGGGGCAAAGATAACCCCAAAACATCCATTTTCTTTTAAATGAATGCCCAAAGAGCAGGGTAGCATAAACTAATCCGAATTACTCCTGGCCTCCATTAATTTTGACGTATCAGAAAATGTACTCAGCAACCCGAAACTACGTCAATAAGCTTGCATGACTATTGTTATTCTCAGGGTTAGTCCAGCCATCAAGTTGAATATAGAAAGATGGACACGTGCCCTCTATAGTTCCTTTCGTGGCAGCTACCCGCGGGCACAAGACCCCAGTAATACCCTGCCAATATGATGGCACGTGGCTGTACAGATGCACGTGCCAAATTCGCCGTTGCCAGGAGAAGTAAAACGAAGCGTATATAACAAACGAAATTCAGCTGACAGTTAATACAGCTACGCACCGAGTTATAGGAATATATTCCGGAAAGTTATAAATATTTCGATTTTCTCACACTTTTAATGTTGACTCACTCCATTAAAATAACATTTCAACTGACTTGTATAAACCACCACCCCTATCAATAAAAATATTTTGCTAAGTGCACATCTTGCAATGGTTGTATTCACTCTATGAAAATAATGTGCACTCTGATTGATATTAAGCTTGTAAGATGCTTTATTCATGTAATTGAAGGATATCTTCTACATATGTCTGCAAAGATAAAAAAATATATCAAATTATGATTTTTTAATGAAAAAAAATTCATGAAAGCTGTATTATACATAAATTATGATGTGTCATGAATAAAAAAATTTAACAAATATGTAATAATGGGAGGAAAAAGTAGTATTCTAATAAACACTTAAACGTCATTTGCTCCTCTTGATAATTTTTTTCAACTGGTGGGTCGCAACATACAAATATATCGTAAACGTATTTCATGTGCACAGCGACGAATTAAGTGAAATATTTAACTATTTTTAAAATCTCCATACACTCTATCTTAATATTTCATTTATCTTAAGAGAATGAAATTCTTCCATCCCTTTCGCTTTAGCCTATGGAAAATGTACTTAAATATATTTAATATGCTTTCAAACAAAAAAGCTATTTTTTATTGTATAGGGTAAAGTGGGATAAAATAGGCAGGAAAAGTGCTATATTTTAATTTTGCAATCATTTTATCTTAAAAAATATTAAAACATTAAAATTCAAATTAATTCGTTTATGGAAATTTATCACTATCATTATAATTAAAGTATTTTCTAACATATTTTTATATCTCGAATCTTCTAAGCTTTTGCTTGTTTTTATACCCATTTAACCCCAAGACATGGGGTAAAATGAGTAGTAGGTGAGGGTAAAGTGGTTAATGGTAAAAATGCAGCTATATTTACCCGAATTGTATGGAAACGTATTTATTTTATTACCAGAAAGAAATTTAGTTGTATTAGTTATAAGTTAAATTTTAAAATTGTAACGCCAATGATTGTTAAGTTTCCTTTGAGATTGTAAGTATTTTTGATTTCTAATCAGTACAAGTGTCGTCATTTTCTAAAAATATTTGATTATTACAAAATGGTTATTTGCTAACGAATTTCCCAATGAAAGCTTCATCATCCATGACTGTAATCTTATCAATAAATATTGATTGATCTTTTCTCTGCGCATTGAACTAAGGCCCAATTGCTTCGCAATATCTCAGGCAAACTTTAACTGTAAACTGAGGTTGATGTAGTTTTGTCTAGTGTTGCTACTAAGTAAATATAGACGAAATGTTTCCTGTTCTTTTTAAAATAGTAAATTCTCTCCGAGTTGCACCCAGAGATTGCTCGTATAAATCTTCGCCTTACCACGGTATTTCTAAATTTGTAGAATGCGTTCCAATCAGTCACACTTCTTCAGCCTTATATTACTCTCATATATACTCATTTTATATAGAACTCACTTTTTTATTTTATTTTATTTATTTATTTATTTATTTATTTATTTCTTTTTTGCGTAGCATTTTCCAAGCTTTTTTTGTTCCTTTTGACATAGGTGTTAACTGGAATTTATTTTAAGGATAGGATATTCCAGATTTTTATATGAAGAAGAAATGCCAGAAATGAAACAAGAACGAAAAATCATGCGTCAAGCATAGAATATGAAACACTTTCCAGCACAGCCAGAAAACTGTAACTAAACTTCACCGTTAAATAAGGTGAAAGAAGACAAGAGTAATGTAAGTAAACAGTTTGGAAAACATATAACACATTCAAAAATACAGTTTTCGAAATTATCTTCCAGTATCAAAAAAATAGTCCTATATTTTGTGTAGCCCTGTATATGATTAATAGATGTGGATATATAGCATGATGAAATGTAGTTCAGTTAGAATATTCATATTTAGCAATTTTCGCCAATCGATGGAAATGCACTCGAAATCTTTTGTACAGCCGTGTATATTATCTGAAGACTTTTGAACACACCACATATTAATCTAAAATGCAACTTAAAACTCACTCGCAGCAATTACCAACCGTAAACGACAATGCCTCTTTTTCTTTGAGTAGCCCTGTATATGAATTTATTTATATTCCACAAATTTCTATTTGTCTACTAAATATAGTTCAGTTGGAAAATGCGTAACACAATTAAAAACTACCCTTAAGAAATTCACTCCCATAGTCTTTAATACTTACGAATTCCCTTGTGTAGCCCTGTATATGATCAACCGTGTTTATAAACGCACACGTTCTATGAAAAAATTTAGTTTTAAACTTAAAAACGTTGAAAATGCACTTATCACATATAGACTGTAAATATCGCACATCTACTGTAACCGATATCTTTTGTGTGTCCCTGTAACTAAACGCAATGCACATCACACTTTCAAGAGAGGAATTGATAGTGCACCTCAGTAATGCATATAATTTTCATTATGTTTGAAATAGCGAAATATCACTAAATTTCACTGCAAAAGATTTTTCCCCATAGAACAATGTGTAAGAGAATTCTTTTGTTTGACCTTGTAAATGAATAATAAATGCTTTGCACCCCATATTCTACAAAAAGCATGTTTTAATGTGCTTCATAATTATATATCAAATACATTATGCTTTAAATGGCGTAGCATCATCAAAATGCGCTTGAAACGATTATTTCCCATTGACTGTAATGTAACGGAATACGTTTGACTGCCCCTGTACAAAAAAACTATAAGTGCTACACACTTCAGTTGAAATAGGGAATATGCTATAGTAAACGACAATAACATACAAAAATTTCAGGGCAATCCAAGTATATTTACGCGAGTTAGAGCACGGACAGATGACAGACGGCCAGACAAACCGAAGTCATAAACACTTTTCAATTATGTTGGGAAGTGTTAAAAAACGTTAAAGTGATGCCTGTACAGGAATATTTTCTAATCCCCCTTGTCTCTCTCAGACATATTTCTGCGTTGAATAACACTTTTGTCAATATTGTAAAGACCAAATACTTTAAAACGTTTCACGAAATGCTCACCCTTCGAAGTTTCAACAGCTTTGGATATTTTCTGAAGACAGCTATCATCGTACCATGTTTTCAGAATTATTCTCCAGGAATGTTTCACTGGTACAAAAGTTCATCATCCAAATGTTGTAGGGCATGACTTGTGTTTGTCGGAAGATATAGAATGATTATTCCATTGTCTATTGCTTGTTTAATCGGTTTGTTTGTATGCAGTGTTGGGCAAACTCACTAAAAAAAATGAACTAACTCAAAATCAAACTCAAATTTTCAAAAATGTGTCAAATTCACACTCAAATTCAAAATTTATAAAATGAACTCATACTCATTTTTTAAAGAGAGCGAACTCACAAAAAAACTCACTTTGTAAAGAAAAAAAAATAAATAAGGAAAAGAAAATTATCAGAAAAGAGGAAAACAAAATATTTTGTATAATTTTAGGAATTTATCATAGTGACGTCAAAATATGTTTAATTAATTTGCTATTGGGACAAGTCTTAAACAACTTAGGTATAATTAAAATATTGTAATTAATATAATTAATTTCTGCCAATTAATATTAAATTCTAAAATACTTGTGTGGTTTTTAGCATTCAATAGTTAGTGTAATTTTCTTTTCAAAATGTGACTTATATTTAAGGACATTACAGTGTATCTTTTTATTGATTTATTTTTTTTATTTAAGGGTGTGGGTCAGTGAGATCTCAAATTCCCTTGGCTAATGTTAAACCAATTGGTGTCAAATGCGTTCTAATTTTTAAAACATCTCCTGAAAAAATAATTATTTTTGACTTCTTTTTTTTCTGTAAACATTTTTTAAAGGACATTGCTTTTACTTTTTTTAGTTTACAAAATATTTTTAAAATATATAATTATATTTGAAGTGTTAAAATCTGATCCATAACTTGTCAACTTTTAACACCTAAAATATCAAATTAAGCATATATTTCAGAGAACGCACAACGACTGAAAATGTGCTTTCAAAGAAATAACCACCCATACACTGCAATGTATCCTGTTCTTTGCATAGTCAAGTATATGAATTTACTTATAATCTACAATCATATCTTAGTGTACTAAATATAGTTCAGCTGGAAAATAAATTACTGAAAATAAAAAAGGCACTTAGGCTCCCGTTGATTCACGCGAAAACACCCAGGCTCCCGTTGATTCACGCGAAAACACCCTCTCACTACTGTTAACTCTATGGGACAATTATTTTATAATGTCTTGTTTGCATTTCATTTTCTTTAAACGACTTTTTTTTTTTTTTTTTTTTTTTTTTTTTTTTAATTGAATAGCTGAGATCAATCTCTACAACCATCATCTTTTCTACTTTTTTGGAATTTGTTTGCACGTTTTTTTTTATGAGGATACTTTTCCTACTGAACCGGTTCTGAAAGTGAAAGTATCTTCTTTAAAAAAAACTTGCTAACAAAATCGAACAAGTAAAAAAAAAAAAAAAAAAAAAAAAAAAGGCGGTTGTAGAGTTTGATCTCAGATATTCAATGCAAAATAAAAAAAATCGTTTAAAAATTTTGAAATACAAACGAGATATTATAAAATAACTGTCTCATAGGATTAACATTAGCGAGCGGGTGTTTTCGCTTGAGCGAACAGGAGCTTTAAGCAATTCAAGCTCTCGCTCATATAGAGAGTACTGTAACCGAATTATTTTGTGCGAGTCTTTAAATGAATGATTCGCACTCCACATTCTTACATCGAAAGATGTTTTTATGCACCTCAGAAATGCATATTAATTACTATGCTTCAAATAGTAAAGCATCATTAAAATTCACCAGAAACGATTTTCCCCCCATATAGACCATAATGTAACGAGATTCTTTTGAGTGTCCCTGTAAACGAACCAAAAATGCTACACACTCCATTTACAATACGGGACATGCCATAGGGAACTGCAATAACACATGGCAATTACATGGCAATCAGAATATATTTACGGGAGTTAGAGCACGGACGGATGGCACGCAGGAATCTAGGGAAAAAAGTGACCGGAAAAAAAGTAAGAACTGAAATAACTTCTTAAAACACCATAAAAACTTTAAAAATGCGCTAGGCCTTTCGAAAGATCTGAGTCTTTCTTCGTCAGGCGCAAAAAGACGTGCGTCTACTATGAAAGCAGTAGCAAGACTCACATAGTCTTGCTGCTGCTTTCATAGTAGACGCACGTCTTTTTGCGCCTGACGAAGAAAGACTCAGATCTTTCGAAAGGCCTAGCGCATTTTTAAAGTTTTTATGGTGTTTTAAGAAGTTATTTTAGTTCTTAGTGTTTCACACCAGTTTCAACTTATTTTATTGGAAAAAAAGTAATCGGAAAAAAAGTGACAAAAAAAAACAAGAGCGGAAAAAAAGTGACCGGAAAAAAGGTGACCAGAGAAAAAGTGACAAGGAATTGATAAATATTGATAAATATTGAACTTATTGATAAATAAGTTTTAAAAACTAACGAGGTAATAAATGGTCGGATTTATATCATTCCCGAAGGCAAAATTTGCTGTAAATATTTATGAATGCTATTAGCAATAGTGTAAAAAATGAAAATATTCGCGTACGAGAATGCTCGTATTCATCACTACTTATTTTTGACATCCGCGAACGCGAATACGAATATTTCTCGTCGATGTCTACGAATGCGAATGTTGAAAAGTAATGCGAATATTCGCATACGAGAATACTCATTTTAACCATTACTTGATTTTTGACATTCGCGAACACAATTACGAATATTCACATATGTCAAAAATCAAGTAGTGATTAAAACGGGCATTCTCGTACGAGAATATTCCCATACTTTTTTACACTATTGCTAATAGCATTCACAAATATTTACAGCAAATATTCACCTACGGGAATGATATAAATCCGACATTTGTTACCTTCAGCATCGCAGCAACCCCATTTGGCGCCTAGTGTGAAACATTGTTACACACCATCGGCGCATCAATAATCACAGCTGAAGGCGCCGACGAAGCCTGCCCGCACCTAGCCTAATTAATGGCGCCTGGTGCGGGGGCACCACCCTTGGTGAGGCTCTGGTTACCTTGTTAGTTTTTAACACTTATTTATCAATAAATACAATATTTATCAATTCCTTGTTACTCTTTTTGCGGGCACTTTCTTACCGGTTACTTTTTTCCGATTATTTTTTTTTCATTTCTGTTTTTTCTCTCACTTTTTTTCCGGTTACCGGCACGCAGACAGGCAAACCGAATTCATAAACATTTTTCAACTGTGTTCAATTATGTATATAGCACTGAATAATTTTATTATAAAAATTATAGTAGAGAGGGCTGAATTAAGTTTGAAATGTTTGAGTTACTTTCTGGAAAACAATTAATCAAAAAAGAGCTTTTGTACATGAGAGCGCGGTTTTTGTCCGATGTGGTTTTAATGAAAGGGATTTTTGTATAAATGTAAAATTAGTTTTATGCTATTTAATTGGTAAATTTCACATTTCATTAAAAAAAATGCTTCTAATCATATTTAAGTTATATTAAGTACGCAAAACGAGATAAAAAAAAAAGTTCATATATGATTTTTTTAATATTATTAATCAAAGCTGAAAATGAAATAATTTCGAAAGGCTATTCATAATATTTGATAAATAGTAAAAATAGGAAATAGAAAGCTTGCAATCGCCTGTGATTGTTAAATCTGATTCAGTTGCACCACCCACAGAATTAGCTGAGCCCCTTCCACACACGCAGTAATTTGGAATGTTTCTATCTATAGTAAACATAAACAGCCAGCCTTCCCTTTTTCCCCCATCACAAAGCCTGGTTACATGAGAACGTGTTTCGCACCCACAAATCTCCTGAAAGCCCTAGATTTTCTGCTCTAATTTGGAGAAATACTACATTTCAAGCGTTTGTTATCCTCCCATTGAAATTGAAAGAAGACCACCTACAGCTATGCATTTCACCCAGTACAGCAGTTGATCAAAAAGTTTGGTGACAATTGAGTAATAAAAAGTGGAGACAAGAAGACGCCATTCTCCCTCTGCCTCTGTTCTTACCCTATATAAAAGACATTTGTACAATACTGATGTTTTGTTTACTAAAAATTGTATGTTAGATGTTTTTTGAAAGGAAAAAATCTAACTAGGAATACGATACGAATGTGGATAATTTTTTTGGCTCTTTCAAAATTAGTATTATTGAGTCAATACTTTTTACAGTTTATCTAGTTTTCTTTTTTTTTTTTTTTTTTTTTTTTTTTTTTTTTAAATTGCACGATTGTTCTGAATTAATGTTGTATCAATTTTTAAATACTTTCTATATTTACATATATTAATCTCTTCGATAGAAGTGATAAAATTAATATAGTCTTATTTGACTTTATAATAAATGTTCGTGTTAATATATACAGGGCTGTCACTGGCGACTATTTTTAATTCTACATCGCACCACTTTCTCAAAACAAAATTTTTCCACATACACTTTGACAACATGTGCAAGAGAAATATACTACAAAATTTAATTTTTTAAATAGTGGTGCGAATAGAATATAAAAATAGTCGCCAGTGGCAGCCCTGTTTCCCCACGTCTTGCTTTAAAAACAAGTAGACTTATAGAGAGAGTAATAAAATAAACCCCTAAGAAGAGTAATTTTAAGATGGTTTTCAAATAAATAAAACCCGTGTTCCCTGCTCAACAACGCAAACCTTTCTGAGACATTTATTTTCATAAAGGGGGTATTTTCAGACACATATATTAATTCGTTTTGTTCGGAAAGGCATGCAATTGGCAGGTGTTGTTATTCAGAAACTATGTAATCGAAAGACGTGTTCAATTTTTGGTAAACGCAGAAGATCTTTCAGAAAATACTGTTTTGAACCGAATTCCCAACGCGGCAGCCAGAGAAGAGGAAAAAACGTGTCTCAAAATGACCTGTTCAACAACTCGAAACTCCTGACACAATTTCCGACTCATTTTTAAATGCAAAATTGGCAGGTCTGACTATTGAAGCGATTTGCAATGGAAATGAGTTTTTCATTTTTTTTATCAATAGATTACTAATCGAGTTATAAGTGATTCTGGTCACGTGACAACACATTTTCTCCCCCGCCTTTCAGGCTGCCGCGTTGGGGATTCGGTTCAAAACGCCGAGTTTGACAGTATTTTCAGGAAGCTCTTCTACTTTTACCAAAAAGTGGAAAACGTGTTTCGATTACGTAGTTTCAGAAAAAGAACACCTGCTAATTTGACACATATGCGAACAAAAATGAATTTAAAAATGTGCCATAAAGTAGCCAGTTTGGATTTGAGAACAGCCTTAATTGCTTTCATGACCGAAATCATGGCAAGATCAACCCTATGTGGGCAACGGGGCACACACATTATGTAGGGGCCCCCTTTCTCAAGAAAATTGCATTATACACATGACAAACAGCTTTATGTGTAGTTAAAATTTAAACTATAGTTTTATAGAATATATACTAGACACAAGTAAAAATGCATTAAAAATATATGGGAAGGTAAATTTTTTTGCACTGTATGTTATTTAAAGTAAGTAAAACTCTAAACCTAAGGGATTGAATGAAACATGTTTGATGTAATATCCGTTCTTTTCAGAATTTCAAAGTTTACATTAAGTTTACATTACATTTCATTGTGGTTAGTGAAGAACATTGAGATAGTTTAATTGACATGAATCGGGAAAATTATTTTTTTCTATTAAACTATAAATGGAAATTTGCGTCAAGTTATATCTTCGCCGGGGCACATGCCCCGGCGATTGCCACTGTGATTATCAGGCCCTGGCCGAAACTAGCTTTTTTTTCACAGGGGGCAAACATGGATTTTGGTGCCCCCCCCCCCTCCTACCAAAGTATACTTACAAATAGAATTTTATTAAGTTTCTAGTAGCCAACTTATTTTTAAATAAAAAATATGTAATTTTGAACTATGTAATCAGCTTTGTCAAACATTTATTCAGTAAAACCTGTTAAACCAGAATCGATAGGAATCTGAAATAATCCCGCTTTATACAGATTTCCGTCTTAGCATGTTTGTTGATATTTTTCTTTTGGAACAATGTAATCTTTTTCATTTAAGACAGGACTCCTCCCCTCTAAGGCCGTATCTGGATGTAAAAAAAGTAATTTTAGTAAAAAATACATTTTTAAAATTGCGTATTTCCCATCCTTTAGTTTTTAGTGTCTTGGGCAGTCACCCGACCTCACCAGTCTTTTTATCTATTTGTCAATCTTAATGCACTTGGCTCAGTTTTTCTTTTAAATTTTCCAGCTGCAAAATCTTTTTGCCCAAATTCCATATATATATATATATATATATATATATATATATATACAGGTCGTCGAAAAGTCTGGAAACGGTCGAATACTAAATATTTTTTCACTCAGTCGGTCAGTCGGAAAAATTCAGTTCGTGTGATATCTTTACCAATCAGTTGATTGAGTTAATAAAATGAAGTAAAAGTTTCTTTGCCTATTTTTTGCGCACAAATAAAGTATTTGAGAAAATCCTTGCCAACAATCTCAAGTAATATTTTAGAAATTAAAAGCTCTTTCCGATAGTTTTTGTTAAGAGAATAAAGGATTTTATTGATATTTTTATAATATTAATTCTTCTGTAATAATCACAAATATATATTCCGGTAGTAATATAAAGTTAAAAAATTGTAGCATGTCGCGGAATTCTTAATAAAATAGGGTGTATCGCTAATCCAAAAATGTTGATTACAATATCGGCTTTACATTGAAAATATTTGTAGTAAAATACCTAAGCATACTTGGAAGAAAAGTTCATATTTAATCTTCAGCAGAGAAACATAATACTCACATCATCTGCTCAAGGAAAAAAGTGTATTTTATCATTTTTACCTGTAAAATTTAAACAACCTTATACGAAATATTTACATCCATAAATTTCATTAATATACAGTATATTGATCCAGTGACATGTACCCGTGTGAAAACCACAGAGAGGGGGGGGAGGGGTGTCTAAGAGTTAAGAGTTCTGTCAAGATTTAATATAAATAATACAAAAAAAAATCAGTGTGCGTACATTTGTACCGCAATTTTTTTTTACGGAAATTCTCGCCTTATTTAATTACAGAAATATATTACAAAGTCTAGGATTAAACGGGGTGACTACAAAGTCTGTGATTTAAATATTAAACAGAAATTTTCTGATCTTTAATAGTGATAGAAGACTCCTTGGAAATTCCAAGTAGTGTATGCACTTTGAGATTTTCGGGGCAGAAATTTTTTCTCATACAATCTTATATATAAAGTATTTTTTAAAGGAAAAAAATGATTACCTTAAAGGGTCTTTAAGAATATAAAATATTATCTTAAAGGGAAAAAAATCTTACAAACTTTGAAGCACCTAAAGCCGCATCTAGGTTTGCTTCACTGTACTAACTAAATAGAAAATTACTTTGAAATGTAAAATTTTAAGGCTGCTCGTCAGTAAACTTCCCGATTCCCCTCACTAACGTTAATATCCTATGGGCGTAGGATGCATTCGTGTATTTAAAATATCTCCTCAGGAAATTAATATTTTAAACTTCTGTTTTCTTTGTACTTTTCTTAAAGAATGTCTCTTTTTTTCTTAGTTATCACAATATTTCTAAAATATGTGCTTAATTTATAATTTTATGTGTTAATATCATAGAGAATCTGAATAAGATTTTAACACTTCACATAAAATTCAGTATATATTTTAGAAAATATTTGACAAAAGTGTAACTTTTCTCTCATTCGAGGATCATTAAACTATTTAAATAATTTAACTCTATTTTTACTTCTGTATCTATAATATAATTGGAGATCCTTAACTTGGCCACATATAATGAGAAAAAATCCTGATCCTTTTATCCTCCTTAATAATAGATTGTATTGAAAATTTTAAATATTGAAGTAGCAGTAATTATAGTACATAATGGAAATATGAAATACAATTATTCCTTCAAAAGGAAAATGAATGGTTGTATTTATTATATTATGTTATGATTTTTTTTTTTATCGTTTTAAAAAGTAAAATATGACCAAACATACACGGTAGATTTTTTGAGAATTCAAGATGTCTTCTGCATCCGACTACATCAAAAACTAAAGCTGTAAAGAATGCTTGCATAGAAGAAATTCGCTTTAAAACCTTTCCTTTTGGCAATGTTCTGAAACTACTGCCATAGAAATGGTGAGGCATGAGGTTGCTAAGCAACGGCAATGCCGGTGACGCGTCGGAGTTCTTGACCGAAAATTGCTTTTCAAATGAATTTCTACGTTTTAGCTCTTTAATTGAGCTTCTTTTATCGATGTAGGATAAAGGTTTTGAGTTCAATTTCAATAATTGGTTGCCCGAAAAAAAGTAAAAGACGCCCTCAAAATTAGCTTAGGGAAATTGTATTTCTGCAGAATTATACACTTACATGTATATTAATTTCGAATAATGCCTTATATCGCATTTACACGCGTAAACAACTTCGTATATTTTCTATATTTTTACTTTGTTTATATTGGAAATTAATGATAAAAAGGTATTGATGCCTTGGCAATAATTTTATCGTTTTTAACATTAACTTCTTGGATATTTTCCCTTTTTTGTATATATTTAATTCAGAATACGTTGGTCTAAATTATTTACTGTATTATTTTGTGTATAATACTAATATTCATTTAACACCATTAAAATGCATTAGCATTCATTTCGTAAAATGGTTTTTAATTAAGCGTGATCAGTGTCACGAAGTTATATGTGACAGGCATTCTTTCATATATACAGTTTTTTTTTCTATTTTTATCGTTATCTTGCGCCTATTTAGTAAATCATTAGTCATAGGAATTACTAACAATTTATTTTAAAAATCGTAAGTGAAAAATTACTTTCTCTAATCATAATATTACAAATCAAAATTTCCGTGCGGTCGTTCCGTAAACTCCATAACAAGATGATTCTTTTGCATGTTTTGATAATAATAATGCCAAAATGAATTTGAGGATAAAGAAGAATATGAAAATTTACAAAAAATATCCTATAAGAAATTATTTTACATTTCGTACAAATTGTATACATATTAAATCATGAGTGTAAAATGTTATTTAAAGGGAACAATATTATATCTTAAATGGTCTTTAAGGGTATAAAATATTATCTTAAACGGAAAAAAAAAATCTTACAAACTTTGAAGCACTTAAAGTCGCATCCAGTTCTGCTTCACTGCATTAACTAAATAGAAAATTACCTTGGAATGTAGAGTTTTAAGTTAGTTTGCTGAAAGTTTTTGAACTGTGATATGATTTTAATTCCTCTTTTACCGTCAATGAAATAAAAGAGTCAAAGTTGTTCATAGCTACATAAGATTTACAGAAATTTAGCTGTAACGAGCCAAAATAAAGAAAGTAATTGATATAACATAAAAATGCATCTCAAAATTCGCGGTTGTTACGAAAAATTCAAATACAACGGTTAAAAAATATGCAAATTCACAATTTTTTCAAGTATCTCTCTTTTCGTTGAATTAAATTAGAAAAAAAAATGTATGTGATTTGAAATTAATGATAAATTCAAAGTTAAAGAACAAACTATTTAAACTAATAGACATATGATAAGACTTTGTGACATTTGTTTTCCTATTGTGTGATATTTTATCTATTGCGAAAAAAATACGCCTTTAAAATCATCTCAAAAAGAAAATGATACATTGTTTTAAAAATATGTAAAAAATAAAAATAAATAAAACCACATTTACCAGTTTCATTTGAAATTTAATGGCTAATTAAATATTTAAATTTAGCGTTTTACATTTGTCGTAGAATTTTCCATGGATGTACCATGCTACTTGCAATGGTACATCCATGGAATTTTCTAATATAATTTATACGAGTATTACAGAAATATACAAAACATGCAAAATACCTTTTCCTGTCTATTCTCGTTTGACCAAAAGTACTTGAACAGTTCCAATGTTATATAAGTCTGACAAACATCCGACTACTTGCAATATGTCAAACGAATATTTAATAAAAAATTCAAACTTCATTAAAAAAAAAAATGATTCCATATTTGTTCAACGAAGTGAAATATTCAGTCTCCTCATACTAAAAAAATAAATAGCCTGAAATAATGTGGTTGATGTCGGTCTGTCAGACAAATGTTTTACATAATAAAAACCTAAAGCTTATATAATAATATTGTAGAACTTCGAATGTCTAATATCCCACTTCCCGTACAATTCGGTACTCCAACAGGAAATTCGAGAAAAATTCGATTCGGTTCTCGTACAGAAATTTTGTTCTCAACAAGTGAGGGTGCGGTCGTAAAATTCGGGCATTTTATTGCAAGATTCTTGTACACAGATCGATTGGTGAATCCGCTGATTTTTGGGTCTTTCCATGTCAACTGGCCTAGGGGCTTCTTCTCGACCCCTTTAAATTTTGATGTAATCGCTACAGGACAAATATAATGTCTGAAATGGGCATCTGCAAACTGCCAGAGTCAGAAGTAGTATAATTGGGGCACCAGGGGTACTTTTGTAAATTTCACTATTTTAATGTCGCAGGAAAAACGATCAAATCACAAAATTTGTCATTTTACTGCTCATGGTAAATCAAACCTTACCTATTGCAAATATGTCATGTAGTAGAACTTTTTGCGATGAAAAACACAATTGCCGTATTAAAGATCAGAAATAAATATATTCATCATCACTTAGTCTCAAACTAGGTCCTACAGCCTGTCGCAATGAATTTGACCCTTATTTTAACAAGCTGTAACTATTGAAAAAATTACTTTAAAAGTTTGTCACTTTACTAATTAATTACCTATGAATATGTTGATGAGCTGCTGAAGTCATTTTCTGCCTGCATAAATATTAATTAATTTATTCATCTTCGAAATCCCCAAATTAAATTAACAAATTCATAACCCCATTTTAGTTTGCATCTATATTTAGTGGTGAATTTCACACAAAATAGATGTTTTGAACCTTGTTTTTAAATACCTTATAGGGAAGAGGCCCAAAATTAAACAAAAGCTTTCTTGTCAAATAATGTGTGTACTTTGCAGTGGTACTATCGGTAATTAAATGAGAAGTGCCCCTTTTTAAATATAGACTACTCAAATTGGGTTTGAATTTACGCATTGGATTTTTGAGGGGATTTCAAAAATGAATAAATTAATAAATATTAATGCAGGGAGGAAACTACTTTAGTAGCTCTTCGACATGTCCATGTGTGATTTATGTTGCAAACTTTTAAAGTAATATGTTTATTAGTTATAGCTTGTTAAAGTAAGAGCAAATTCATCACGATATGCTGTATGGCCCAGTTTGAGGCCATGTAATGATGAATGCATTGTTTTCTGATCTTTAATACTGCAGTTATGTTTTTGAGCACATAAAGTTGTATTTGAACTCATTATTTCAACTTTATAAGTGTTTCTTGTATCATGATCAGTCAGACAATCTTGGTAATTTGGTCGTTTTCCTTGCTGCAGTGAAATTGTGAACTTTACAGAAGCAGCCCTGTTGCCCCAACTATAGTATTTTGACTATTTCAGCTTACACATGTCCATCTTAGATCTATAATATTTACATCCTTTTGCAACTGCATCAAAATTGAAGTGGATCGAGCAGGAACCATATTTAAACGTGATAGTGAGGTTCGGTTTTCTGTTCTCGGTCTAAAGATTTTAATGTATCAAATAAAAAATATGTACTTTATTTCTTTTAAAAATTCAATTTTTGAATAATATGCTTGTGACAATCAAGGCGCATTATATGCATCCTTTAAAAATAGAATTTGTTTCCCCCCTGAGGATAGAATTGAATCGGCGATTGTTGAAATGAACTAATAAGTCCTACTTTTGAATGGAATCAAGTCATGGACATAGTGCCTTTCAACTCTCCCAAACATGCACATATGTAGTACCCAGACGGGGTTATTTTCTTCACGAAACGGTCCATGAACATGAAAAAAACATTGAAACCATCTTAAAATGAGAATTGTCAAAATAAGGACTTGGCTCCTTTCAACAATCACCGATTCAATTAAATTTAGGCTAACTTTAAGTTTTTTGAACAGATATGCTTAATAAAAAATTCTTTGATTCTTCTTTTCGAATGACGCCTTTTTATAAAAATTATTTTGACGAAATAAAAATTGTAACGCCATTGTGTGGGAAACATTCACAGACACAATGATTATTCTGATAGCAATGAAAATTGAATGTTATACACGCACACGTATATATTTTTTTTTTATTTCCTTAGTCATGATTTTAATACATGTTCATTTCCCACGCAAATGTTTTATAAAAGTATTCGAAATTCAAAGCTCTTTAAATGAACGAGGGTTTCTGATCACTTCCTGCTTCCGGAATACATCGGAAGTGAGGACCCTTTATTTCTGACGTCATAGCGTACACGTCATGTGCATCTTCCGGAATGAGGGTAGGACATGGAGTTGTCAATATGTGACCAACGCCAACGTTAGTGGCTTTCCTTCCATAAGGAATTGCTGAGTAGATAAATTCCCTTTATGACTATGATACGCTGATGCACAGCTTGATAGTGAAAGTAATCGAACACGTGTGCACGGGAGTTGTTAGCTGTATTTTCGGCATTTCCCTCAGGAATACATAGATGGCAAATCAAAAGCGATATCAATCAATATCACAAAAATTACAGAAATGTCAGTTTATGATTGCTTTTTTGTTTAAAATGCTAAAAACTTTAAACACTTAAAAATACTTTAAGCTCAGTGAAAAAAATATAGAAAAAGTTAAGATTTTTTTTTAAATACAGAATTTTTTTTAAAAAAGGTTTTAAAATATGGGAAAAGTTCTTTTCGAATTTCGTTAATAGCTAGTCTAATAAACATTAAACCAGCTAGTCTAATAAACATTAAATCAGCTAGTCTAATAAACATTAAACATGATAATGTTTTGTTGTTAAGTGAAGTACGCGCTGTGAAAGAAGGAAAGAACGCGAAGGAATGAGAATTTTTAATTTAGGCAGGAATGTGTGTGTCCAACCTTCTCTGCCTGAAAACTGTTTGTCACCACTTTTTTCGAATAAACATCTTAGCCTTACTTATTCGCAAATTACCTGTCATTAAATAAGCCGAATTATTCTATTAACAGATAGTTGTTGCTCTACGGTCCGCAGTTTGGATATCTCTCATTTAGAAGCTTCCCTTTTTTTTTTAGGAAGCACTGTTATGATGGACTTTGATGCGCAATATTTATGAGCTCCCATGGGTTCCGACTAATATTGAAATAGTTACTAAAAATGTTGAGGTACCGGAGCTTAGCTCACGTGAGCCACGACGCAAATTAAGAACAAAACTTAATGCTAAAAAGTACCTGTCCATTAAATTTTATCTGTCAAACTTTTTTAAGATATCAGGCGTGATCTATGAAAAAATTTTATCTTAAGACCTCACTCTAACATATGAAGATACATAGAAAGACAGAATGAGTGGGAATTGAATTCTTTAACGTTTCGTAAGTTTAACTCAAATTTTATTGGTGAGCCAGAGCTCGGTATAAGATAAAGCAACTGATCAACTGCTATTTCAAACATGCAGAAAAAAAAAGAAAAGAAAGAAAGAAAAGAAAATCTTTTTCATTATAATTATTTTTCAATTTAAAAAGAATTCTGAATGCCAAAAGCATAGTGAATGCCCATAAAAATGTACAATTTTCTATGTCTTTCAATGATTATTTTTTATTAATAATAGAAAGAAACCCCATTAAGTAAAAGATTTAACCTTCTCATGCTTGAATTATATTTTTAAATGGGTCGAAAAATACTTTGCACTTAAATCAGGTTTTAAATGGATTATTAAGAGCAAAAAATTTCGAATTTCTAAAATTATTACAAATTACAAAACGACCCTGTTATGAGGTTTACAAGCAATAAAAATTACTATTATTAGTTATCAAACAGTTTTTGTGATAATTTAAACTTTGGATACATTAACACAAAGTGGATTTTTTTTTTTTTTAACTCATATTCATTTTTAGATCATTTTAAGAACACCTTCTTTAATCTAGAACAGAAACAACTTTGAAAAAAAATTTCAACTGAATATTCGAAAAGAAATGCTTCTGCCATATTTAACCATATTTCATCAGCAGGCTTTGTGGGAGTGAAAGTATTCTACCTGCCAACGTGGCTGGTAAGATTTTCCAAAGAGGGAAAAATACGTTTTGTAAAATAATTTTCACGATTCACATTTTTTAAGAGAATTTATCAAAGTATACTTCTTGGACAATACAAATTTTATTTTTGGATACTAAAAACGAAATATTTTCTAGGTAGAGTGGCTAATTTTAGCGCCACTAGTTTTTCAGCACCAAAGTTTCACTGTATTTCTTGGTGTATGATCCAAGGTGAGTAGAACCTTTATTGCAGTTGATTATCATAAGATCATCTAATACATCTTCAGGAGCTAAGTGTGAAATGTGATTCGTGGATGAAAATCCTTGCTCACTGGAGCTGCGCTGATAAGGATTACAAATATTAACTCTGTCAGTTTCACAGTACACTAGTAGCATTGTGAATCTTCTTTGGTAGTTAATTTAGAAAATAATGACTAAAAAAATCTTTTGACTAAGCGCCCTATAAGGTAAATTTAAATTTACCCCATATTTCCAGAATTTTTTTCAGTGAAAAGAAAAAGCAGTGGTCAAACCAAATACTGCGAAAAGACCCATAAAGTATTTCTCTGGGCTTCCTTTTCCAAAGCATGTGTGGTCAGTTGGGACTTTCTTTATTGCTGTTTAAAGGCTTCGAAGGGCGAATTTCACTCACTAAGCCTGTTCAGAAGCATTATTGAACTTTATATGAGGTTTATATGCTACTTTTAAGTAATAAAGGAGTAAAAATAGTGTAATGAAGGCGTAAAAACAAAATATTATTTGAGAATTGTTTTACAATAAACCCCATATAAAGTTATCAGAGAGTTCAAACAGATGTTACCCATTTTTTAATATATGACAACGGTTAATATCAGAAAAGATATCTTAATTAAAAATATGACTTTTCAAAGAATTTTTTTAATCTTAATTCTGTATTATCCCAGTTTTAAAAATTATAAAATAATGGCCTCAATTCTTTTAGAGCTAGTTTAAACGTTATTTTTAAAGAAAATGAATCTCAAGAAAGCGTTTTGCCCTCAAGAGAAACTATATAATACTATATAACTCTAATATAATAATACTATATAAGTTCTATAGAAACTATAAAACTGCAACAGCATATTTTTAAACTCAAATATTTTTGTTGATTTAAATTTTTTATAAGCTACTTTTAATATATTTAATTCAGTATGTGAGATTATTAACCATGTAATACACCAAAGTTAAAGCATAATTTGGGGTTGAACGTTTGTCACGGAAACATGGCCCCAAAGAACTTTAACACCCCAATTTCCAAACAAAAATCTTCGCGGTGGATCTCTACAACATTCGCAATATAAATCTACCAAGAAAATTATTGTTTGGAAATAGTGGCGTTAAACATTTTTGGTGACATTTCTTCTGGGACATAACTATGCAACTTTAAGCATAATGCATCATTTTTACCCCTAAAAACTATTATATTTTACATTATATCTATATTATACTATTAAATTTTATATTATGTATATCATATTTTATAAAATAGACTTTAAAGTTTGGAAACACTGGTATTATTAGCAAGATTTTTATTTAATCGATAAGAAAGGAGTTTATTTTGTCTATATTATTACACTATAATCGACAAACACAAACACAAAATCCAATATATTTTCTCTACGTACCATTACTAAATCATTAGGGAATTACGTTTCTTAACGTTTTGTAACTTTTCTGACTTTAAAGTTACAATCAAATAAAGCTTTTTGTATGTTTTTCTGTGTTTATTTGTTTTGCTTTGAGACACATGACAGTATGTTATTCTGCTATAAATGTTTACGCAATTACCTTTAAGCATTTTTGAATTAACAAAGGACAAATTTAATATTTATATATTGTCAAATGTGATTATATTGATTCTGAAAAGATCAGTAATCAGATTTACTTTTAAAAAGACATCAAATAGAAAAACATCATCAACTTTTAAAAATTTGATTTGGTTTATATTTAAATAAAACATAAAGGATAATTTAAATATAAAAATTACTTTTTTAAATTTATTTTTCAGAGTAAGTTAAAGAATATACAGATTTAAAAATGCTGTTAATTTTGTAGTTTCGAAAAAAAAAATGTTACAGATTTAAAAATGCTATTCCTACATTTAAAAAAATATGCTTCAATATTTTACATTTTGTAAGTAATAATAGATTCAGCAAAGTATCGGTTTAATGACATCAGCTTCCGGTAATAATTTTAACTCATTCGTAACCGCTGACGTGAATTCACGTCATTTGGATATGTGTAATTTCACTTCCGGGGGTTAATTTTGCATTTTATATGTTACGTTATTTATCAAAATTATGCATAATATTCTTATTTATACGATTAGTAGTCTACGCAAATAGTATAAAATGGTTGGGCCAACGTTGGCTAATTGTTGGCTAATTGTCGTTCCACGTTGGCCCACAGTAAGAAATATCAGCCTTGTCAACGAACCATTTGCCAACATAGGCCCAACAGTGGTTCAACCGTTTGCTGCTCAGAATTCTGCTCAGATACGCTCCAAATTAGAGAAATCTCTGCACCTACCATTTCCCAACCATTTGCAAACCTTACCATTCCCAATCCTTCTATTTCCCAACCGGTTTCCACAAACTACCAACAAAAGGCCAACAAACTGTGCCACTTGGGTATGCATATAAATGCATCGATTAGAAAGAGTATCATTATTATACAGGGTGTCCCAAAAACATTGACCTCGGCGTTTATTCCTTAAATATTGATCATAACATATATTATAAATTACAAATTTACCAAAAAAGGTTCAGAATTTTATGAAATCGATTACATTTTTTAGGGGATTAAATTTGAAGAAATACAAAATTTAAATTTTTATACGGCCCCCGTACAAAAAATTCCCAATGAGTAAAATGTGTCCTATATACTAATAAGGTCATGTACAAAATTTCAGCATTTTATCATAAAAAGTCGCAGAGATATGAAAATACATAAATGCTGACAAACTACTTTCCGATGCCTGAATATGAGTTCGTAAAGGGGAAAAATCATGTCGGATGATCGCGTTTCAGGGGTCGTACACAAATTACGAAAGAGAACAAAGATTGCATAAATAAATAATAATTGTGTTATTTATTGGTATAAAAGTATCTAAATTGTGTAGGAACTGTGTCATTTCTAAGTTTTATTCTGTAGTTCATCATGTAAAATTTTAAGGTGTTTTTCAGGAAGCATAGTTTTGTAAATTTGTAAATAAAACTAAAGATAAGAGCCATATTTTATTTACTTATGATGCGTTTCTATGTCGCGTTATCTGCACTATAGCTGTAAACATTTAAATTTAATTTATGATTACCCCCCCCCCCCCCACACACACACAACAACTTTGTTTAAACATATTTCTTCGACCTTCTACGATAAAATGCTGAAATTTTGTACATGACCTTATTAGTGTATGGGGCACATTTTACTCATCGAGGAAATTTTTGTACGGTGGCCGCATAAAAATTTAAATTTTGTACTTCTTCAAATTTAATCCCCTGAAAATTTTAATTGATTTCATAAAATTCTATACATTTTTTTACGTAACTTTGTAATTTATAATATATGTCTATGATTAATATTTAAGGAATAAAAGCCGAGGTCACTATTTTTGGGACACCTTGTATATATCCATTTGTAATTTCTGGGGAATTCCTGTACGTTCCCCAAGTGTCAAGCGGCAGTTTCCTCTCTAGATACTACATAGGCAGTGCCATCGCACGAGACGACCTTCGTCACTCGCTTGAGGTAGGGGAGTGTAGAACTCCTATAATAACTTATATTATTGAACATTTTTTGTACACCTGAAGCACTTGAAAGAAACTTTCAGGCTTTATTTACATCCCTCGAAGTCACAAACCGAGTGTAAGAGGGATCCATATAATTTCCAAAAAATTAGTGAAATCAAAACCTTGATATTTTTAGAGCAAGAACAACATTCGAAATTACCATGCGATGGGTGCATGAAAATTGCTTTCCATTGCCTTTCCAAATTTTTTATTGTGCATGAGAAATACCACTGCAGAACTAGCAGAAAAAGCTACCAAGCAATTACTTCCCTTCTGCGCCGCATATTTATGTGAGAAGACTTTCCTCAATTTTGTGCACATGAGAAACGGATGTAGACGTCGCGTCGCCTGGATGTCGAACTAGACTTACGGAAACATTTTTTAAACATTGAACTAAATAGTGCACATCTAGTAGAAAACTAGTCGTTGGGGGCCACCGTAATACTTACCCATTATGGATATGCATAATGTAAAATATTAAAATAAAAAATGTGTAAACTACTTATAAAATGCATTGCAATTCAAATAAAATCGAGGCTTGATGACGTTACAAACTTTAAAGGCTCGATTACTGAATTGCTTGAAAGAAACACCCTTATAACTCCAAAAATAATAATCCTATTAACTAGCGGTTTATTGCATCTGATTAAGCGTCAAATTTCCAATTAAAATATATCTTTGAAGTGAAATTTGGATGAAATACAGGGTCATAAAAAATCGAAGAGTGTGGAAAATAGGATTCCAAATATCTCGGCAACTCATTATCCGATCGACTTCATGCTTTATGCAAAATTTATGTTTTTTTATTGTCTTTTATATTCATTTCTTAAAATAACCAATTTCGAAAATTTTTATATACCTTTTATCAGAATGAATATTTCGAGAGTCCGAAAAAAATAGTTCCGGTTAATCGAGGTTATTTAAATGAAATAGGCTTCTTCCCATTATTACATACTAAGTATACATACCAAATTGCAAGTCTCTATCTTAATTTTTTCGGGAGATAGAACGTTTACAGACACACACACCAGACAGAGGGCAATTTTTTTTTTTCTAAAAATATGTTTTTCGGAATCTCCAGTGTCTGAAACGGGTAAATCCGTCAAAAAAATTTTTTCGATTTTCAAAACGATTACAAGACTTACCCTATACTGCGTATGATGGGTAAGTAAAAAGCAGTAAGCATCCTTCTCATAGCAAATAGTAGTATTTTAACTGTCTTAAAATGTGTGTTATAATTATTTTTCTACTTATTAATGCAGCTTTTTTTTCAGCATTGTAAACTAAACATAAAATATGTGTATTGAAAAATAAATAGGGTATATGCATTAAAATATTTTCTTATGTTATATTACGTAAAATATTGTTGGGGGTCCTCGAAATGTATTCCACATCAAAGGGAGTCCACGAGATCGCAAAGTTTAAGAACCGATGCCCTACACGATATATAAAAAGATTTTTTTTCAAGTAATTTAATTAATATCTCGGCTAATTACCGACAATTGTTTTCAAAAATCCTTATCAAATATCCTTGGATGATTCCGCATTGATATACCTCAAGCGCCCCTCAACTCCCCATCTGACCGCCCGAAAAGTACAGTTTTTGTGTAACGGAAAAATGCGCTTTTCCCAAAAACTATGTTAAATAGAAAAATAGCTGTAGTTTTCCTGCAAAGTTTAATTAAAGTCCGACTACCCTTCAGTTTTTCATAATTTTAGTTTCAGTAGATTCAGAAATAGAGGGGGGGGGGGCATATTTTTGCAGTGCATTTTCCACGATATCTCTGAAAATATAATATCTGAAATTAAAACAAATATATATTTGAGTTCGGTATTACGCGATCTTTCACACGATATACAAAAAGAAAACATTTTTTTTCAAGAAACTTAATAAACCCCCTAATTTTTTCCTAAACATATTTGTGAATGGCTAATAATATGAAAATATGTGGGTAAAAAGCTTTATAACTTCTCCAAATTTGAACTTTACACGCCCCAGTTTACGAGAAAAAGGGCTCTGACAGACAGACATAGAAGGGATCTTATAATGGTTCCGTTTTTACTTTTTAAGCACGGAACCCTAAAAATGATTAGGTTTGTATGGTGTAATAAGCAAGTTACGAGTAGGGAAGACCGAGCTATGCTCGATCAAAATTAGCCTTGAGTTCAAATATCATGACCCATGACCAAAATGACCCACTAATCAAATTTTCTCGAACATGTGACCAAGCCTAATTGTCTTCTCGTGCCCGAAACCCCGTAGGATATAAAATTTAGTCAAAATAGTCTGAGTCGTATTTTAGATAAAATTAGCTTGACCCACAGTGACCCAAAAATGACCAACTAATCGGATTTTCTCGAGCAGCTGACCTAGCCCAATGATTTTCTCGTGCCCGAAAACAGTAGGATACAAAATTTAGTTCAAATCGTCTGAGCCCTTTTAAGATAAAAATAGCTTGACCCATAATGACCCATGAACAGTCCCCCAACAGATACACCCACAAATCGAAATTTCTCGAACATGTGACCTAGCCCAATAGTCTTCTCGTTCCCTAAAACTGTAGGACACTAAATTTAGTTCAAGTCCTCTGAACCGTTTTTAAGATAAAAATAGCTTGACCATAATGACCCATCACCAAAATGACACATCAATCGAATTTTCTCGAACATGTGACCTTGCCCGACAGTCTTCTCGTGCCCGAAAACCATGGGATGCAAAATTTAGTCTAAATAGTCTGAGCCGTTCTTTGGATAAAATTAGCTTGACCCAAAGTGACCAAAAAATGACCCACTAATCGAATTTTCTCGGACATGTGACCTAGCGCAATGATTTTCTCGTGTCCGAAACTCGTAGGATACAAAGTTTAATCAAAATCGTTAGAGCCGTTTTTTAGATAAAATTAACTTGACCCACGTTGACCCAAAAATGACCCACTAATCGAAAGTTCTTGAACATGTGACCCAGCCCAATAGTCTTCTCGTCCCCGAAAATGGTAAGATACAAAATTTAGTCAAAATCGTTTGAACCGTTTTTAGATACAATTAGCTTGGCCCTGATCCCTGGTGACCCAAAATGACCCACTAATTGAATTTTCTCGAACATGTGACCTAGCCCAATGGTTTTCTGGTGCCCCAAAACGGTAGGATACAAAATTTCGTCAAAATCATTACAGCCGTTTTTAAGATAAAATTTGCATATATATATAACCACACACACACAAGATTTGCTCGTATTAAAATATATGATTTATTTCACTTGTAATATACTGCATTGAAAATGATTAGATAAAATTACCAAATAATACCATAAAAATTTTTAAATCAGAAGAATGGAAATAAAAATGACAAAACTTATTTTTGATCAGTTATTATTAATTCGTCTAATTAGTCTAATTAGTTTACTGAAAAATAATTTATACAAATCTAAATATTATTATTTGCGTATATGATTTGTCAAATCAGTTTCACGTTTTACCCCACTAAACTCTATCTGTGTTAATCTGTTAATTTTTCCTAATTTTTATGGTTCTACGAGTTTAAATCACATCCATTACTTTTCGTCACTTATATGCCTCCGAAAATTTTTAAATTACTACATAAACCAATTACTTATTTATCGTACTCGAGAAAAAAAATATTAGTGAATACAGCATTTATCTATTTATTAATGATTAAAACATATTTAACCTTTATTTTTAACTTTAAAATCAAAATGCTGAAAATTATAAAGCATTTTGAAAGGGTATATGTATTTATGGTTGTTTTGACTGATATTTTTTAATGTATAATATTTAAAACTTACATCTTAAAAAAAAAAAAAAAAAAAAAAAAACATTAAATTGGGGCCAATTTCTGAAAACATCATTGGAATTCTCTAAATAAAAATTTGGGTTAAGTTAAAAAGAAAAAAAAATTATTTTTCAATAAATGAATAAAAATAACTTAAAAAAAATCTTGATATAAATAACTAAAATATGTGTTTGGCCCCTGCATTATATAACCACTTAAAATGAATGAAATAAATTGCTGTTACTGAAAAACTTGTATTCCTATTCGTTAAAATTTCAAGCTTCAATGCATTCGCTTTCAGCAATAATAGTAGAAATTGAGCTTAGTAGATATTTTACAATAATAATTCGTGGTAGTTAAATTACATATTGACCATGACTACTGTGTTATTATGATTTTTTTTCATATTCCTTTTTCTTTATATATATATTATATATTCCCTTTTTGGTCCATATATCTAATTACATGAAATATCCCCGAAGCTCTACAGAACATGCAATTTGCATAAGAAATTTCAACCACCGTAATGAAAAAGTTGTGAACTATAACGATTCAAAGAAAAGGTAACGCATTTTGCCATTTTAGAAATACAGTTAAAGGCTTTTATAAATTACACAGTTCCGCGTATCAACCGTGTATATTTTATTAATGACCTTGAAAGTTTAAAACTAATGTCAGTCATTATTTTTTTCTTTCGAAGAAAGAAAAAAAGGGTATAGTTCCGTTTTAAGCGGCAGACCTCGTTTAGCCCTACACGGGGCCTTGGGGCAAAGATTCATGTGAGAGCTCCTATAACATGTTTTAGAAAAAAAAACTATTTTCATTCTAAGAAAAAATACCTGAGTTTTAGCTTTGGGGCCCACTTTAAAGCAGGGACCCTGAGCAACTGCCCCGTTTGACCTTGCGATAATTAGGTCCTGTTTAGCAGTTGGGATTTACTTTTCATTATTTATAAAAAGCTGATGCTCTTTTTTCCTAATAAATTTTTAAATGGCTATGGCTGTCACTAAAGCAAGACAAATATGAAGAAACTGACTTGACCATGTAATCTATATTATAAAGCAAAAACGTGTCCATGAGTAATGCTGACGTCATATGCACAGTGGCAACACCTAACCAATATATTTCGCTTTATTGCAATATTTAGCTCACAGACTATCAAAGCCTGAGAGCTTATGTGCCCGCCGGTTCTGTATGTACGTACGTACGTATGTATGTATGTATGTATGTACGTAACGCGATAACTCTTGATAGAACTAACCGTTTTACTTTAAATTTTGTTTATAGGTTCCTTGTAATAAGGCGCTTCCCTGATTAGTTTTGGAGGTTCATTGGTTAAGCATAAAGGGGGAAATGGGGGGCTAACCCCCCATAATTTAGATAAGTAGGTTTTTCATGCAGAATTATCCCATTTTCTTCAAATTTTGTATATAGGTTCATTGTGATAATGCGCTTCTCTGAAGAGTTTTGGGGGTTCATTGGTTAAGTATAAAGGGGGAAAGGGGGGGGGGCTAATCCCCCCTTAATTTAGATAAATGGGTTTTTCATGCAGATTTATGCGATTTTCTTAAAATTTTGTATATAGGTTCATTGTGATAAGGCGCTATCCTGATTAGTTTAGGGGTTTCTTCGGTTAAGTATAAAGAGGGTAAATGGGGGGGGGGCTTATCCTCCCCCCTTAATTTAGATGAATGTGTTTTTCATGGAGAATTATCCGATTTTCTTCAAATTTTGTATATAGGCTCATTGTGGTAAGGAGCTTCCCTGGTTAGTCTTGGGGTTCATTGGTTAAGTATAAAGGGGGACACGGGGGGGGGTAATCCCCCTTAATTTAGATAAATGGGTTTTTCGTGCAGAATTATCCGATTTGCTTCGAATGTAGTATATATGTTCATTGTAATAAAGGGCGTCCCTGATTAGGTTTGGGGGTTCAATTGTTAACTATAAGGGGGTGGGGGAACGGGGGGATGATCCCCCCTTAATATATTGTCGATTTCTTTATTTTTCGAGGGGCTTATTTCAAATTCTTTGAAATAAGTGTATAATATACAATTAGTGTGAATAGCCTCTGAGCTCAATGCCCTCAGTTTAACTGGGCAGTTTTCTTTTTTTATTTAAACTTCGAAACATCACAAAATTTAAATTTTACACCGTCGTCGAATAGGAACAAAAAATGTTATTTTAAATGCAATCAGTTTGAAAATTGTATATCATTTTATTGATTAAATAAAAAAATAAATAAATAAGCATGATTTTTTAAAACATCTAACTCTTTCCTGTGCAGCCCGATTACAAAATATTAACCGGTTTGCACTTAAAATTGTATAAATAGTTCAGCATTTGTTTTTGTCTAATATTCCTTTACGAAATTAAAACTTCATCAATAAGTAAAGCAAATTATACAAATAATAGCACAAATTTAACAGAAATAAGAACACACATTTAACAGACAAACCAATCAAATTATGGGAATAAAAAAGTCCGCTGTAAGTAGAGAAATCTTTGGCGATGTATTCGACTGTTAATCCCTGACATTCAGCTAATACGAAAGCGTCACTTTTAATGAATTAAAAAACTTTATTTGAATATATGTTTGATAATTTTTTTATCTATAAAAATGCTTTTCGGTGTTATTAATGGGCAATCTAAAAAAATTAATTAATGTTAAAAAATCTATCAAAGTTAAAATAAAATAATAATAATAATAAGAAGAAGAATGGTTTTCACCTACATTCTGTTACTCGGGAAACCGGGTTGAATCCCCTAGGGCAGGGGTTCCCAAACTTTTAGACCGACGCACCACAAAATAAATATTCATACTTCCGCGTACCACCAGGTAACAAACGTAAAGCGAATACAGAAAAACCTGTAAAAAGGAACCTGTCTAAAACGAAATAGATATCCGGAAATATAACGAAATATGTTAGCAGGTTCATCTTAGCAGGTTTTATTATATTTAAAAATGATTGATAACATTACTAAATTGATACTTAGACTGACTGCTTTGTAATAACATTCAAGTAAAAAGGTGTATCATCATTAATTTTTTTAATAATTTTTCTACTATCAATAGAATGTATTAATTTATTAATTATGTTTGAAATAAAACTTTTATTTCAACACCTCTTAGAATCATTTCTAGAACACAGAGAACAATGCGTTATAAATTACACTTGGAATTTTATTTTGTTTTAACTCCTCCTACTCACACGAGCTCCTCCTGCTTCAAAGCATCCAGACTTTCCCTTCAGATAATTCAATTTATAAAGCATGTTTAAAAACAGTATTTCCGCTAATTAAAAATACTTCATTCATTAATTTTAAAATTAGGTCTTTATTTAAAAAATCAATTTTTATTCATATAAACCTGATAATTATGTTTTTAATTCTGGAAAACTGATTGTATCATTAGCTGTGTGTGTGAATTTCAGCAAATTTGCTATAACAGGGTTCGTACGCTTAAACCACAATTTTTTTAATAGAATTTTTCGCCTTATTTAAATGCAGAAAAGTATTACAAAACCTGCAATTAAATGAGACGTGTACAATTTCTGCTATTTAAATATTAAATAGAAAATTCTATTAAAAAATTGTGGTAAAAGCGTACAAATCCTGTATGACAAAAATTTCTCGTAACAAACAAATAGAAAATGCGTTTACACATGCAAAATCGCATCCGAAATTTTTCTGAAAATTTCCAAGCTAATAAACACAATGATTCCATAATAATATGCTGAATTTTGTATTTTATTCAGCGTAGCAGTATCGGACTTCTGCGTACCAGTAGCCAGAGATTCGCGTACCAGTGCTGGTACGTGTACAATAGTTTGAGAACCCCTGCCCTAGGGTAATATAAAACAAAACTATTGTCTTCTGTAATCTATCGTCTGTATCAAATTAAACAAAATTAAAAGCTTATTATTAATGGAAAATACAAAATCGATATTAATGCAGATATGATCCTTAAATACATCAAAATAAAAATATACAGGATACGGATAGCAACTAATGCCGCATAGAGAAGATAACAAATGACAATGTCAAGCCGTGCCCTTTTTTCAAAAATTCTGTTGGGGAGAATAAGAAACAAAAAAATATGATAATGACATTACAAATACAGTTTATTGATATTTATTCTTAAAAGTAATTCATTAAAAATTCAGTTAATGTAATTTTATATCATTTAATTTCCAAGCGGAGCAAATTCTGTTTACAAAGAGTTGCAAGTTATGAGTCATTTTCCTAGAAGCGTAACAAAACGATGTCACAGAATATTTATTAAAAAAGTAATTGCAATTTAATATATGTTATAATGGAAATGTGGTGTGATATAACCGTACATGTAAATAATTAAATACTAAAAAAAATCTTAATTTTTCATAAAAAATAATGTGTCCGCAGAGCCTGACAAATCATGCCCATGGACCGTCCAGCTCTAGTTTGTACCACTTACTGGGTCTATAAGGTTGATTTAAAATGTTGTTTGTTGGGTTTATATCAGGGATGGTGACCCGCATGCCATAAGGCCAATTTCCACCACTATTTCGTAAAAATATTCTTTAACTTATTTAATGAAAAAATTCTGAGATTAAATAAGGTGAAGAAAACCATTCATGAAAAGTGGCGGCAATTGACATTCTGGTACGCGGATTCGCCGTCCCTGGTCTATAAATTAGATTTTTTTTTTTATGATACATTATTTATTTTTAATTCAGTGCATTTTTTTTTCAAAATGCATCAGTTTCAAAAAGTAATCTTGTTTATTCCTAGTTTTATTTGATAAATAAATACGGTTACAAGAAACTGAGTCATGTCCATGGACAGAAAGTTTTTTTTCATGATATATTATTTATTTTAAATTCACTGAATTTTAAAACCATTCTTAGAATCCATTTCGAAAGGCACTCGTGTTTGTTTATGGTTTTGTTTGATAAATAAATACTGTTACAAGATCTTAAGTGATATCCATGGACAGAAAGATTTTTTTCATGATACATTATGTATTTTTTAATTCTGTGCAATTTAAAACTATTCTTAGAATGAATTTTAAAAGATAACCTTGTTTATTTACAGTTTTATTTGATAAATAAATACTGTCATAAGAAATTGAGTCATATCCTTAGACAGGAAGTGAATTAACTGCTTAACAGCTCAACAGATAACAGAAAAAAATTATTGTGAAAAAGAACCCTGTTAGTAATTATAATCGTAACAATACATTTAAGTGTTATCTGTATGAAATATTTAGTGTTTTTATTAAATAACTTTGAAAAAATTATGAACATAAAAATCACGTCACGAGTTCCATAGAAAAGCTAAAAACAGGTAAGAATTATAAAAAAGTAAGATAAAATAGAATAACGTGTAATATTAATTACATAAAATTTAGTTCAGCAGCATCATTTAATTTAGTCAAATATTTAGTGTATTACAAATAATTTACGAAAAAACAATGTCAGGTAAACAATGTCAGGGACATCGTTCCCGTTTCCATCATAGTTATGAACTAGAGTCCTGTGCTCGAAAATTCTGCTAAAAATCAACCCAAAACTAGAACCAAACCCGACAAAAAAATTCGTCAGCACGAAACCCGACCCGAACTCGACGCACGTCAACCCGAAACAAGACCCGAATCCAAAATATTCAAACCCGAAACCGAAACATTTAAATTCAACCCGATCCGTTGGTTAGGCCAGGTTCGAATAAAATCGGTCCGACCCGATGCAGGACTCTATTACCAACATAGCATCACATAATGAAAAATTCTAATTTCAGTAAATATTTTTCACGATCTGGGACAATACTGACATGGTATTAGATACGTTCAGAGCAATATTAAAACATATTTGTTTACCCATTAATCTTATTTTTTTTTTTTTTTCAGAAAAATTAAAACGATTCAGAAAATTCTAATACTACATTATATTATATGCAACCATTAAAGAAAAAAATCGCTTCTTTTTAGAGTCCTAGACGAATAAGAAAAATCTTCAGGGGATGTTTCTCCAATATTTATCAACATTTGATACAAAGAAGAAGTTACGTGATCTTGATTTATCCCAATCCCCGATTCTGAATATGTTGCACCTAGCCCTCAGAGAATTGAGTCTTTTCTCTTATTTTCTTTATCTGAAACAGATAAAGTTAGCAAAAGGAAAACATTGGTTGCATACATTACTGGCATCTACCGAGGCAGAACTACAGCATCATCTTGTCACTTTTGAAATTGAGATTTCAGTCAATATCTAGAAAGAAAAAAAGACAAAGAAAATGGAAAGAAATCCCCTTTTACAAGTTTAAACATTTATAGAAATAAGAATGAAAATCCAGAAAAAAAAGAGAGATTTTGAATAGAAAACTTTCAGTGTAAAAAATGTAAAAAGAAATAAAATATTAATAGAATGAAAAATGTAATGTAAAAATTAGCTTTGATAAAATAAATAAAATAAACATAAGCGATAAAAATAGTTTTCTCTTAGTTTTAAGGAGGTTCCGAATTATCGAAATGTAGCTTTTGTAAAATAAGTGAAAAACTTGAAGAATCAATGAAATAATTCGACATTCTGAAATAAAAAGCAGATTTTTTAGAAACCTTAGAAATCCACATATTTTCGAGATTTAAAGAAACATTTATAAAAACAATGTTTCTTTTGCAGCCGCTGATTTTCGGAAAAATTTCGGAGTAGTTTTTAAAGTGTATTAAACATTTTTCTCAACTCGAAATATAGGTTTATCAGATGCTATCGATTCTCAAGTATACATTTTCATGTTCAACAAACATGTTTTACAAACAAGCATGATAAATCAACCTCATTAATATTAAAATTAAAATTAATATTATTTTACTGCTCTTGCATGTATAAATTAAATTACGCAGCTGAAAATGTTTAACTAAGAATAAATAGCATCCTAAAAATCAATATTAATGTTTGAGAAAACTGCTTAACATACTATAAAAACAAATTCGAAACGTTTTCGAAAATCAGTTGCAGCAAAATAAATTTAGTTTTCATAAATGATTCTTTAAATCTCGGAAATAGATAGGTTTTTGAGGTTTCTAATGATAAAGAACGCTTTTAGGAATCATGGGTAACTCGGAAGAGGTTATTGTATATTATCGTTCGTGGTTATACAGGGTGGCCAGAATTAAAACACCTCTACTCCGACTTCTCAAAAATTGAACTACTCAGTGTATACTTTTCAAGACATGGGGAAACGGATTACGCGAAAAAATAGTTCCAGAAATCCCCGGTAGATGGCACTGTACAACTGGATATATGCTGAAAAGACACAAAAACACATTTTAAATACATTTTATTTGTACGTACCAAACATTCATGTGACAATTATCTTATCGACGCAGGAAATGTTAAATATGGTTCCCGTCTTGAAGATGTAAAATCTGCAGTCTGTGGACAGCTTGCTGAACTGCGAATCGTAACTGTTCCACTGAGATGCTTCTGACATGCAGAGATACAGAATGATACCTTCTTTCAAGTTTGTCAATGTTACCAGACGTCTTCGATCTTCGATAAATAATATTTTTTTAAGTGTGCCCACAGCCACAAATCACACGGATTAATATCCGGAGAAAAAGATGACTGGTTGTCGGAAACGCGCGACTGATTACTGTGTCATTGGTGAAACATTGCCGAAGAAACTGCTGCACATAGACTCCAGTGTGTGGGGGCAGTCAATCTTGCATATAGGTAATTGCGTCAAGACATTGCGGCTGATGCAACTGGGGTACAACAAAAGTTTAGAACATCCTTTTGTACCTGTTGGCCGTCACAGTATGTCACAGAGCCATTGCGAGTAGCCTATTCGAAAAAGAATGGTCCAAGAACGAATGAGGCTCTGAATCCACACCAGACTGCAACTTTCAGTGATTGGAATGGAATCTCTTGGAAAGTACGGGAGTTTTCCGCGTCCCAAATGCGACAGTAGTGGGCGTTCACTATTCCACTGAGGTGGAAATGGACTTCAAAAAGGACGCTCCACAGCATCTGCCATGGATACGATGCATCGACGTCAGATCTGGCAAGAAATGTCAATGTAAAGGTCGGTCGCTTCTTTTTGTCGATGGCCAGCAACTGTTGATAATGACAGATTTTGTACGGGAAACAATGCATCATTCCCCAGACAGCTTGTGGAAGAAATGATCCTTTGAGCAAATTCTTAAGTCACAAAAACTCTCGAAGTGAAACTGCAGCATTTCCTTTATTTTCATAAAAGAGCTTTACAAGGAAAGTGCGTTCTGGCAGCATGACAGCCACAACTGATAACTATTTCCCAGTTTCTATCCTCTTTTATACCAGAACATGGCTGAAAACCATGGATTTATGCAATTTTTTTGTGCCTACAGTGCGAAATTGCAGTTACAATGACAGTTTAAGCTTATTTACTTTTTTTTTTATTTGCCTTTTCCCCATAAGGGTAATAGAAATTAAAAAGGATAAATTTCATTTCGCATGTGGTTTATTATTATTACTATTATTATTATTATTATTATTATTGTTGTCTTTTTTTCATATCTTCTCTTGTACAGCGCCATCTATCGGTGTTTCTGGAACTATTTTTTTTTTTTTTTTTTTTTTTTTTTTTTTTTGCGTGTTATCCGTTTCCTTATGTTTTGAATAGTATGGGCAAAAGAAGCCTTTGCACTGAATAGTTCTACATACAGAGAGGTCAGAGTAGGGGTGTTTTAATTTTGGCAAAACATTTTTAATTTTTTTCACAGTGCATAATTTAAACAATAGTTACATAGCTTATTTATTTTTTGTAATATTATTTTAATGTACATTGAGACAAGATTCAGATTTTAATCGATATCTAATGCTTTTAAGCTAGTTTAATTTTATTTTTCTCAGTTTATACATATTTTTTAATTTGCCACATGACTTCATTTTGTCTATGTGTATACAGAGGAAGTGAACAGGGCTCATAAAATAAGTTTCAGCCCCGCATTAAGTTCTAAGTCATTACCAGCTTTCAGAATGGATAAAGGGTGTGAATATGTATTTTTATTTCAATACCAGCTGACCCGCCTGGCTTTCCTCGTATCCGTGTAATAAACTCAAATCTCTTTAAAAAACGAAACTCTGGGCCCTGTCTCCCATGGCTTCGGCACGGTATGCCGGGCATACTCCTACGCTCCGGAAAATATTTTATTTCCACCTTTCACCGCCAGGGGAACATTTAGTTCAAAACAAACTTTTTTCCGAACGAACCTCTGACACAAGTCTCCGCTACCTACGGCACCGTATAGTAGGCGTGCTACAAAATTGAGCTGGTTTGGAGAAGATGGGAATATTATTAGCCGAATTATTGAAATAAGGCACAGTTAGAGAAAATAACATTGAGGGGGTGCTGGGGGGAGGGAATTTTCAAGTGTCCTTCAGAAAATGACTAATTAGGTGGACCATTATGCATCTTTAGAAATTCGCTCATTTGGTTAAGCTAGGAACTTAATTACAAATTTGGCTTAAACTATTATTAGGAAACAGTGGTAACTGCTACTCATAAATTTACTTTAATGTTATAGAGGGTGACTATTAATATAATTAAAATGTTTGGAATAAATTGCTTTGAAATCGGAAAGATAGTTGCTGAGATATGGAAATGGGGCATAGTTAGAGAAAAATCTTTGAAGGAGGGGCCGGGGAGGAGCGAATGTTCAAGTGCCCTTCAGTAAATAACTAATTAGGAGGACCACTATGCATCTTTAAAAATTTGTTCGTTTGGATAAGCTAAGGAACTTAATTAGAAATTTGTGTTGGACTATTATTCGGAGATAGTGGTATCCCCCTACTCATACATTTATTTTAATGTTATAGAGGTTGATTATTAAGTTAAATAAGATGTTTAGAATCAATTACGCTGAAATCGGAAAATTAGTTGCTGAGATATTGAAACAGGGCACGGTTAGAGAAAAAGCTTTGAGGGAAGGGCCAGGAAGGAGCGGAGTGCTTTTCAGCAAATGACAAATTAGGAGAACCACTATGGATCTTTAAAGATTGATTCATTTGGTTAAGCTAGGAAGTTATTTTGAAATTTGGCTTAGATTATTATTCGGAAATATTGGTAACTGCTTCCTAGAAATACACCCTGAAGCTATGACTGGTGATTTTTATGATAATTTAGCAAAATGGAACTGGTTTGGAGAAATTCGGAACATTATTAGCTGAGTTATGGATATAAAGCACAGTTAAAAGAAAAACTCGAGGGACGGGCCGCGAGGAGGCGGGCGGTCAAGTGATCAACAACAAATCACTAACTTTGAGTGTTGGTATTCATCAATTGAATACAGGATGTGTACTTTCATTAGGAACGTACATTTAATTTTTACGAAAACTGTTATTCTAAAATAGCAGTATTCTCTATATAAAACAGCAATTAAACGCTGCGGGTGAAGCTAAAAATGTTAAATTTGTTAAATGTAATTAATTCTGTTGAAATCAAAGCAGTAGATTTTGATTTATTAATAAGGGGGTCAATTAAGGAAAAAGCCGCCGCCAGGTGGCCCGCGGTCAAGTAAAATAAATGCAATATTTAATAAAAAGTCGTTTACCCCCCCCCCCTCCACATCCCCACAAATAGAACATAATAAAGTTTTATGTATTAATAATTTCTATCATAATAATATATTTCATGTAAAAAAAGACCTTGTTGATAAAATCCTTTAAAATTAAGTTTTTAGCATTTGGCAACGGTTAATAATTAATGTGATTGTCTGCATGTCATATAATCTCTGATCCATCGATTTAGACAGTCGACTCGCAATTGCAATGATCCCTACCTTGATTTATTTAATGACTTCTGCGGAGACTTTATACAACCAACCAACCAAAGAAAAAAAAGGCGTATTTTTGGATTTTAATTAATATCTCGGTAAATAATTAAAATATTAAAATTGTGAGTCTCGTGTGCATCAGGAGAGGCCTTGGACTACCCACACCTAAATTTCCAAACTTCTAGATGAGCTAGATTTCGCAAGCCATCGCCGACACACAGACACACACACACACACACAGAGCGATTTTGTCTTTTATTAGTATAGATATAGTAGACCTTTTATAGCTACAATGTCTGTGACTCAAAATTTCAATACAGTAATCCCTCAACATTCGCGAGGGTTACGTTCCAGGAAAAGATCGCGAATGTCAAATCCGCGAATTTTGAGTCTATCTCTCTGCACTAATAAAGGTGTTACGTTCTATAAAATTTTAATTACAGTGACACAGCATTTAAAAGAACTAAAGGATACATGTATTAAGAATACGTTATGCAGAACATATACGTAGAAGTTAAATCTACGCACATATTCATAAACATTAAATTTATTTACTAAAGATAATTCAAATTAATTGAATAGTGAAATAATTACAGCTAGAAATGCATGTGTTTTGTATAAAGTAATTTCGATTCTCTCTATTCGCAAAGAGACAATAAGGTGTAAATGGGTCAGTATGCGATAAAATATTAAAATACGATATTTAAATACATCTAGATGCTTCAGAAATGCTGTTATTTTCTATCTAAGAGCAGTTTCAGCTCCATCTCTACGAGAACTTTAACGTGTTAAATTAATAGATTAAAGATGCTCTTACCTTACCACTTCTAATATCACCATTGCAATGAATATTCTTCTGTTACTATTTTCTTTTCTACAACACTCGCTCTTTTTTCAGCTGACAACTGAAATTTGATTTGTAAATATATACTAAGAAAGCACTGAGGAAATAATCTTTAACCACTATAAATTGTGAAAAAGAAAGAGATAATAAAAAAAATCGCGAATAATCAAGTTAGATTCTCGCGAATGTTAAGTTTTCCGCATTTTCATATTCGCGAATAATCAAAAAACGCGAATGTTAAAACCGCGAATGTTGAGGGATTACTGTATATCTGAACAGTTTTTAAATCTGTGGTAAGAAACAATTTTTATTTTATTTTTATTTTTTTATATAATTTAAATTTTTCAAGACGTGAAACATTTTCATTCATTTGTTGATTTGATTAACATGACATACAAAAAGTTTTACTACATGGTAATGGGAAAAAATAATTGAAAGACTTAACAGTGCATTATCCTTCAAAAAAGGATTTTAAATGTATAATACCAAACCCAAGCACCGTAAATTCAAATAACAGACAGTAATATTAATTCATAAAATAATGCTAAAAAGTAAACATGCAAAAGTGAAAAATATCCTATCTAGCTTCTCAGTAGTTTCGCACAAATTGAACTACAAAAGGGGGTTGTGGAACAATGTTCAAAGACACAAGCAGTAAAGAAAAAAAATCAATTAGGATTACAAAAATAAATAAATTAACAAATAAACAAATTAATTAACAAATAAACAAATTAACCCTTAATTGTAGATGTAAATTTCCATCACTTTTTATTTAACTTTTAATAAATAAATCAACTTCTTCGCCACCACTATATTTATATAGAAATATTAATCCAGTAAATTTCCCGTGAACTATGTTGCTGAACAAAGTTAAAAATCTATCTTAAAATTTCTGGTGTCTAATATTTAATATATGTATAAAAAACACAATTGTAAAAGAAAAACTCATGCAAAGAAGGGTTAATTAACAAATAAATAAATAAATAGAAAAAATAGAAACATAGCTTTGCTATCACATGAAATAATGGTTAATTAAACTTGTTGAACAACACTGGTATTTTACCCAGTGCAATAATACTTCTGTAATCTAGTGTTTTAAGAAAATAAAACATAAAATATAAAAACAAATTATTTTTATTAGAAATATTTTATAAAAAGAGAAGCTTTTAAAGGCAAGAAAAGTGTTTAAAAAACTTGTCTGTTTGTCTGTGTACACTTGGATTGCAAGGAAATTGATATATGTTACTGAGGTTCATTACAACATGTATTCTCTTTTGAAAATAGTGAATGCAGCATGTATCTTTCCTTTACAAAGGTACACAAGATAATTCGAATATAATATTATAGTCTTAGGGGGATAATGTTTTGAAGTAGATTTTAATGACTTTATGCTATTTAAAACTTAACGAAATTCATATCAATTATTGAGATGCACAAAAACATATTCTCTTTGGAATACAGTTGCATAGCATTTATCGTTTGTTTACAGAGACACATACAAGAATTTGGATACGGTCTATTGGCAAAAATTTCTTGAAGTAACGATGTTGTTACAGAACACTACAGTACTGTTGCTGCAGTACAGCGATACTGTTGCTACAGTATCCAACAGAATGAAATCGATGTACGTTACCTAGGTTCACTATAGCATGTTCCAAATGGAAAATGATGGTAATTCCACTTTAATTTTTATGAGATTCATGCTTTTCTTGTTAGGATGATATCTGGAAAATGTATAATTGCTGAAAGTGTGTTTTCATGTGAGTTATGCGTTTTCCAAATGAAAAAAGATTTAGTATAATATGGCTACGGGGTGTGAGTAATATATCAGTTTTATAACGGACCACATAAATGTATTTTAAAATATTGCGATCTAAGGTTCAGTTATTGCTTGAAACTATTTTAATTGACGTTATACTTTTTTAACCGAACGAAACTTTATTTTTTATACAAAATTATAAAAATGGATTTTCTGCTCACACGCTATTGTTGCTGTAAAAGTAGTTTTACAAGCATTTATGAATAACAAGTATAATATTGGTCAGTTAGACGCCGATCTTTACGAAAAAATTGGTGACTTTTTGGATCTTAGAGCGACTTTGGTGAACAAATCTGGCGTCAAACTCTTATTTGAAAAATTACATAAAAGGAGACTCTACGACACATAGGAGCCAAATAATTAAGAATGATTGAGGTTATCTGTGATGAAGTCACAAAATTTTCTTGCAAAATCAAATATTTAAATTGGATTGATACACATTCACCGATTGAGTAAAGTGGCAGCTGCTGCCTGAAACAGTAAAATTTTCAGCGATTTCTTGCATTCTTTGTTGCGTTACATTTATTGGTAGAAAATCAAAGAACATGAAACTGAAGATTTTGTAACAATATTTATCGTAATGTTGGAAAGAATTTCACAATCTATATTTGATGCGCGATTCTCTTTTCTATATATGCATTCTAAATAGCTTTTTCCTATTAGTCATAATTAAAGAATAAAAAAAAATAAGTAGCTGTATGGAACAAGCTTGAACTGTGTAGTTAGTTAGTAGTATTTTATAATTTAGTGTCATTAAAAAAAATAAAATTCGACTAAAATCAATTATAACTATAATGTGTGTTAAAAAATATCAACATATTATTCGAACTATTGTCATTTTAAATTCGCCATTTTAGCGAATCCATTGATTGAATCGTTGTGAACTCTGAATGTGAAGTGAGAGGCTCTATGAATAAAGGGGTTTGTTTACAGAGACACATACAAGAATTTGGATACGGTCTATTGGCAAAAATTTCTTGAAGTAACGATGTTGTTACAGAACACTACAGTACTGTTGCTGCAGTACAGCGATACTGTTGCTACAGTATCCAACAGAATGAAATCGATGTACGTTACCTAGGTTCACTATAGCATGTTCCAAATGGAAAATGATGGTAATTCCACTTTAATTTTTATGAGATTCATGCTTTTCTTGTTAGGATGATATCTGGAAAATGTATAATTGCTGAAAGTGTGTTTTCATGTGAGTTATGCGTTTTCCAAATGAAAAAAGATTTAGTATAATATGGCTACGGGGTGTGAGTAATATATCAGTTTTATAACGGACCACATAAATGTATTTTAAAATATTGCGATCTAAGGTTCAGTTATTGCTTGAAACTATTTTAATTGACGTTATACTTTTTTAACCGAACGAAACTTTATTTTTTATACAAAATTATAAAAATGGATTTTCTGCTCACACGCTATTGTTGCTGTAAAAGTAGTTTTACAAGCATTTATGAATAACAAGTATAATATTGGTCAGTTAGACGCCGATCTTTACGAAAAAATTGGTGACTTTTTGGATCTTAGAGCGACTTTGGTGAACAAATCTGGCGTCAAACTCTTATTTGAAAAATTACATAAAAGGAGACTCTACGACACATAGGAGCCAAATAATTAAGAATGATTGAGGTTATCTGTGATGAAGTCACAAAATTTTCTTGCAAAATCAAATATTTAAATTGGATTGATACACATTCACCGATTGAGTAAAGTGGCAGCTGCTGCCTGAAACAGTAAAATTTTCAGCGATTTCTTGCATTCTTTGTTGCGTTACATTTATTGGTAGAAAATCAAAGAACATGAAACTGAAGATTTTGTAACAATATTTATCGTAATGTTGGAAAGAATTTCACAATCTATATTTGATGCGCGATTCTCTTTTCTATATATGCATTCTAAATAGCTTTTTCCTATTAGTCATAATTAAAGAATAAAAAAAATAAGTAGCTGTATGGAACAAGCTTGAACTGTGTAGTTAGTTAGTAGTATTTTATAATTTAGTGTCATTAAAAAAAATAAAATTCGACTAAAATCAATTATAACTATAATGTGTGTTAAAAAATATCAACATATTATTCGAACTATTGTCATTTTAAATTCGCCATTTTAGCGAATCCATTGATTGAATCGTTGTGAACTCTGAATGTGAAGTGAGAGGCTCTATGAATAAAGGGGGAGCGAGAGAAAGAGAGGGGTATACCAGTATACATGTCCGCTCAATCAGCATTTACTAAATCTGAGATATAAAGTTTGTTCAGTAAATTTTATGCGTTTAATTATAGCTTTCAGCAGTGAATTGTATATAAGTAAGAGTTAAACTAGTGACCCTAGTTATATTTCATCGTTCGATAAGGTGGTTTACTTGGCAAGTGTTAAAAAACGTGATTTGTGTAAACTGCTAATCCTTGAACAAATTGAAATTTTATCTTAATGTAAACACGTGTTGGTGCTTAAATAAGACTATTATAAATAGCTCCATTCATTATATTGTAAAATAATTTAGCTAATTTATTATTAAATTTTAATGTTAAAAATATTCAATCTCTAAAAGACATAAAAGGTTAATTTCTCATTCAATTATGTGTAATAAAACATTTAATACCTTCCCTATTAGGGATGTTTTAGAATTGTATACTTATTTTGAAACCTTTGTAGCAATTTCGAAAGATAATTATTAAGAGAAGACTAATTCTCTTTTTCATAAGTCAAAAAAGTAAAAAGTTGTCTCAAAAGTAATTACTTTCTCTTTCTTCTGTTTATTTCGCCTGCATATATTTCGGTCGTCAAATTGCTATCCTTCATAATAAATTGTCATAAATTCATCTTGCCTTTACAATTACAATGTGCTGTACTGTACTCTGAGGTCGGATTATTTCGAATGTCTCTTTTGCTCCAATCCAGAACACGTCGGTTGTCATTCTCGAGACTGAGTCAGGACCACTGAAAATCATTTGACTCAAATCATTTTGCGTCCAATCTCGATGTTCAACAGCCCATATTCTTTAGGTGTGTTGAGATCAAAGGGATCTCGCCATGGGGTATGTGCATTGAAGTCCCTTTGATGAAACCTACTTCAGATAGTTTGGCTTATCACAAGCCTCTCCATTGCCAATAGAAACACTCTATGCACCTAATAAGTAACACTGTGTGTACTATTTCAAAACGAATCGTTAGCTTTATATAATGGTCGTCAGTTGCTGTGGTAGCAAGTATAGGTTACTATGCCCCGGCCGATCTCTGACACACTCCAGCCCTTTTCAAAGAAATAAAGCTCTTTGGAACTCCAACAGATTCCACTACGCTCTTCTGTGTTAGTCTCACTTCCAGTCTTTCGATTATACGCCAGTTTCTGTGAAATCAAGATTTCAACATTTATATTATCATTCTGATATCTGACGTCACTCACGAACACTGATTTGCATGTGAAGTCTTCTTCCGTTCATTTCTGCTACAATCTGTACTATTGCTATTTCAATTTACTTTAGTTATATCAATAGATTTATTACCTAATTTCGTTTGTCGACCTCTAATACTCATATTAATATAAATTTTTCAGCATTTGAAGGAATTTCTTTCGGAACATAACACTTTTGGGACATCGCGTTTTTTGAACGCATTAAAAATTTTGTTTTGTAAGCGTATAATTAGATTTTTAAGATTACATTGTTGGGTTAGGGTATTGCTATATTCATTGTATTGAGTTAGGACTCCTTCACCTGTGAAGAGCCAAAGAGCCAAAATTTATACTTTTACGGTCAAGTTATTTTGCTGTTTATTGTCAAAGTTAAAATTTGTTTTTTAATTTTGTTTTAAATTTGGAGTTGGGTTTACTGCTAGTGTTTTAAGTAGTTAGTTTTAAAATTGTTCTGCTGTTCTTAAGCATACCTGTTTCACCTATAAGGGATATTAATACATACCAAGACTAAAAAGATTTATAGAAAACTAGGATAAAAATTTACTTATTTCATGAAAAATTATGGGCACATAATTACCAACCTTCCTTTTATTTTTCGGTCAAATAAACGTATTTTTATCAATAAATGCTATTTATTAAATGAAAACAAACAAGTGCCACATAGAAATAAGACACCCATTAAATAAATGTACTGGTTCAAAATATGTTTATAAGATTTGAAAAACCTCGGAAAGTTGTTCGAAAGTATCTGACTCTACGCCAAACTCGGAGTTTCATTTTGTTACAATGATGAAGATAATGTAACGCTATTTTCTCTACACGAATTTGGTTTGTTGATAACCCTTTAACAGAGTATACTCTGTTAAAGGGTTATCAAAACAAAGTTATAACTTTGTTTTCTTCGAAATGTCATGATATCAAAAGGAAGTGCTAGACTTGTACTATAATTCGGTCCGTGACAACGTATCCACAGTCTTCTACCGAAAGCTACCTTCCAATCATTGAAGCGTCTAGCTCAGTGTTGTTAGCACGTGAATAGTGGTCATTTTATAGATAAAAATATTTCGATAGTTTTCAGTCAAATATGATTTGAACTTGAAAATGCATTTAATAAAATGCATCTTGTTCCTATATAGAACTAATTTGATTTTATGTATGAAGTAAAATTTCTGGTTCAGAATACATTTATTTGACTTGAAGCAAAAGTGGAAGATTAGCAGCTATGTACAGTGTAGTTTTTATTAAATGTCTTATATAAAAATTGTTTGTCTTGACATGTATCCTACAGTTCTGACTATGAATTCAGATACACCTTGTATATATGTTGTAGGCTAAATGAGAAATCCGGCTCCTTGCAAAAAAGCCTAAGCTGTTTACAAAGAACCCGGCTGGATCATCATCACGAAAAAGGAGAATAATCTGCCTTTTTCCAATCGGCCCGCTATTTTTTAGGCTTATTGCAAATGGCCTATCAGCTTTAGGCTAAATGGAAAATAATCATTTGTTCCTCAATCCGCCTGATATTTTTCAGGCTTATTGCAAAGAGCCTGGGAAGCGTTAGGCTAATTAGAAAATGTCTATTTATTCCTCAATAAGCCTGATTTTTTTTTCAGAGTCATTGCAATGAGACTATGCAGTTTAGGATAATTAGAAAATGACCACCTGTTTGTCCAAGCAGCCTAGTTTTATCCAGGTTTATTGCAATAAATCCAAGGTAGTGAATGTTTAAGTATAAAAAATAGAAGCAGGAACTTAAAATGATTATAAAAAATGTATAAGAAAATTGTCTTATTGACATATTTCATTAATGCGACTGAGTGTCTAAGGGTAGGGAATACTTCATTTTTATGTAAAAGGTATATATTTCGCAAACAAAATCAATAAAATCTGTAGATGAGGCAGATTTTTAATATTTTCCCAACATTACATAGTGGAGATGTGTTGCTAATGAAAATAATTATAAAAATATGTCAGAAAATTTCTGCAATAATGAAATCTGTGGATCCGTTACGTAGTGGAGATGAGTTGCTAATAAAAATAATTATTAAAATATTTAAAAAAATTTCTGCAATAATGAAATCTGCAGATGAGACATATTTTTAATGCTTTCCCAACATTACACAGAGAAAATGGGTTGCTTTACTGAAAATTATTACAAAACATATACAAGAAGATTGCTGTATCAATAATGAACAGAGGCAGATGAGACATATTTTAAAAGTTTTTCTTAAGTACAATGATAGGTTGTTGAATGAAAATATTTATAAAAATATATAAGAAAATTTCTTTATTAAGGTAATCGGTTGATGAGTCAGATATTTAATGTTTTCTCAGCTTTACACAGTGAAAATGTGTTGCTAAGTGAAAATAATAAAAAATACATAATAAAATTGATGTATTAATAAAATGTGCAGACGAGGCAAATGTTTAATGTTTAGTTTTTACTACGTAGAGAAGATGGGTTGCTGAATGAAATTAGTCACAGCCAGTATATGCGAAAAGAGCCGTATTGGCAGATATGATTTATGCTTCTAATTACCTGAGACTAGTGATTCTTTTAATTTAATTTAAAGACTGTAGTTCATTTAAAATAAAAAAAGCTCGCAATGCGCCTGAGTGTATGAGGTTACTCATTCAGCAATATATTTTTTCTATGTAATGCTGGGGGAAAATATCAACATTCTGTCTTGTCTGCAGATTTTTTCTTTCGTTTTATGAGAAGAGGGCATATTTTACCTATATAAAAGTAATGTGTTTATCAGCCTTAATTATCAACCAGGTACTTAAATTATATCTGTCTGTAATACAGCATCCACCTCCTTCTTATTCTTATTCTTTTTTTTCTTTTCTTTTTGTAACTATTTTCATTCAACAACTATTTTTTTCTACATAATGCTGGGAATACATTAAAAATGAGGCTGATTGAGGAATAAATGGAAATTATCCTATAGTGCTCCACAGGCTCTTTGCAATATAAGCCTGAAAAATATCAGGCGGATTGAGAAACAAATGATTATTTTTCAATTATCCTAAAGCTTCTTAGGCCATTTTCAATAAGCCTGAAAAATATCAGTCCAATTGGAAAAAGAAGGAGGATTCTCCAATTAGCCGGTCTCTTTACAAACAGTTACTTCCATATCGGAGACACCGTGTCCTTCTGTCGGGTAAATTCTGGCGCCACCTTTGTGTATTTGAATTAAAGTGTAATAGTTAATATGCTCTAACTATTTTTAGCCAAAAATATTTATATAAGCTTCTTTTCCATAGGATTCTAAAACTCGATTGATTACTATTACAAATGTCAGTCATAATTTCAAATTGCTTCAGGAGAGGTTGCAGAAAAATTTAATCAAATCCGTGAACACTCATTGTTTGCTGGTTGAAATTCCTGCCTAGTTTTTATAAAGATTTCTTCTCCGTATATTTGTTACTAGAACGGCTAGAACCACCCCTCATCGGCGGGGTTACTCGTAATTGCATTCCATTCAAGCGCCTTCATTGAAAAGCACTTGAAGGGACTCGAATTCCTGGCCGTCCGATGAGAAATTCCAATAACAATGTATTAGGATTGCTCTTGTCGCAGACGCAAATAGTAAATTGCTTATTAATATATTTACTATGTTATTAAAATGAAGAGGAATTGAATTCTGTTGTAAGGCTGAATATCAACCAAACAAAAAGTTGGATGGGAATAATTCATAATGCTATCTTTGCTTGACTAAAAAGTATGAATTTTGTGTTTTGTTATTGTTGCTGGAATTAGCAGAGCATAGTTTCAGATAAATAAAGTGTTTAGCATTGCAGTTTCAAGGTAATTAAAATTTAACAGAACTTACTTTTGTACTAGTGATGAGCATTATCAAAATTTTCGATAAGTTAAGAATGAACGTATATTTAGGATGATTTTGAAAGATATTTATGTATATGATTACACGAAAAAGATAAATATATATTTAAAAAAAAAATGTAACCATCCTGATAAGTTTACTCAGTGTAAAATATTTGCATCCATAATTTTAAAATGTAAAAAAAAATAATGAATATTATGTTATTTTTGTCTCAGTTATCAATGAATGTTTGGTAGGATGGATAAAAAAGCACATTTTCTGCTAAACGCAACATCACTTTTCACCGAGGAAGCCTTTCGTCGTTTTTAGATTAAGAACATAAGTTACTATTTGAAAACATTTCTATTTGACCATGAAAATTTACACTGAGACAACAACCGGTGAACATTACGTGATGTTAAAAGAGTGTAATTTCTATTATAGCTTTAGATTTTTATAAAATGTAGTGAAACGGCTTCGCCAAAATTTGAAGGGAATGGTCGAAAAAATATTATTTTAATTGCAATATGATAATAAGAATTCTGAGACTTAAGTAAAATGCTTCAAATTCATGTATGAAAATGCACGGTTTCTTTGAAAAGTGACCCAGCTTCGCTCTCATATTTTCCCTTTAGATCCTTTAGTTGTTTCACAGCTTGGTTTATACGTGGAAATTAAATCAATTTGTCTTTGCGGTGTGGGACTATCCTGTTAGTATTTTTTGAAAATAAAAGTGAAAATTGCATCTCCCTTAAATCATTTCTTTTTTAAAAAAAATTCATTTAAATCGTAAAAATCGTTTCATTTTTAAAAATTAAATTTCTTAAGGATATACTTTTTCCTTAAATCATAAAAATCGTTTCATTTTTAAAAATTAAATTTCTTAAGGATATACTTTTACACGTTATTTTCATCGATAGAAGAGTTGCATTCTTCAGTATTTGTATTCATTTACCTCATGTGAAGAACGGGTATACTGCTAGTAATATATATATATATATATATATTTCTTTTAATTTTCGAGGAATCAACATTTTATGCATCAAAAGTTTTGTTGTTTGGAATCATCTTTTTTAGATCTAAGTCAGATCAAGCATTTAAATTGATAGGGTATATGACAGTGATTTCAAATTGACTGAGAGGCCTTGAAGCATCTGAAAATAGAAGTTCGAAAAATATATATTACAGCAGCGTTGTTCTTTCATATTTTTGAGGATTCCTTGAAAAAAATTCCATAATGTTTTAGGGAACCCAAAATTCGTAACATTTCTGTATAAAGTATTTCACTTCATTTTGTGTTACACAACGATCATAAGGAAATTAAATAAATCTTTTGCTTGCTTCTTATTAAACCCTAGGGTTCAGCCGAAAGAACCTTGGGGTTCTTCTGAACTCTGATTGGAAAAAATGCTAAACAAGAATATAAAATGTAATCAGAAAAGCGTTACATGGAACCTATGTACCCCTCTACATTCTTTAGTAATATTTTGTCCTTTTTTCCCTTTAACATAAGAATTACTTCAAGTTCTAGGTGTTCGTTACGATTGTTGGGAAAGAAAAGAAAAAAAATCTAGATCATTCCTTAACGAAAAGTTATGTGACACTGTCATACATATGTAGGTTGCAATCTTCAATATATTATAGTATATTTGTGAAAGAAAGAATGTTTCTTAAAGGATGCTTCAAATGAGGGTTTATTTTACTGTGAAATACCCTAATTTTATAACCGGTCAGAATTCAGGTCAATTGAAATTTCTTTCTTTAAAATTTTCGAATATTTAGAACCAGAGAAAATAGCATTGTAAATAGAAGAAATTTATGTCGCATTACTGATGTCCATCACGTTGTTTTATTATACAAATGAAACGTATGCCAAAATATGCAGCTGAAAGTAAATGAGATTTCTGGTTTGTATTTACACTTAAAGACTGAAGATCACTCTAATTTATTTATTTAATGAAGGGAAAACTTGAGACAATAAGGAAATGAAGTACAAGAAAATATCTTTCAATTTTTTTCTTTCATGTCAACACCAAAAACGTATTTTTTATTTCATCAGTAACAAAATTCATGAAAGTAAAATGATAATAACAATTATAATAACAATTTTTATTATCTATGTGCAAACACATAAAAAGACTTCAGAAGTTATTATCGTTGTATAAAAGTTATTTTAACCCATTTGCATCCAAAGTGTGCATTTCAGGAATTTCTTTGTTATTCAGAAATTTCGAATTTATACCAGAAATTCTGAATAGCAATTTTTGCTTTATTTAATGACAGACATTTCGTCATTACACAAAGTAAGAATTCTTTTTTTGGAATTTACGGTATAGATTCCGAATTTCTGAATAAAAAACTAATTCCCCAAAAGGACGCATACATGTGGCTAATGATGCAAATGAGTTATGAAGATAAAATTGGATGATGAACTACCTATGTTTCTAAATATAATTTCTTAATTATTTACATATGATCTGGACCTATGGGAAGCAGAAAGCAAGGCCTGTAACACTCCTTGGAATTTCCAAGGAGTCTTACCTAACTTTTTCTGATTAGAAAATTTCTGTTTCATATTTAAAACACAGCATTTGTAGTCAGTCACCTTGCTTACGTGCAGAATTTTTAATGTTTTTTTCTGAAATTAAATAAGGTGAAATATTCTATTAAAGAATTGGGGTAAAACTGTACACACCCTAAGAAAGAAGAACCTGCTAACCACGACTGTTGAAAAAAATTAAATTACTATAGAAAATCTGTAATATAAATCGGGGGATAATTTTTCAGAGTCGTATATGCGTGAATATTGTTTTCAATGTAATTCTACTTCCATAAACTAAGCCCAGTTTTAGAATATCTTCAAAGACTCTTGAAAAATTAACGTAACCATCATAAATACTAGGTGTAAATATGATTCTCGCTGAAAAAAAGTGACTGCATTTATTGCATATCGGATGCTTTAGTTTGAACTGTATTTTAATGAAGTTATATCCATCAAACACATAGAAATTTTATGATAAATGTACTTGAACTGTCCAAAGTTCAGTATTAATAGAAAGCACACTGAAGAAATTAATTTGATTTAGACCTGTATTGATTATTTTAAATACATTTCCCCTTTTGACATTACATTAACTCTTTTTTATGCTTTGCATTGTACATCTTTTTTTTTTCTTTTTGTTGTTGTTGTTGTTTTGAAAAGCATCTATTTTTTAAAGCAAATTTCTTTTGGACTGCCCAGATAAATTACTGAATAGTAACAACTTTAAATAGCTAAACCGAAAATAATTATGTATATGTTAGACATAGCATTGGACAGTATGTCATAGCCGAACCATCGACTAATCAGTGTTTTTCTTTCTTGTTTTATAATTCATCTGTTCCTAATTTTTAAAGCATATATATTAAAGATAAACATGAATATGTTTTTGAAACTTTTTCGGCATTTAAAAATTCACCACTTAAAGTTTGAGGATTAGTAACTTAATATCCAAATATTTGTACTTATCATTCCTGTATAATAAAATGTTCATTTTAATTTTGTTCAAATTTGTTTTAATATTTATATTAAAAAGGCTTTCAAACTATTTTGTAATTTATCACGCGCCGAATTAAAATACTCTATACACTCTAATATATAAACTTTATTAGAATTCAACAATTTTGTTATGGGTTTCGACTTCAAAAGCTTCTTTTTGATAATTATGGACTCAATTCCGCTTCACTCTTCCGAAAACAAAAGAAGGCAGCGCAAAGGACAAAGGTATTCTTGCAACGGTTCTGGATGTTAAAAGAGAAAGATAGTGAAGTTGTGTGTCCTTGTTCTTTATAACTAATGCAGCCATATTTTCTCGTGAACTAGTTCCTTATGAAAAACACCATTGTATCGTTGCTATTTCGTTTCTTTCCTTTTTTTATTCATTTACTTTATTTTATTCTATTGTTAATAAATTGCTGCAGCAGCATAATAACCATATTATTGTTCCGTTCCTTCAATTCGAATTCCGCTATCTTTAAAAGGAACCAGAATAATTTGTGCGCGGATTTTTTTAAATAACTTAATAATACACTGCTATAACTTCTAACAATGAACGCTCACAAAGTGCCCCACACCGAATGTAACAAAAATTTTCTAGTAGGTAAGGGATACAAAGATATACCTCCTCCAGTAAATTTTATCAGCAATCGTTACTTTAGGGCAGAGATATTGGTGTTTAAAAAGACCATACAACAGCACATTTGAAGAAAGAAATGCCCACCTTTGTTGGCAATTTGTTAATTTTTTTTAATGAATTTTTGAAATGTGAATGGACGTATGGGAAGCCCTGTATATCCACGGAGTGAAGAAGTATGTAATCTGAATATCTCCGAAAGTAATTTTTATCGACATGAAAAAAAATACTGCTTTAATTTAAACACGGAAGGAATGCTAACAATGAGGGGCTTTTCTTCCTTTGAACGTGCTTTTATGACATTTCTGAACACTATGTTTGCCCGAAAGTAACGCTTGAAAATAAAATTTGCTGGAGGTCTATATCTTGGTACTCTTTACCTATTTGAAAAATTTCGTTAAAATCGCTATGTGACATTTCGTAAGCGTACCTTTTAAGCAAAATACAGAGTGGACACAAATTAACTGAGCAATTTAGTAACTAAATAATTTGCGAATTATTTATCGTAATATACCAGTTCAATGGCAGATTAGTAGTATTGTATCCCAAGTTTGTGGATAGATGACTAAATCAGTATTGAAATCCAATTTTTGATTGAGTATGGAGGTATAACGTGAACACAAAGATCACCACTACATTTTTAGTGTATGGGGTATTTGTTAAGAGGCTACTTCACTCAGACGAAAACACCCGCTCGCTAATCTTAATCCTATGAGGGAAATAATTTACGATATCTCGTTCACATTTCAATATTTTTAAATTATTTATTATTTTTTGCATTGGATAGCTGAGGTTAATCTCTATGCACGCTCCTTTGTACTTTTTCGATTTTGATTACAAGTTTTTTTTTTATTAAGATTAAGATACTTTCACTTTCGGAACCGGTTTCAAAAGTGAAAGTTTCCTTAAAAAAAAAAAACTGCAACAAAAATCGAAAAAGTACAATGGAGCATGCATAGAGATTGACATCAGCTATCCAATGAAAAAAAAATCATTTAAAAATATTGAAATGTGAACGAGATATCGTAAAATATTTCGGTCATAGGATTAACATTAACGAGCGGGTATTTTCGCCTGAGTGAAGTAACCTCTTAACATTAAAGACCAGATTTACAGTCCGCCGCTTAAAAAATACATTTGGAATGAATGAACCTTGAATTGGAATCACAAATCAGTCCTACACTTGGTTTACATGCTCACAAAGCACAAACATTTAGCAATAACTGATTTGCAGATGGGACATTGGCAAAGTAACGAAGTACAGCCATATTGAACACTTGTAAACAAAGTAACGCCACTTACCACACTATACTCTATTATCATCAAGTGTTTCATTATCTTATAATGATTAGTACTTTCATGTTTGACAGCATAACTACGCATAATATACCAATACTTACGGTCAACAAATCTATTTCTCTCCATCCTGAGCGAAGGAGCTCCGGAGCTTTTGAGTGAAGGAAATTTATCCAAAACTGTGACTGGAAGTTCGAAAACGTAGCTAAAGTGCAGAACCAGTTTAGGAGAGAGTTTGAAAATAGATCCCCTACGCCATGTACAATCACTAGAATTAACGATAAGTTTGAGGCACATGGAACTGTTCCAAATGTTCACAAGCAACGTTCGGGAATACTGCGGTCATCAACAAACCCCACAAATGAAAAAGGCTGGCGAGGTAGGACTTTGAAAATGACATGTCCATTGCATTTTAAAGAGCCTACATTGGAAAACTTACTTTTCAAAATTAGTCCATGCTCTCAGTGAAGATGATCCGGACCGTTAATCCATAGTGGTCATTTAAATTGCACATACACTTTTTTCAAACAACTTGTATTCTAACAACAATAATTTAATTTTCATAATACTTTGGCCGAATACATCATAAAAAATGAAGAAAATACCATTATGATATTTTTAAAAGTAATGCATCCTTATTAAGCTTCTAATACTATATATTCGAAAAAGAAAATATGCCAGATTTTTTTTTCTTTTACAGCTATATAAATCCATAGCTGCCGCCTTTTACGCGTAAAATACGCGTGTAACCACTAAATTTTAACAGACATTTTTGCATTAAATTAATCGGCGATTTCAGAGATTAAATAAGGCAAATTTTGCAATTAAATTTTAGTGGTAAGTACAAAGCGGTAAAAGTTGGCAGCTATATAAATTAATCTGGGTAAAACTGGTTAAATAGTATAGTGATTAAATTAGATTAGGGTATGAAGGTTTTGTTTATTTATTGATTTACACATTTTAGCAGTACTGAACCTACAACGACAGTGTGCTTATATTCACCTATTTTTGTTGTTTTACGCAACTTCTACGTATGTTTACCCCCCCCCCCCCCAAAAAAAAAAAAAAAAAAAAACTTTTTTGTTTCAGTGTTTGTTTTTTGAAATGTATGTAAAAGGTTTATCATAAATAAATATGATAGTTTAATTAAAATTTATAAGGAAAAACCAAGGAACGAACATACAATTTTTATAAACATAATGACTAAAGAAACGGATTAGGTGATTTTCAGACTAATAACTATCTTAGAGGGCTCTTGAAACCGAGTTATTAAGGAAAGACAACAAAAATGATGAGTAAAGTTTAATTACGCTGCCATTTCTGGAGTAATCTGTATGCTAGCACGATAAATAATGATATAAGATTTTAAAAATTGAACAAATAAATCACAGAGGAATCTAACATAGTTAAATCAGAAGTTAGGAAGCTATACAAGTTGTTTTGCAAGAATTCTTCGCATGTTTTAAGGTTACTGCAAAGAAATTAGTGCGTAGAGTTTATCATACATTCGGCTCATGATAATTAAAGCTTAAACATAAATGTACTTTTCAAATTAAAAGTAATTTCTAAACTATGAACTTTCTAAACTTTATTCAAAGAAATCTCAAATGAATACTTTAATGTTGATGATGTAAGCAGGGATGAGATTCCTCCGCTTTTTTGCATACCAGTATAATCTTAGAGAAAACGTTGTTCTTTTAAATCGCAGAATGTTCCGATTAAATAAAAAAACATTTTCTGTAAGATTATACTGGTATGCAAAAAAGCGGAGAAATCTCATCCCTGGATGTAAGCTTTCAAAAACGAAATTTAGAAAGGTAAGCTTATTTTTGCATAATAAAAAAATATTTAATATCTGCTTTAATTTCCATTTAATGACAGTTCTATATAAAGATTTCTTTTGGAGGAACCATGATATTCGTTAAACAGACATTCAACTGCACTTTTAGCTTTTCCTTCGGAAATACTATTATCGTAACTTATCTATTTAATCATTATTAAAATTAATAAAGTACTTAAGAACTTTAAGCACTTAAGAACGATGTCCTTTTCAAATTCGTTGACTGTAACGGTACAATGTAATGTACATTATCGATTTCGAAATCTGGAGATTTGAATTATGAAGATATCGCCCACTATAAATAAGTCTCAGGGAGCCTTGAGTTTCCACTTATTTTAACGAATGTACCAATTTAAATTCAAACTGCATCCCTCATCAGATTACAAAAGGTATCTGCGAAAGCCAAAGCGAAAAAAAGCATCGCTAATTATGATCCCCATTCTTAAAAGAGGATCAACTTTACATCCCACCATTCTTCCCTACGAAACAACGTGTTCAATTATTAAAGCTAGCATGGGGATTTAGAGATCAAATTCTTCCTCCCCCATAGTCGAATTTCCCCTTCACTCCCATGCGAGCCATGAATAGACGGCAGTCATTTTTGTAAGGAGATAAAAGCAATAAACCGGGGAAAATAGAGTCTTCTCGGATCATAGGATCGATATGGCATCGATCCGCTGAAAACTAGGATCGTGGATCGCAGTTGGCTGGAGAGAGAGCCAAGAAGGCACGCCTATTTGTGACTTGACTGTTTCTACAGTCACCCCCTCCACCCATTCTTCCCAGCAGGACTTTAAATCCAACCCAGTTATACGTGAAGAATTTAGATCAAAAGCCAGAGACCGTAACAAAACATTATATCAAGCGGCTGCAATTCTTAAAAGAAAGAAAAAAAAGCCAAATACGCAGCACAATTCCTAGAATTGTACAATAGAATCAAGAAAAGCTTTTAGTGTATAGATTTTCATAAATATTAATATTTAAATTCTGGACGAACATGTACAATATTTATAAGTTTGTATACATCACACACACACACACACACACACACACACACACACATATATATATATATATATATATATATATATATATATACTATTTAATAAGGTATTACGGCAAGGGACAACAACAACAACATAATAATAATAATAATAATAATAATGATGATAATAATAATTAATACATTTATTTGTTAGTGAAGCATATCTGCGATAGATTGAAATGCAAAATCCCTTTAATGGGGCATTTCTCTTTTGTTTTCCTTTTTTTAAATATATATATATATAGATATAATTTTGCATTTTCATGGCTAAGCATTATCAAGTTAATATTATTGAAAACGGCGGCTAATTCTGTATAATAACAATTCTCCATCAAATGTTTTAAATTGCACAGACTTTATAAATAATGTTAAACATTTCAAAAGAAAAAAGAAAAAAATTATAAAACAAACGAAGTAATTTTATTAGTGCAATTTAAAGAACAGTATACTCCAAAACATTTTATGAAACCTTTCTCATTGTTTATTTACAAACATCGAAGATAGATATTTTCAAATTAATCCAGAAAATCTAAGCAATATGAGAGGCTAATAAAATAATTTTATTTTCTGTCAAGCATTATTTTAAATACGTTTTAAACGCACGTTTTAAAGTTTAACCTTTCAGCGGGCCCACAAATTTTCCGACAAACGTGATATTTCCTAAATTGTTCTCAAATACAGTACCGAATCTTTCTGTAGGTCGTAGCTACTTCTAAATACATTAATTACTTTTGGAATAAACACGATTTTCAATGCAGTTTTGTGTGTCTTCCAGAAAATTTGAATCGCACTCTGCTCTTCCAAGTAGATATAGTAATTAATAATTTTGCGTTTTAAAGATATATTTCTATGATAATGTAACGCATGACAATAATGTAAATAATGTAATATATAAATATTTCACATTAAAATGTTGAAAAAACTGGTGTGATATATAAATAAAGGAAAAAACTTCTTAATAAAGTAGAAGATCTTTATAACGCACGTCGAGATGAGAGGTTGTGCGTATTACAGAATTTTCATTATACAGATCACATTTCACACATAAAAAATCATCGTTAAACTTACCTTGTAAACATGGTCAAATATATCTGAAACATATCAATATGCAGTAGAGGATATTTATACTTTTCACTCGATTAGTGCAGTTAATTAATCTAGCGATATTACCGCACTAATCGAAATATACATTGAATGGGAAAAACTGCAATAAATACACAACCAACGTTCCCCAATATACGTTAATAGACAATGTAATAATGTACTACGATATTGGTTTTGATGTATTATTGTTAGAAAATACATATTGCAATTTGATTTGAAACTTTAGAAAAGTTTATCTAAATTTTTCCGAATTTCCATTAACATAAAAATGTGATCTAATTTAATAAATAACAGTCGAGAAATATTGAAAAGTCAATTTAATTTTGATTCTGCTTAACTAGCATTACCTGTACCCTTAGGTTAGCTTACTTACCATTAGATTAACTTTAAAAAAAAATACATAATTTGATTTAAAACGTGTTGTAATACAATTTGATTGCTATAAACTTGCATTCATATCAATTTATTTAAGAATAAAAATTCATCAATTACCAATTGCATAAATTTTTTTCTTTTCAAAATACATTTTGCGGCAACACAAAATTTTATTTTCTAATCCATGGTGCACTTTCATAATTCCACCAATGTCTGGGTCTATATCTATCAAATGCTGTCTGAGACATTCTAATTTTTGAAAAGCTTCTTAGAATTCTTTAATGCTATTTTTTTTTTCGGTATTTTCGGCAAATTTCATTTTTAAAAATTCGACGTCATCTTGCTGGAAAAAAAAGCATCACCCATTTCGACTTTTGCGCACTAATCGGGACAGCATCTAAACAAAGTTTATCGCACTAACTGAAAATTACACTAACCAAAACCGCACTAAATGAGGGATACCTGTATTGCAATCCTTGGAGCCAGAAGTTGTTCAGATAATAAATATTTGCGTAATACAGATCATTTCACACATTGTTAAATTTACCTTATGAACCATGGTCCAATTATGCCTGCATCAAATCCTTATATTACTCATTTTCAAAAAAAATATATATATTGTAAAGGGAGATTCTCAAAATGTGGGAACACTAAACGTTAACTATTATCAATTTTCAAAATTTTCAAACACCATTTTTTTTTTCTTTACTGTATAGTATCCCGAATTCATGGTAGAAACTTTAATGTTTGGTACAGGACACTGTAACAATCATTTATTGTATAGGAAACCAGAGTCATTTATTATATAGGAAAAAGCCACAACTGTGCAACCTACAGAACAATAATGACAAAATTATGTAAATCACAGGACAATAATGTCAGAATTGTGTAACCTACAGGTCAGTAGTGTCCAAAATTGTGTAACATACAGAGCAGCTATTGTCTAAAATCTGTAACCTACAGATCTACTAATTAAATGCTTTAATTATTAATTTTCCAGAACGCTTCCAGTCTTTTAATGTTTGGATATTATATTCTAGGTTTATAGATTTTAGGCTTTTGGGTGATCCCGAATTTATGGTACAAACTTTAAGGGTTGGTACAGGACGCTGCAACAATCATATATTGTATAGGAAACCAGTGTCAGAAATCCATTTACACTGCTCAAAACAATTAAAGGATATTGCAGTTTTAGGTGGATTTTGTATCTGGGAAACTTTTTAGCTGATTGATACATGGTCGACAGACATAGTAGGTTATATGAGAATAAATTACACATGTTTGGCAGAAAAAATGCATTTTATTGCGCATTTGTGTACAAAAGGAAAAAAACACAATTTGTGCATATGAGAAAAAAAGAATAAAAAAAGGTGTTTTCTTCAAAGAAAATCATTTTCAGTAGGGGGTATGGTTTCCACGGGCGGCCAGCAACGTTGAACACCTTTGAGGCATGGACTCAATGAGGCTATTAATGACGAGTTGGGGTATTCTGCCCCACTCTTCCAGAAGAGCTCTTTCCAGTTCTTGGAGAGTTTGTGAGGGTTGTTGGCGGCCAGAAACTCGTCTTCCTAGAGCGTCCCAAACGTGCTCGATTGGATTAATGTCTGGAGAACACGCTGGCCATTCCATTCGAACGATTCCTTCCTCGAAAAGGAAATCCTCCACCAGGTTTGCACGATGTGGCCTGCAGTTATCGTCCATTAAAATGAAGTTATCTCCGATTGCTGCAGCGTAAGGGACTACAATAGGTCTGAGGATCTCATCCCTATATCGGCGACCAGTCAGAGCTCCATCTCGAATGATGTAGAGGTCAGTGCGCCCGTCAATGGAGATGGCACCATACACCAACACTCCTCCACCACCAAATCTGACACTTTCGTGCACGAACGCAGGATTATTCCTACTGCCACGGTCCCTCCAGATGAAAATACGCCTATTATCCGGATGCACAGAAAAACGGGACTCGTCAGAAAACAGAATATTGCTCCATTCATTTCTCCTCCAGTTGACATGCTCGGTTGCCCACTCCCTGCGGTCGCGACGATGCCTTGATGTTAATCTAACACATACCATCGGTCGGCGAGCATACAGACCTACAGCATGGAGCCGGTTTCGGACAGTCTGAGTTGAAATCGTGGTGCCTGTAGCCGAGCGAAGGTGTTGTTGGAGAAGAGTAGCGTTCATGTTTTGGTGTCTCCGAGCTGTTAACGCTAAATACCGATCTTCATTGGGCGTTGTTGCTCGTCTACGACCTTGCCCTGGTCTTCGGCCTGCACATCCACTCTCCAAAAAACGGTTCCAGATCCTGGAAATGACACTTTGTGACCCTCCAATGGCTTGCGCTACTTCGGCTTGAGTTTGGCCCCCTTCTAACCTACCTACAATTCTCCAAGCTTCTGAATCTGTCAAATGACTTCGCTGAGACATCGTACTCATCGAAACAAAGCAATCACTGAATGCCGATCATCCTTGTCTTCATTCTCTTTTATCCAGTTGAAAGTCAAATTTCATTCGCTGCCGCTGAAGCGACGTTTTTGACGTCGAACTCGAAATTTGCATACTCCACAGTTTGAAAACCAGAAAAATTTGCATTTGTGATTCTCTTCTTCTATTTTCGGCAAAAAAAATTTCGTTTATATCTTTATTTTATATAAAACTTCAAATATCCTTTAATTGTTTTGAGCAGTGTATTTAGTCAAAATTACATGGCGTCTCACTGCAATACAAAGTCACGTTTTCGTTCATAACTTTAATAGTAGTGAAGATACTTTAATGAAATCCTTACAATATCCTTACAACTCAAACAAAGATGAGTCTGTTGCGAATTTTGTTAAAATATCTTCACTATACCGTTAACGTTATGAACGAAAACGCGACTTCGGATTGGAGTGAGACGCCCTGTAATTTTGACTAAATAAATGGATTTCTGACCATGGTTTCCTTTTCAATAAATGATTGTTTACAGTGTCCTGTACCGACCCTTAGAGTTTGTACCATAAATTCGGGATCACCCTAAAACCTAAAACTTATAAACCTAGAATATAACATCCAAATATCAAAAGACAGGAAGTGTTCTGGAAAATTAATAATTAGCGCATTTAATTAGTAGATCTATAGGTCACAGATTTTGGACACTAGCTGCTCTGTAGGTTACACAATTTCGACATTATTGTTCTGTAGGTTGCACAGTTGTGACTTTTTCGTAACTTGATTATTATTTTAAAAACACTTAAATTGAATATTGAAATTGATTAAGAATATAATAAATTAGTTCTATAATCGTATTACACAGATAAAACTATTTTTTATCAGATTTTAAAAAATCCAGTTTTAATCAAATGTGAAAATTTCAATATCAAAATGTTTTCTTACCTCTTTAGAAGCTTATCATCTTATTTGATCTGGATTGAAATTTCATTGGTCAAATAATTTTAACAAAATAAAATAAGAAAAAAATGAGACACTGGACTCTTTTATAATAGATTTGTTGAGAAAATTATCGACATTTCGATCGTTACGCGATTCGGACATTGTTGCTAAATAAACTTCTTAAATATATTTACTACGAAGAAAATGTTCCAAAAAATAAAAATAATAAAATACACCAAAGAAATATATTTTTTAAATAATTAAGTGAGGTTTCTCTATCCAGTTTTAAATCATACTTTTAAATAAACATATCCGAAATTTCTTAACGATTGCACCTGCCGCCATTTTAGAGCTATATTTCCATTTGCAAAAATGTTTCAAATGCTGTTCTTCATCATATGAAAATCAATTTGCGTCAAATTAGTTACTTTTTAAATAGTTACGAAATAAAATGTTTTGTACGGTCCCCGGATCCTATAAGTTTTATTTAGAAAGTTTTCTTCATGTTCTAATGAATAAAGCAGTAAAATTACATTCTTATATGACCAAAACTTACCGAGTTGTGATACTTGGAATTTTATGAATTTTCGGGGTTTTTTGCTACTAAAAACGGAAAAACGTGTTTTAAGTGTCAGGAACGCCAAAAATTCCTGAGCTTCAAAGTATCATATCTATACAAATTTTTGTACAAAAATGGAATTTTTGCTGTGTAAGCAGATTTTAATAATGTGGATTCATTTTGAAAGAAAACAACGTCTATACTTCCCAAAATTATTCCAAACATACTGTTTAAAGGCCTTTTAACTAAATTTTCCGTTGTTATCATACCTAGCAATTGGTTATACTTTACAAATATAGCAAGTTATTGGAACCTAATACCAGTGCCACTGTGGAACGATGTAACTTATTAACCAAAAGTAACTCTTTTTTCCATCTCTACAAGTTAATGAAACCTGCTTTTTATTGAAATAAATTCTTGCAAGGAGATATTAAAATCCGCATTATTACATTGTAAAAATCTAGTTTTTAGAAAACAAAATCTGTTACAGGAATTGCATTTAAAGGTATACTTTCAATTGAAAAAAGGTGTGTTAAATGTTGTTCTTCATCATTTGTGCAGACATTTATATAGTTATTTTTTAGAAAGTTACGAAATTAAAAATTTTATACGGTTCCTAGATCCTATACATTATATTTAAAAATATTATCGGTTTTATTTTATAATTTTTATAGTAATTTTTGTTAAAAAAAAAAAAAAAAAAAAAAAAAAATGTCTGTACGTTTATAGTGCTGGAAACTCAGCAAGTTTTGGTCGAAGAAGAAAGAAAATTTTACTGTTTTACTTGTTACAGCATCGAGAAAGGTTATCTAAATATAACACATAGAACCCAGAGACCATATAAAAATTTAAATTTGGTATTTTTTTAAATAACTATCTTGACGCAAATAGATTTTCAGATCATGAAGAAAAATTATATTGCTGAAATTGAAAATTCAGCAAAAGTTTGTCCAGATAAAAGTCGTGTTCTGACAGAAAACAGAAAGAAGGAAGAAAATTTTACTGTTTTACTTGTTAAAGCATCGAGAAAGGTTATCTAAATATAACACATAGGACCCAGAGACCATATAAAAATTTAAATTTAGTATTTTTTTTTAAATAACTCTCTTGACGCAAATAGATTTTGAGATCGTGAAGAAAAAATATACTGTCGAAATTGAAAATTCAAGAAAAGTTTGTCCAGATAAAAGTCGTGTTCTGACAGAAAACAGTTTTTATAGACATGCTCATAATAATGAAAAACATTAAAAGGGATTTGCTTATTTATTCCCCATCCAAAGCAGCTGTATTTTTTTTTATATGTGTATAGCTTTATTCATCAAGCCGTCAAGCTCTTTGTGATAAAAGATTTGAAGAACACAAGAACGTCGCTGGAAGCTGAATGTACAAGAAAATTACCAGACACACAGAGACAGTGTTTGTGCATTCTCACTGCGAGCAATTTTTTTTCCAATCGATTGATAAACAAATGTGGTCTGTCAGTATCAGGGTGAATGAAAGTACTGGCGAAGTGTCATGACTAGAGCTGTGGCAGCGATACAACACCTGACAGAGAGAGAACAATATAGTTGTTCTGGTAAGATGAAACCATAGGATCACTAAGATACGTAAAATTGCTAGCAAACCTGGAATTAATTGCAAAATTTGCTCCTTTCACTGCTGACCACTTAACCAGGAAAAGTAATTCCGAAAAGGGACGTAGCCAGTACTCTATTCTACTATTGTGGTCGAACATTTACGACTGATGTCGGAAAAAATATTGTAACACATTTTTGGTGAAGTTCGAAAACAGAAATATATTGGATTAATTGTAGACTCATCTCCTGATATGACCCATATAGATCAACTTTCAATTGTGCTAAGGTTGTGAATGAAGATAGCGAACCAAAGGAATGTTTTGTCAAATTTAAGCCACTAAATATACACAAATCAATTTTATTATAAACTTGCGTTTTGGATGTGCTTGAAAACACGAATTTAGACTTTCTAAATTCCAGAAAGCAATCATATGATAATGCCAGCAATATGACTGGCCAATATTCTGGTTTACAAACCAGAATTAAAGAAATACCACCGTTAGTAGATTTTGTGCCATGTTCTTCACATTTGCTGAATCTTGTTGGAGATAATGCCGTTGATTGTTGTCAACTGGCACTTTGTAAGATTTTTTGCAGTTATTCAGAATACATGTAATTTTTTTGTGCATCTAATCGTAGATGCGAATTTTGCAAGACCCCTTGGAATCTTGTGGCGATGCATTAAATATTAAATATTTATATGGTAGCAGATGGCTGTTTCTGTAGAATCAGATGCTACGAAAGCAATACGCAAAGGTTATTTCTCAATTCGGAAAGCTTTGTATAATAATAGTTCAAATGATAAGGAAACTGCAGCATATCAACATGAGGCTGGAAGTTTACACTCGAAGATGTGCAAGTTGGAAACTGCAGCACTAATCATTATATGGAGCGCGATTTTGTAACGTGATAATTAGACAAGCAAACGCTTTAAATCAGTTCTATTGACATTTTTTCGCTAGTGCCCCTATATAATTCTCTGATTCAATTTATTAATACAGTTAGACGAAACTTGAATGAGAATGAAGTGAAATATGTTTAAGTTTCCCACATTGTAAAAAAAAAAAAAAAAAAAAAAAAAAAAGCTTAAAATTTCATTTCTATGTTGGAATGAAATAACACATCTTAAATTTTTAATAATTGATAATTAAAAAAGTGTTTATCATTTACAAGCAAAAATGTATAAAAATATTTAGTGATTTTTCGTTTGCTAGATAGAAGTGATAAATTGCCAAATATCGAAATTGAGGATATTATGCTATCATTGATTTAACTAAGGCTACTCATCATTTGATTTGTATTGATATGGTGTTTCCGTATTTTATCATGATTATTTTATAATTATTTTAATTTTTAACAGATTTTAATTTTGTATAGTAAAATTTATAACATTTTTAAAACAGTTGTTATGTTTTCATGATAACTATGGAGATTTTTATGATAAACTTAAAAAAAAAAAATACTGTAACTGTGCTAATGAATATTGTATCTAATGGCAGGCATCTTTACAGGTTGAAATTATTTCATTATACAATAATATATAGTATTGATCTTTTGATGACATTTTTTAAATAAATATTTAAAGATTTGTTATTATTAAAAGATTTTGGCCCCCAACAAAATAAAAATAAACCAGTAATTTTTAATTTCTGCGTGTGTAATTTCGAAGCGATGCTTTGATGTTGAAATAAAATGTTTTTGGTTTATGATATTATTTCTTATTAAAGCATTTTTTTTTTAAATGAAGTGGTTAAAAGTTATTTTAGTTTTATTTCTTTGAATGTACATGTATTTTTTTCTAATGATGTAGGAATTTCAATTCTTTCACCGCAAGGGTGGGATCGTGTATTGTCTCCCCAAAACGAAAAATATCTACTATTGGCGAGATTTGTACCCGGCTTACAGAAAATTATCAAATATTTTACTTAAATAGGATACAACTATAAATGTATGCATTTAATTTTTTATATTGCTTCTGTTACATTAAATATGCAAAATTTGTTCTGAATAGACAAATACATTATTTGAACTATTTTAAACTTCTTAAAATTGCTTAATTAAACATTGAAGGGCAATTGCTAAAGGCATATAACATTTGGTTAAAATTGAAGACATAGATGTATAAATAGCTGGATTCTTATTTTTATTTATGAAAATAGACATTTAATATTTCTATTCTATATTGACTTAAATTCTTTCAATACTGTTTTGTCATGTGTCAATATTTATGGTTAAATTAAATAATTTATTAGGGTGAATCAAATTAAAAAGGAACAGGAGCCACAGAATGAAATGACCTAGTTTATTTCAAACATAGTCTCCAAAGGTACACAAGCACTTGTCTCATTGTTTCAACAAGTGGTGAATACCTTGCTCGTAGAAGTCCTTTGGCTGAAATCGAAACCAGTTTCTAACATTGTCTGTGACTTCGCTATCCTAGTAAAAACGGCGACACTTCAATGCCTTTTTCAGGGAACAAAAAAATGGGAAAGTCATATGGAGAAAGATCCGGACTATATAGTGGATATTCTAACACTATCCACCGAAACTTCACCAGATTCCCTCGTGGAAGTGTTTGTTTCCGTTCTGCACACGAATAAATGATAGTGAATGTTCTCCGTACACTTTTCCTTCTTTCGTCAATGCACTTCGCGAAACCCAACTTCTTCTGCCACTAAGTAACGAATACTACTCTGTTGTCCATTTTACACGTAAACATTCTGCAGATATAGAATAGCAACAACAACCGATTGCCTGCCGGATGATACTGTTGACTGACCACCAGCGCATATCACGTGCTTTTTGCATGATTATCTAGGGCAAGTACATTTCCGTAGTAGGGTTTGCCTTCCTTACCTTCCGCTCCACTTCTTCACAAAGTTTCACTACACTCATACAAAAATAAACAAAATTATAGTTACTGTTCCGTTTTCATTTGATCCACCCTTTATATTAAAGTTAATGCAAGATTACAGATAAAATATCTTGGAAAAAATTTAATTTCAAACTGTGACATCTAAAGTAACAGATACTCCTATAAGTACCTTATCGTACATTCCGTTCGCTGAAAAAAAATTAATTAGGCATGCTTTAGACAAAATGTCTTTATTAAAATTATTATGTAAGAAATTTTTAAGATGGAGAGATAATTAAGGCATCATAGCATCAAACAATAAAAGAAAATTTAAGTTAACCTGTCTTTCATGAACATTTTTTAAAAAATGCAGGAAAACCTCAGAACGTTCCCGAAGAAAGTTTCTAGAATTTGTTTTGGTTTGAGGGTGACCGGGAAAAGTGCTGAACCAAGCCTTGGGAACCTTAATCGGTCTCTGGACAAAACAATTGCACATTTATAAAACAGATAATTTGTAAAAGAGCCAGTAGGAAATGAAGGCGCTTCAAAATCCAAAATCTTCGAAGTCAAGCTAGTTTCGTTCGAGTATGTATGCTGATATACTTCCTATTAACATCTTTAACCTTATATAAATTATTAGACATAACTATAACAAATTTGTGATGAAGAAACATCAGATATACTTTAACCAGTTTTTGCACATGCAGATCCTTAACAAATTTAAATTTAGAAAACCAGTTCAAAAATTTCCTTCATGAAATTAACCAAAATATGCAAAAAAAGCAAACCACTACTTCACTTTATTCATATTAATCAGTAATTAGAAATAAAATAAATTATTTTGTTCAATTCATCGTTAGTACACTGTAAAAAAGAGAAATGTTTCTTCATCTAGCAAGAAGGCTTACGAAAATACAATCAGGGACGTACCGACCCAGTATGTCATGTGTGCGGCACACACGGGCGACTGGGTATGGTAAAGGATGCCAGAGATTTAAGGTGAGGAGGAAATTCTTAAAAATAAAGTTTTTAATTAAAATCTACTGCATTTTCTTAATATTAACCTTGTTTTATAGATTACCTTCTAGCAAATTACTTATAATCCCAAAAATTTTAAAAAATATATATTTTTTAAATTCTGATTCTAGTTTATAGTAAGTATTTCAGTAAGTAGTTTAAAGTAACCCCACTATTACTTTTGGTTTTATTGAACAAAATCTTATGAGAAATGCTTTTACACACCCTGGGTAAGATATTTTTCAGAGACCCTTACCTCTCGATATTACACAAATTCAAATGTTATTTCTCTATAAATATGTTTACAAAACTTAACTGTGAAATCTAACAGAAAACTAAAAAAATAATTAAACTCTTTCATTGAATTTTATGCTAATTCTTTGGATAGTTTATTTCATTTCTTTCTTAAGCAATATAATGTATTAAAGGATTGCGCTGTAACTATGCTTATAACTAATCGGCAGTGATATTTTTTCTTAACATTCCATTTCCCTTATTTCTGTGCATTTTGCCATTTGAAAAAAAAAATGATTTCATTACACTGTTAAAAATTTGCAGCAAACTGTCTAGTCATTTGACCGTTTTTATAGAAAATAGTTACATAACCGTAATTTGACGAAATTCTAACCATAATATGAGCAATAATATGGTCAGAATAGAGTTAATTTACGGTTACGCAACCGTTTTCTATAAAAACGGTCAAATGACTGGACAGTTTGCTGCAAATTTTTAACAGTGTACTAAATAAAACTGGAAACTTCTAATGATATTTAACTTGGTACTGGAATTTATTAATGTATTTAGTATTTTTGTCTCGAGTTTCTTTAAAGAAAAAAACTAAAAGCCTTGCAAATGTATATCTGTGCATGTGGTGATTTTCTTTAATGTATATTTTTAGAATTACACATATATAACAAATATAACAAATTTGTAAGTAGTTATACATACAAATTTGTTATAACATGTCTTTCATGAGATATATTATTTCTTAAAATGATTTGAAACTCTGTAAAGAATGTTAAAAATTATACCTATTTAATAATCGGAATATAATACTCTAATTAGTTTGTGTAATTTTTTGCAGTTTTCTTGTTATTTATGAAAATTTACATTTCGTTCATATAAATTCATATTAACATAAAGCTTTTTAATTTGCATTAGCTTCTCAAAAAATAACATTATTGCTTACGTTTTTTTTTTTTTTTATTCTTTCATCTTGCGCCAATTTAAGTAAAATGTTTGAACAAATCCATGAATTAACGCGGTCAAAAGGAAAAGAAGCGCTTGAAAATTGATAAGTTGAAAATGGCACAACACATTTGAGATATCCCGTCAAAAATGGCACGGGTCACCTAAGGTAAGAAATTAATGATTTTCGATTATTTCTTTTCTTTTCTTACTTTCTTTTTTTAAAACTTATTTATGTACAGTCGACCGAAAGAAAAAAAAATAGAACAACCCGTACATAGTAATCAACAAAGTAACCCAGAAAAAAAAAACGGAAATAGCCATTCGACTTCCCTCAGAAAAAAAAATAGCTTAGGGTGCCATCATCATACAGAAATTGTACCAAACTTTGAAAATTTCAATATGAACACACAATTTGACAGCATATTTTGTTTTTTCGGTAAATTTTACTTTATGATATATCAAACAAGCAGTCATTCGGTCGAATAGTTTAGGAGAACTGTTAATATTAAATTCGTTTTTAATATTTTCCAACATAGTTGAAAACTATTTATGAATTCCGTTTGTCTGTCTGTCCGTGCTCTAACTCGAGTAAATATACACATATTAAGGCAAAATTTTTATATGTTAATGCTGTTCACCATCGAATGTTCGTTATTGAAAATGAGTGTAGAATTTATAGTTCGATTACAGGGACACACAAAATAATTTCATTACTTTATGGTCTATGGGGGAAAGTTCGTTTGCGATGCATTGCATTTAAAAAGCTTATTTAGATATCTCTTTTCAATTTGTATGAAAAATGAAATTTTTTCATAATATTCTGTCAGTGTTGGAAAGTGTTTCATAATCTGTGACTGACTGATTTTTTGTTCTTTTTAATCATTGCAAAACAGATTGCACTGCGGGTAGTTTTTAAAGCATAACTAAAAAAATACTTGGCGAATCGAGCTGTAATTTTGGATTTGCATATTTAAAGTTTTTAGAAATCAATTTCTGTTAAAAAAAAAAAAAAGGTTATAATTCATATTTTTTTCGAAAATTAATTTCGAATATATTTATATTGTGATATCTTCTTTTCAAAAAAAAAAAAAAATGTGAATTGTAACTTATGAAATTTTTAACAGAAATTAATGTCTAGAAGCGTTAAATATGGAAATCCAAAATTACAGCTTTTTTCCGTCAAGTAGTTTTTGAGTTATGCGTTAAAACTTTGTGTGTCACGCATTGCTATCTGTTTTGCAACGATTAAAAAGGAATTTAACATTTGGAGTTCCAAACTTTACACCTGCACAATTCCTAAACTATTTGACCGAATGACTTACCGTTTGGTTTCCGAAGGTAAAATTTACCGAAACAGCCAAATATGCTGTCAAAATTGGGTGTTCGTATTGTAAATTTTAGAGTTGTACAATTTATAGTAGATTAGGTACAATTTCAGTTTGAAGACGACTTCTTAAGACTATTTTTTTAAACACAAATTGACAGAACACATAATTTTCAGTCGAATGGCTGTCTCCGCTTTTTTTCTGGGACAATTTGATGATAAAAATGTATGGGGTGTTCTTTTTTTTTTCTTTTTAAGATTGTACAATTAAAATAACACAATTGTAAGATTAACTAACGAATTTTGTACTGAAATATTGCAAAATTTTATTCTTTTATACTAGAACATAAGAGTCGTATAACAAAGGATTCTGACTTTATAGTACTCTTGTGAGTATAAGAAGGAAGACGGGGGGGATATTAGAAAGAAAATACTCGCTATACGGAGATGAAATATTGAAAACATAATGTCATTTACATGTGACAACAAAACAAATATTTTTCAGATAGTTTAGACTGTTCTTTGGACCCATACGGATCAAAAAAAGCGTAGTCAGTTTTGTTCAATTCAATTCAGAACATAAAAGAGCTGAAATACATGAACACTTTTCAGCATTCTACAAAATTTTAGATGACATAAGGACTGTATTACCTGGATTTTCCACTGATTTATTGAAACAAATTACATTTAGACATAGTTAATTTAAGAAGTCGCGAATACGATAATGGTTCTAATATGCGTGGAAATATAATTTTACAAAATTGAACTTAATTTAAATCCCCTTGCATTTTATGTCCCGCATGTTCACACCACTGTCTAAATCTGACAGTCATTGACGTTGAGAATATCACTAATGAATCTATTGGTTTCTTTACTCTAATTACAAGGATTGTAAAGGGTTTTTTTAACTTCTCTAATAGAATTGATACGATAAAATATCGACAATTATTTACTTGAAATATAGGACGTTTTATTTGAAATGCGCAATGACTCTTCAAAACCGGATGAGGAATGCAAGCATAAAGGCGAAAAAAAAAATCCAACTCCAACTCTGCCAGAAAGAAAGAAAGAAAAATATTTTTTTTCCTTTCTAATAAAAGCGTCATTGGTGAAATAAATTGCTTAAACAGAATCTTAAGAACATGTTCAAAAATAATTATTTTCATTTCCACTGGCTTTTTCAATTTTTGAAAAATCCATTTTGGCAAAGACAAACTCATTATATGCAATTTTCTGACCACCCATTGTTCCTCTGGACTTAATTTAAAATAAATATATTTTTCTCCTTCCTCAGACGACCAATCTAATGTTATATTTATTTATTTCAAGCGGTTGAAGGCATAACGCTTTTCATCTCTATCGTGTGAAAAATAAATTTATAAAACCCACTAGTTATCTTTCGAAAATTATTCTCTTCAAATACGATCCTGTTATTTATACCCTGTTATTTACGCCAGACCCTTTGTTGGCGCCAGGTTCTTGATTTCTTTAGGTTCAAGATTTTTTTTTTTTTTTTTTTTTTTTAATGTTACTTAGATGATGAAAATAAAACCTTGTGAGTATGCTGGATTTCTAGAAATGCAAAACAATATCATTATTTTAAAACTAAGGGTCGGAATTGGAAGACAGATGTTTAAAAGAAAAAAGTAAACAAGTTGCATAAGGTAGTCTAAGAGGTTATTAATATTTTTTTTAACGTACTTTTTTGCCCAATTGAGTGTAACTTTCTGTGTGTGAAAATTTTGAGAAAATGTTTTATGCGTCCTGAAATTTTGAAAGTTTGTTATGTAAAAATGATTAACGTCAATGAGTAACTCGCGATTATTTTCGCGTTTTTCTAAGTAGTTGGAATATTTTGAAAAATGTCTCTAATAAAATTTTAAATTAAAATTTCAGCAGACTTAACTGGTGTGAATCTGTTAATCATTTGGTGTCACAAAATACTTATATAATAATTAAATAAGAGAGTCGGAGGAAATGAGGATTTAAATGATGTAAAATTTTCAGCTATAAATATAAAATTCAGAAAAAGGTTTTCATAAAATTTAAAATTAATAAAGAGGAACGGTGATAGGTCTGTTGAAAATTAACGCAAAAAAAGATACACAATTTAATCGCTAATAACTGGCATGTTCTTATTATCCTTTCAGATTTAACTTACTTGAAATAAGATCTGAATCCAGACTAAGTTTTGAGTAAAGAATATTTATCTTAAAGTGATACTGGAAGTAAAAATAATGTAGCTGAATTGTAGAGAACGTTTGGGAGAAAGTCTCAAACCTCACGCCAATAGATTTGTTTTATGGGGAAGCTCTAAAAGACAAAGTTTACCGTACAAAACCGGCAACAGTCGATGAATTGAGAGAAGCCATTAAAAGAGTATTTCATATGTCCAATGAAATGATTCTTGATATGTTTGTGTTCTACTGCTTCATGTTATCAGCAGTGCCTGGGCTAGAAATGCCATCAGTTTGAATACAGGCGCTAAATTTATAAAATTCGTATTATTGCAGTTACACTTCACAATTCGAAAAAAGGCGTGTGTTTAAAAAAAAATGATATAATCATTTAAATTGTGTATAGAATTTTAGGGATACGCTGTATAATATTTGAAAAAAATTACTTGTCTCAATGGTTTACTAAGAAACTTTATAAACCATCAGTTATTCTGTAAGAGTGCAGTGACATTTTTTTTTTTTTTTGATTCGCCAGGCATCCTAATGACCTAAACCCGTTCCAGCTTTAAAAGAAGGAAAATCACCGCAATCGTTAATGTTAACATATCGTCACTTTTTGCTAGACGAGATCGTTTGCTGTAGAAGTTTTTATTTTTATTTTGCTCTTACACTATATGGCTAAACATCACCGGACACATTCGATTTTAGACGTTTTATCGAATATCTAAAGAAATACTTGACAAATTCTTTTAAAACTTCGGAAATGTAAAAAACATGTTTGACTTCATATTTTTCCACGAAGACTTACTTCATCACGATATCAATTAGGGGACTAACAACACATTGAAGATAAAAATAATATTTGGGATCATTCTTTAAAATAAAATGCACGAAATGATCTGTCGTTGCAGTTACATGACTAAGTGAATATATTGTACAAAATTAGTGTTCATTTATGTAAGAATAGTACGTCTATTCATGGAGATATAACGATTTCTTTAAAAAACTCAAGAAATTTCTGCAGGTCTTTGTTTATAGCATGCAGGGTTTTCAACGAAACTTAACGCCATTTTCAGAAAAATTGTCAAAATATAGTAGAAATAACATAATACTATTAGAATATCAAAATATTAAATATTTAATGAAATATGAGTAATGAAATAATATTTAATGAACAAAACTATAACAATTTTTTTTTTTTAATGATTTGGTAGTAGTTTAAGGAACTCTCTATAGAGCAACTCTCTATAGAGCAACTAATATAAAAAGACCAGTCGAATATCGTGAAAATTCATAACGATATCGGCGATATAATGAGCTGAATTTTGGTTGCTTTCGAAAAGTAGCCGAATGTTAAGGGATTTTCCACAAATTGTCATTTTTTATTAAGTGATTTCCAACAAAGAAGTTAGTATGAGATGTAATCTTCCCAATTGGGTGGAAAAGTCCGGGCCAGGATTCGCACCCGGGATCCCATGGCTGAAGCTGCCAATGCTCTACTAACTAAGCAGTCCTGAACGAATATGGCTGAACTATTTCACCCAGTTTTCCTTAATGATCACAGCATCTGGTCTGATATCTGAATCAGCACAACAGAATAAATCACAGGTAATAGAACCTTCGGTAAACGCTGGAAACGTGATTGCACTAGATTAATTTTACCACAATTCTTCTAATTGGTAAAGAAATCATATGAGATGCAATCTTCCCAACTGGGCGAAAATGTCCGGGACAGGTTTCGAACCCGGTATTAAATTGGCTAGAAGATTGCTCAGTTAGTAGAGCAAGCTTCAGCCAAAGGGATCCCGGTTCGAATCCTGGCCCGGACTTTTTTGCCCAGTTGGGAAGATTACATCTCATATGATTTCTTTACCAACTAGAATAATTGTGGTAAAACTAATCTAAAGAAGTTTGTATTTAATGATTAACAGCGAGTAGCTTTGGAACGGATGCTTCAAATTTGATAATATTGTTTTTGTTGGAATCGGCTTGTTCTGGTGGTTTTCCAAGAAAAACCATAACATCAATTAAAAAAAAATTAAAATTAAAAATGACAATTTCTGGAAAATCCCTTATCATTCAGCTACTTTTAGGAAGGAACTGAAATTCAGCTTACTGTATCACCGATATCTTTTTGAATTTTTGCGATATTCGCCTGGTCCTTATATAAACAAAAAAATCCAAACATTTCTCGATTTTTTTTTAAAAGAAACCTTTATATGACCATACATGTTATTCTTACACAAATAAGAACAAATGTTGTACAATATCCGCATAGTCGGGTGCTGCAGTTATAGGATATTTTGAACATTTTATTTTATAGGATGATCTCAAATATTATTTTTTCTTCAATTTCTTTTTGGTCCCTTAATTGCCCTCGTGATCAAACCTTTGCTAAAAAATATGATGTCAAATATGTACTTTATAGTCCCGAAGTTCCAGAAAAATTCGTCAAGTATTTTTGTAGATATTCGATAAAACGTCTAAAATTGAAAGTGCCCGGTGATTTTTGGCCATACACTGTTAAAATTATGTAGCAAACTGTCCAGTCACTCAGCCGTTTCTAAATATAATGGTTAATTGACCATATTATGAAGCTTATATGACCATATTATTGATCATATTATGGCCAGAATAAAGTTAAATTACGGTTATGTAGCCGTTTTTCATAAAAACGGTCAAATGATTGGGCAGTTTGCTGCAAATTTTTAACAGTGTATAGTGTATGTTGAATAATACATACCGATTTATTTATTATTATTTGTACTATTTACTACAATGTAGAACTCATATTCAATATTTCTTACAATAGTCTTAATATTTCTGTAAAAATGTTGTTTCTTCTAAATTTAATAATTAAAATATTTCATGGTTCAAAGAAATACATCTACTTGTTTTTATGCCATTTTCTCCGTTATTTTGCATTATATGACCTATTGCAGGTCAAGTTTAAGTCGGATTAAAGTGCCTTCTGTAATCATTCCGGAAAAAAAAAAAAGTTATCCTAATCAGTCATTCAGAAAATAACTTCGATAAAATTTTATTCATACAACGCCGCTATTTTTCCGCAAACTTCGTCGTTATTTTGACCATCCTATACATATATCAACGGAACAATAATCAGTGTCTAGTAAACAAGCAAACCTAAACATTCGCTTATCCTGATTATCTTTGTCCTTATCTGGAATTCTGTTGAATCGGCTGTTGTAAGATAATTTTTCATAAAAGATCGCTTGTTAAATCGATAAACAAAACCGATCAAGTACGACGTAACACTGATTCTAATGAAACTTTTTTAATGAGGCATTGCACATGATAAATAAAAAGGGTTAGATGATGACAAAAAGGAAGATAAGCGACTTTCACTTGGTTTAAAATAGCAATAAGAGAAATCAGTGTATTTATTTGACATTGATGCCACGTTGTAACTTGATTTGCATCGGTATACAGTCAAATTTAGTTATAACACGCTCGAAAAATATTTTTGACACGAAAATTTATTTTTAACTAGCAATTTTAGAGAGAATGGTTGATCTAATATAAAAATACGCAGCAAAATATTATTTATTACAATAAAATCTTGTGTATATTCAGTTCATATTAAGATCTTCAAATTCACAGATGACTTCCTGATTTTTTCATGGTTTCCTTTACAAAAATTTTTATTAAGCGCTATTTTTAAACTTTTACCAAAGCTTTTCAATAGATTTTAAATATATGCTGTTGTTTTCGCTGTTACGTATTCTCATTTTTTTCTTTTTTTTTTTTTTTTTTTTTTTTTTGTAAATTTAGAAATGCTAAGTTACAAAAGTAAGGTTTAACCCTTTCCGGCGCGGAGTAAGTCTGTTTGTAAAATGATTAAATAATGGACTGACACCAGAATTTATTAACGAATTCCTTAGAAAATAAAAACCTACTTATTTTCCGGAACTTGATAAAATGAAAATTTAATTAAATATTTTTGGTGCCGTTTGTCAGTTTTGGAATTAAAATTAGGTGTCCTTTTTTGTGGACACCGCCCGTTAAAGGATTAATACTAACCTGTCATGCAATGTTACTTTATGATTGTTAAATTTCTCTTAAGATTGATTAATTTTGTAATTTTCAATGATTTATGATAGTTTTTAGTAATTTTATTATTTTCACTAGTCCAGATATAAAAATCGGCTATTGCGGGAATTTGGTTTAATGATTATATATATACTGGGTAAATCTGTTCGTTACTTTGTTTTTATTATAATCTAGTTTGACGGTACCTTCTAAAACTGCTGATAACTTTCAGACTCGTTCTAAACTAAAATTAATCAAAAATTGTTATGTAAAATAAAATGTACGGAATTAAATGAACGGCTCCAAACAAAATCACAGAATTTAAAAAAGAAAAATAAACCGGATTCCATTACCTTATAGAAAAAAGCATTCTATTTTCCTAGAAATGAAAAGGAAACCCACGATAAAATTACCTCGAACGGAATGAGAAAACGTAAACTTTAAAACAAAACCACGATGTACAATAACTCCCAAAAAATTCTAACGATGGTCTCCAATTCTATATGTAGCAAAGGAAAATGAAAATAGTCATTCGATTGGAAATTATGTTTCCTTTCAATTTAAGCGTTAAAAGAAAAAAAAAATGCTTAGGGCAGTCTTTATACAGAAATTGTACCAAACTTTGAAATTTTCAATACGAACACCCAATTTTGACAGCATATTTGGAATTTTTGGTATATTTTACCATCGAAAATATATATCCATTAAAATTAATTTTCGAGAAAAATATGAAATGTAATCTAAGCATCTTTTAACAGAAATCGATTCCTAGAAGCTTCAAATATTCAAATCAAAATTTCAATTCAATCTGCCAAGTAGCTTTTGAGTTATGATTAAAACACTGCCTGCATTGCAATCTATGTTCTTAATGAAAATTTCAAAGTTTGGTACAACATCTGAATGAAGACGTCCCTTCGCCCTCTCTCCTAAATTTATTTTTTTTAAACATAAATTGAGAGAAGACTTTCAATCGATTGGCTGTTTTCGTCTTTCTCCGCGACTGTTAGAATTGGATTAATTATCGTTCTGATTTTTGTTTGAGGGTACCGTATGCAATGGTTACGTCGCCTTGTTCGGCCATCATAATTACCTTAGTTCTATGGTATTTTTGCTGCCACCACCGGTATTAAAGTGATACCGGAGACGTTGGGAAAGAAGTTCTCATAAAATAACTAATTAATAATTTATTGATTAAAATTATTATGCAAGAAAAATGTTACAGTGATATTTATTATTTTGTCACTAGCCGTATGTGACTGTCATATGGCAATCTCCCTGATCACCCGTTTTAATATATATTTCAAATGTACTACGCGTACATATAATTCCGTCTAAGTAATTAGTTTTACTCTGGACCAAACTGTCCAATACACATTATCTCTGTAATTCAACGCAATTCTCTACGCTCTTAACTCCACACGTCTATATCCAACGCTGTGCACTGACGACCCTTGCGTCTTACGCTATCTGCTACACATCAACCATACACCTCCCTCACTCTTCACCGCACATCAGCCACTCTCTGGCGTCCTACTCTCTCGGCTACACTTCCACGAGTGACCAGTCTCTCCCTCTTCTGCTCACACTCCAAAACGACGGGGCTGTCTTTCTTCATTCACGGAGCTTCCCTCAACGTGGAATCGTTTGTTCTCGACCTTTCTACCCTTTGCATTCTTCTGTGAAATCCAGATCCCTAGGAATGTGGTGTCCATTGTATTTCTTTCATTGTATTTCTTTCCAAAGCCGGATTAGTACTTTACAAAGAAATTGAGAACCTCCCTCAAATAGATAACGGGATCAGGGGAAATACCAGTGTCAATCACATACGACAGTTTTACAGCAAAAGAAAAATATATATTCGAATACAGTACTATAATAATGAATAAGGAATAATTACTTAAATTAATTATAAATATACAATATGAGTCTTGCTAAAGTCAGAAACCTGACACCGTACAAAAGAGTTTTTTCTTATCTTCAAAAATTCGGATTGCTCCAAGATGTGGGGTTTCAAATTTTACCTACTCAAACATCGCTATACGTACTTTTAGCAACGAAAACATTAGATTTACTGTCTCACTCTTAAAAAAAAAAAAAAATTTAAAACTGGTTTATAAATTTATTACCATCGAACTTTTCAATCGGTAATTCCATAGCTATATTATGAGCTATTTTGATCAATCAATTATACCCTAAATTTAATAATACTTAAAAAAAAACTTCCTGCAAAACAATTAAATCACAGTAAAGTAATATGAATATTACTACTTCTTTAAAAGTTCTCCAAAAAACAGAAGGTGTGTCATGAGACGTGCAATAGAAGTGGAACAGCTAATATTATATTTGGAATTTAAAAGTGTGTGGAAAAGAATGCATAATATATATCAAGTCACCTCATTCGTTTTAACATCTCCAAATTGCAAACACAAAGAATGTGTATAAATTGTGTATAATTTAGTGATATTTTAATTAATTGTTATATATAGAATGTACATTTAATAATGCAGGGTGTTTCACTACCAGACCGACAAAATTACAGGAGGTGTAGAGGGCACAGAGACGACTTGGAATCACATAGCAAAGCAGGGTTGAAAATGCCGTAGTTCCGAGTTATGGTTCAAAGAAGCAGAGAAAAAGAACAGAAACAGAAATACATTAATGGGACAGAAAACATTTTATTGAAAGGCTGTACTACAGAAGATGTTTGAAATTACAACCAGAAGTCGTCAGGCAGGCTTGACAGTGCCGCTGCATGGATTCCTTTACGTTCTGGAAGATTCCTGGCTTGTCGCCTATCCTCCCGGCAGCTACAGTTAATCCATCGGAGAGGTTTTCAACTGAAGGAACGGGGATCTCGTACACCAAACTCTTCATTTGACCCCAGAAGAAGAAGACGACTTCTGGTCGTAATTTCGAACATCTTCTGTAGCACAAACTTTCATTAAAATGTTTTCTGTCCCATTAATATGTTGCTGTTTCTGTTATTTTTCTCTGCTTCTTTGAACCATAGCTCGCAACTACGGCATTCTCGATCCCTGCATTGCTATGTGATTCCAAGTCGTCTCTGTGCCATCTACATCTCCTGCAAGTTTATCGGTCTGGTAGTGAAACACCCTGTAGATGTATTTTCATGCTTGAAAGCCATGATTTGTCTTAGTAATGTGACACTTTTCTTTGCATATATACGTATGCTGTTTAGGTCAGTAATAGCTTATAGAATCCAATGTACAAAGTAGAAAGTGTTTTAGTTACGCGGCCATTTAATATGTTAACGAATGTAGATACAATTATAAAAGTGGTGTCTAAACGCAGGAAAGTGAATGTATGTAGTACGCAATAAGACAATTCGCAGCACAACTGAGTGAAGCATTTTCACTCCGTTGGAAATGTTACTATTGATATGATTTATTTACCAATAAATATGATTGTGTTAAAATAATAAAAGAAAGTGTAATTACGTATCCATCGTTTATTGGAGTTCATTTACTCATGCGGTTTACTCTGTCGAGCTGTTTCAAATAACAGACCAGATATCACCAGAACAGTTGTCTGAGTGTGTTGGCCGGGATATCGTCCATATAGCTCAATTGGAAGAGCATTGGCTGTTGAAGTCAAAGGTCTGGGTTCGAGTCTCGACCTGGACACATTTTCTCTCAGATAGAAATATTACTACTCAGTGCCTTTGTATTTACAAACGTTAAATCAAATTATAATTCAAAAGTGCCAATAATTCACTGGATAGAATAATAAAACTTTGTATGGTTAATTTGTCGTTTAACTTTCGTTAAAAAAAGGAATGGTAACGAAAAGGAAAAAAAAATGTCTACATTATTTTGAGGCTTTTAGTAAAAAAGTTATATCACCACACAACAACTATTTATTTATTTCATTTATTTATTTATTTATTGTTGTTGTTATTGTTGTTTTTGTAGTGCTAGATATATTTTTGGAATTTGAACACAATTATGGAAAATGACTCCATGACGATTAACTATCGAATATCTAGCTTTTATTGAAAAAAATTATTATTTCTGTGGACAATCGTCATTCGAAATTTGTGGGGGGAAAAAACCCTTTGAAAGGGTCACGACACAACAGAGGATTGCAATAAATGCTCTGATAGCCAAGACTTTGGTCAGTGTAACAAGCGTTTACGTCAAAAATGCCGGAAGGCCAACAAGTGTTTGTGTTTAAGATAAAATTCAGATAGTGAAAAAGAACACAGAATCAGAATAATCAGTGTCTGAATCTTAGCTATCGCAGGAACATCAAATTTACAGAATACGTGTTTATTGTACTCCAAAAATACATTGCAGAAAAGATTTCAATCACCCATAAAAACAAATGCTCATTGTTCTATTCGTTTTTATATTTATACATGTTTTCCATATTTTAAAATTTATTTTGATGTGAATTTTGTAAATATAAAAGCATTAATATTTGCTCGGTTAAAAGGGGTCGCAGGTGGAAAAATTTCGAGAAGCCCTGGTCTAAAGGACCCGAAACTCTTTAACCAAAAACCTAACAGAACAACAGATCATTCCAACGCATACGGTGCAGGCTCTGATTACGGCCTAGCGTAGTAGACACGTGCCTAGGGCTCCCTGATTTTTTTGGAGGGAGAAGGGGGGGGGGGGGCGAAGAAAATATAAGAAGTTACACGTGTACACACACACACACACACACACATATATATAATGAAACTTTTGAAAATAAAATGGCTGTTAAATAACAAGATAAAATCGACACTATAGAAATTAACCAATTATTAGAATACATTAGAAAATAACATCAATCCAAATGCACTGATTAATAAAAAGGAGGAAGCTAAAAAAATCTAAAACAGAGGAAAAGAACAAAGCAATAAGAAAATGGAAACTTATATTTCGAAACACGTTATCAAGGACAATATCCCCAATATAGGGAAGTCGCAAATAATTTTTGTTTGAATAGAGAAAGCGAGTATGCAGAAATTTCTATATTCGAATTGCCCGCAATCAACAGCAACAATACATATCAAAAGAATAGAAATTAAGAATGGATAAATACTAAATTCCATTTAAGAAAAAATGCCAATAGAAAAATTCATTATAAATATATTCTCATTGTGAAGGCAAAAGAAAAATAAATAATAATTAAAAATAAATCCAATATGAGTAATGAAACAATAAAAAACATTACTTACCAATACTACTCTAACCTAACCAAATGAACTAAAAAATGAGTGCTGCAATCAGATGTTAACAGTTAATAGGTTACAGTTATTTCACTTAAATTATGAAATAACCATAAAGATAAATAATTTAACTGAAGCTAATATGTATGTATATGTATGTATGTATGTATGTACTATGTATGCATGTATATGTGTATACACAAGGCATAATAACAAAAAATATTTTAAGGATATTTCAAATAAAATTGTTTGATCATTCCCTTGCAATCATTGCAGCAAATTTTTGCAAATGAAGATAAAAAACTTATCAGGTTGGTGATTATGCTCACTTAAATACTTTATGTTTGATGATATTATTTAAAATTCCATTGTAATGGCTCGTTTGCACTGTGGTTCTAAGAATATTGTTATAACAAAATTTCCTCTGAAATTTACTAAATCCGAGCAACAAATCTCGTGCAGAAATTTATTTAAGGATATTTTGCGTGAAATTTGTGCTAAAAATTATGCTGAGGTTGAAGTTTGGATGACCCCGAAAGAATATACTGTGCTAAAGTGCCCCAATTAGTGAGTCATTAGAAATGCCCCACTTGAAAAACGTAGATAAGCACGAAAAAATATTTATTACCTATTATGATTAGAATCCAAGAAAAGTTTATTGTTAGTTTAACTGTATCTGATGAATAATAACAAAAATTTATATAATTTCGTATATTTTCTTGCCTAATGTACGATAGTCTAGAATACCTAGGTAATCTCGGTAATATACTCTAAGAGGGCTTAGTTTTCCAGTAAATATAAATGACTCCGAAAAGTAAAATCTTGTCTTGAAACTGCTAACTGGTTTTTTCATGACGCGAAATAGGTATCGGCGAAGTAATAAATTGTTTTTATGAATTAACATACGGAATACGCTTATGGGGGAAATGGATTGTTAAAATAGAAACAATACTGGCTTTCACTTTTTAAGTGAAGTTAATAAAAACATACAACATATATGATGGAATGCTACAGAGTGATCAATTAAATTATTTGAATTTAAGTCTGACTGCATAGGATTTACCACTATATTGCTGTTAATTGATTAATATGAGTATTTTAAATTATCCGAGACGTATAGTATTTATTTTGCACCTATGACTCTAAGGATCTGATATGATAATTTATACTTAGAAAATTTTATTAGACAAATTATCAATTAATTATAGAAAAGAAAAAGTTGCGTTGTGAATTATTTTTGAAGTTCGGATCCTCTTTGAGCCAATTACAATCATCAAAGGTTACCTGCAGAGAGTTATGTAACATTAAATATATAATGGCTTATTTTAAAACCTAGATTGTAATATTAAAGAAAACATTTCCTAAAATAAAAGACTTAATATTAATTCAATAAATTAAGTAAACAAAAGGAAAACTGACTAAAATTAATTGAATATAAAATTGAGTTTATTTACAAGGTAATTATAAGCATATGATTAAAAACAAATATAAATGTTTTAAAAAAATAAAAATATTCAATCCTAGTTGAGAACTGTATTCTCAACATTTATTTTCTGAGAGTTACAGTTTATCTTACTGAATTAACAAATTCGATTTTGAAAGGCAGAGTTCCATACCCTAGAAGTATTTATTTGATTAGCCTTTTTATGTTTAGATCGGGGTAGGATCTTCATACACACGTAAATTCGTATTATTAAAAGAATATAGCTTAATTAAATAAAATGGAACAATGGTGAAGGAAGATTGTTTGTTACCTTATATTACTAGATAACGTTGACAGCAGGAGGTAATGGCTGACGCGTTTTCGCTTTTTCTTAGCGCGTACATTTCCATCTATTGGCACACACACTCAAAATCTGTTTTTTTAGTTAGAGAGCAGTCAACCTTCTACTTTTCCATCTTTTTTGAATCTGAACTCTCAAAAAAAAATCACATTCTTTTCGTGGAGCAAAAAAAAAAAAAAAAAAAAGGATGGAATCATTCTTCCCTTTTCACATAAAATTAAGGCCTTATACATATAACTTCTTGAAAATTTGCATGTTTCGGCCATACCTCTGATTTTAGAGAGATGACCATTGGCAGGCGGGAGAATTTTGGTACTCCCCTTGAGTGTTTCATAGGCCCGTCGGTACAATAGTGATTCCTCTTGACGCCGTGCTGTGTCTGGGAGGTAAAGATGCTTTTTCTTGTGAGGTCTTCGTGCCTATTTAAGCTCTCATAAATAAATGTGTCATATTATTGTTCTGACAATTTTCTCCATGACATTTTTATTAGGTGTAGTTAAATCATTCGTGGGAACGGAAAACCAAATATTTCCTTGACTGCCGTGGTTCACTTTGTTCCACAATTATCTATCTGTATGCGCTGATCCTAAAATGGATCATTAATTTGTATTGTTCACTGTTCACTGATTAAAATGATACCAAATACTCTGCTAATATGCAGAAAAAAAAACAAATACTTTTTTTTTTATATAGTGTGTGCTAGTTTAGATCTAGATGGTGGTATTTCTCACCATCATCTCTTCCCCCGACATTAGAAAAAAAAAGGTCCACAGTATCTTTTTTTATATATATATATATAGCCACAAAGTACTCGATGAAAGTCCATCGTCGTATTATATTGAAGATCAAAACTGAAAATGTTCACATGGAAAAGTCTAGGAACTTGGGATAAGCTGGGGTGTCACTAGGTTTGGAGTGTAAGTAGGTTTGCAACACCAGAAAAAAGTTTTACACATTGGTGAAATAAAGCGTAATCAAAAGTTCACTGTTGAAAAATCTGATGAAAGACATGACTTCTTCAGCAAGTTATCATGTGTAGTTGGTTTCAATTTCCATTGTTCCAAAAACATTTATTAAAATTTTGAGTTTTAATAGGTCCAAATCCAAATAAAGCAGGAAAATTTGAATAAGCCAAATAATAAAATAAAATGCCCGAGAGAAGAAAGAAAAAAAAAATTAATTTTCTTTTCCACTCTTATATTTTTAGTTATTACATACATATAAATTGGCAAATCTTTTATTTTAATTATTACAGGCTAATTAGGTACCCATACGTTGAAACACAATATACAGAATCATTTAAAACAAATACTCAATATAATCAGTAAACTGTATGCATTGTATAATTAATACCATACATTAAAAATATATATATATATATTATATCAAAAACATAGAGAGAAAATAGATATACATAATCTCACATGAAATGTCTCTCTTGAGCAAAAAGGTGAACATCTTTATTTTATTTTATATAATATACATAAAGAAAATGTTATGTGAAAAAAACATCTTATCATTCTTACTAAAACAATTTTGTTTTGGGATCTTATAAAAGGATGACTTTTCTGAATGAAAGATATTTTCAATAATATATTTTCATAAAAGAAACAGGTCTAAAAAATGAATTTTCCTCTTTCCTTTGCTACCAAAATTTTAATTATCCGTTGGTAAAATCAAAACAAGTACAATTTCACTGCCCGGCTCCTAGAATGAACAAGGTTGAAAGAGAACGAAGAAAAGAAAAAGAAGAAAAAAAAATCTCCTCTCTTTCCTATCGATCCATCAAATTGCTAAGGGGAAGGATTCCAAATGACAGTTACTGAGCTCACCTGTGGAAAAACTGACCCCCCCCCCTTTTTTTTTTTTTTTTTTTTTTTTTTTTACATTCGTATCCAGGTGTACACAAGGGAAGATTTGCGAAATGCATGTACTAGCGATCGTTGCTATCCCTCAGGTGTATGATTACTAAACTCCTGGATTTTCGACTCTACAAAAAGGGGTGAAATGTGTTAATTGCACGTGTAATTGGTGAAAGGTAGTGCAGCTATGATTTACAGCTAGGAATTATGATTTATGTTGTTAAAAATAAAAATTATACTGTGTGGTTAAAAAAAAAAGTCGTGTATACCCGGCTTGGATTTAAAAATAAATGGGGTATGTAATTAAATCTGTATATCTGCTTAATATTTTCTATAAAAAAAAAAATCGGTACACGTGTAACGTGGTCAAATCCGTTTGCATCGCACTATCTTCTCGTCAATTTATATATTTACTTATTTATTTATATTGTGTATAAAAACGTAATGTATTATAATATATATATTTTTTTAATATAATATTGATTTTCTAGTTACAATTTAAGTTAGCGAGAACAAGCGAGCGTTGCTTTGCACAAACGAAAATGTGCATGCAATTGTAAAATATTTATTTAATTATTTATTCTTCTTATTATTATTATTTTAAAATATATTAACGTGTAAATATACATATTTAAGGAATCGAAAGCGAGCGTTCGCTTTTCTTTTCTCTTATTATTTTTTGTTTTATAAAATATTACATATAATAGTTAGAAAAAAAAAGATTAAACAAATTCTTTTTTTTTGTAAAGTTTGGAAATTTAGTTAATTAGAAATATCTCAGCTAAATGCATTATTAGATGCTCTGCGCAGATAGTCTCAATTTCGCCTGCAAAAACGAGACTCTAACATCCAATAAATTGCTGAAATGATCATTGACATGTATCCAACACCTTTTTATTATTATTATTTTTTAAGTATGAAATAATTTACCTAAATATTTAAGGTATAAATTAAACATCCAATTTATGTTTTGTAATAATTGAAACGTTCAATGGTATTTTTTTTTTTATTTTTTATTTTTTATTTTTTTTTTTTTTAAATTATCTGAAATGTTAATCCTTAGGGACAACTAATAAATTTTTTTTTTTTTACTTGTTTGTTTTATAATATGAAATCGTACGATTATTCTAAAATTAAAATTGAAACGCGTTGTTCTAACCAAGTTATAGATTATATCAAATATTAAACTAAAATAATTTTGTAAAATCTGACCGATTTTTTTTTTGTTATAATAATTCAAGTGGATTCGTCAATCCGTGGCTGCAAAGGATGAATTATTATAAATATTGGTCAATATAAAATGTTGTATTATTATTATTTATATTTGTGTCGCCGAGTGAATAGATGTTGACTTGTAATTTTAAATCGATTAGTTATATGTTTTGTGCTACATATAAAGACTTTTATTTTCACTTTTAGTAGAGGGGGTAAGGTTATATATTAAAATTTTTTTTTGTTTTGTTATATAAATTAGTATAAAATGGGTTTGAAAGGGTGATACCCTGGCAAGGCTGCCTCTGTTTTTATTTTTACCGTAATTATTATTATTTTTTATTTAACGTGCATGTTTGTTCATAACTCCCTCTGACGAGCCAAATCCCTCAGTAGTACACTGTGTAGCAAAGAAAAAAAAACTTGCAGTATCCTCCCTAAATGATCTTTTTTTTTTTTTTTAAATAGTAACCTGTCCTCAATGTACTGTAAATAAACAATAATGGAAAATTATAAAATGTGTACTAAACTAAAGAAAAATAAGACATCTATAAACGATAAAAATTTAAAATAAATATATACATATTGCCTCGACAGCAATAAAAGAGAAAAAAAATTTCTCGCTTCCCTATCTAGGAATTTATGTGTATAGTCTGTGATTCCACTTTCGTTGGTGAGAATAATTTATTTATGTGGCGTTTAATAATCGCTTTATCTGGGAATGCAATTTCCTTTAATAGGTAATTGTTATTCCTAAGCTTCCTTACCACCTCGAATGGTCCCAAGAATTTTGGCTGAAGTACACCTGGTTTACCCACGACTTTTAAGTAGCATTCTTGTCCCGTTTGTAGAAATTTTACTTTTTGGACTGGAGTACTGTCGATGTACTCCGCCATCATTTTTTTTTTGGTTTTGTAAGGCTAATTTCTTTATTTCCTCAATATGTTGGACTCTATTTTTAAGGTAGGTTTTGACAATTATGTCTTGGTCAGGCAAGTGTATGGAAAAAGGAGTTCTTATTTCTCTACCGAAAAATAGAAGTGCCGGAGAAAATCCCGTAGCTCTGTGCGGCGTACTGTTATAATTAATTTAAAAAAAATCAATCCTGGTATCCCATTCTAAAGAGTTTTTACACATAGCCACAATTGAATTTTTTAATATTTTATTACTGATTTCACAGAGCCCATTACTGCGTGGATTATTCACGGACGTAAAATCTAGGTCTATGTTAAGAGAATCCATGTATTCTTTGAATAAATCAGAGTGAAAATACCGGCCATTATCCAATTTTATGGATCGCGCCAATCCGAAATTACTAAAATAGCGATTCGATACATTTAGAAGTGTTTGTGATTCACAATTGCGAACCGGTACAGCCTCCAAGAATCTTGATGTGGAATCAATAATCATAAATACAAATTTATTTTTGCGTAGCGTCATTGGAAGCAAACCAATTAAATCTATATGCAAAACTGATCCGATTTCTTCATCTTTGATTATTTTTTGTGTGGGAACTTTAATAGTTTGATGTTGTTTAGTCGTGTTACATGGTATACATTTAGTACAATAATTCTTTACATCCCTGTACATCCCGTACCAGTAGAATCTAGCTTTTATTATTTGATAAGTTTTAAAAAATCCGAAATGTGGTTTATGAGCTTCCTGTATTATTTCAGCTTTAAGTTTATCCGGAGCAATTAACAGTTCATTTGTATCAGAGCCTGGCTTTAATATTAATATTTCTTTTTGATTGAGAGTGAATTTTTTTGTGGTTTTGTTTTGTTTGTCAGTTTTAATTTTGTTTATTATTTTATTTAATTTTTCGTCTTCTAATTGTTGTAGTTTAATGTTTTCATCTGATAGAGCTTTGTTTACCGTAAACAATGAATTTTGCAATTTTTCTCTTGAAATTATATTATTAATGTTCCTCGAAACATAGTCAGCAGGATTTTTAGATCCCTCGATATGCTGAAAAGAGTAGTTAAAAGGGGACAAATTGTCCAACCACCTTGCTACAATGTCTGGTTGCTTTTCCAAATTAAAAAAATACGTTAGCGCTTTGGAGTCTGTATAAATATTAAATTTTCTCCCTGCGAGAATATGCTTGAAATACATCACCGCTTCATGAACCGCCAGTAGTTCGAGTTTGAAACTGGGGTAGTTCTTTTCGGGATCCCTAAATTTTCGCCCAAAATGTTCAATTGGCAGCTGTTCTCCGTCGTATTCTTGTGCTAAAATTCCAGAAATAGCTGTTTTAGAAGCGTCTGTGATTAAAATGAAATCTTTTGAGAAATCCGGGGGTTTTAATGTGGGATTTTTAACTATCGCTGCTTGGATTTCTTTGAAAGCATTTTCTTCTATGTCAGACCATTTAAATTTCACTTTGTCTTTAGTAAGATTAATTAATGGGTCAACTATTTTAGAATAGTCTTTAATAAGCGATCTAAAATAATTCGAAAGACCAAGTAGAGATTTAACTCCCTTCTTATTTTTAGGTTTAACTAAATTTTGAATTTTATCTATGTTTCTTTTTGAAGGAGACTATCCTTCGCTGTTTAGGGTGAAACCGAGAAATTCGATTTCTGACATACAGACTTGTATTTTAGTAGGCTCAATAGTTAAATTATTTTCAATAAAAGCTTTAAGGACTTTGTCTAACAGATCTAACATTTCTTCGAGTGAGTCGGCTGCTAGGATCACATCGTCAATAAAATAAGCGACTTGATCTTCATTAAAGTGGCCCAACACTTTATCAATTAATTCTGCAAACACCGCAGTACTGAGTCGCGTTCCGAAAGGCAATCTTAAAAAGGAGAATTTACCGTGCTCCGTTATGAAAGCTAATTTTTCAGTGTCTTCTTCACGTAAATTTATTTGGAAAAACGCACTGTGTAGATCCAGTACTGTATAATATTTTTTTCCACTCATTCTCCGCAGAATCTCTTTAATTTCGGGTATGGGGTACGCATAATTTTGAAGTATTTCATTTAAAAGTCTATAATCGACCGCCATACGATATTTAACTTCATTAGCCTGTTCGTTTTTCTGCAAAGATTTTTTTTTAACGAAAATAACAGGGAAAGCGTAATCAGAGTTGGATTTACGAATGATATTTGCTCTCAAAAGTTTTTCAATTTCTTTTTTAGCATACTCCTTAACATTGTGTGCAGTTTTGTATGGTTTAGTCTGCAGAGGATAATTATGTATTAAATTAAATCTTGGGACGACTAATGAAGATTGTCCGAGTGTATCGTAATTCTTAGAAAAGGCATGTGCATTATTTAGAAGTATTTTTTTTTAATTTTTCTGCTGTGTCCGAGTCTAAATGTTGTAAATTAAAGTCGTCTGATCTAAGTTCTGCTTTTCTCCGTTCACGAACTTGCTCTAAATTCAGATTATTAATGTGCACTACCTGCTTCGTTACTTCTTGACCCTCAGTGTCAACTGATTTTATTTCAAAATGTTTAGAAATTTTGCCAATGTTCATTCCCTCTGTTAAGATTAATTTTTGTTGTGATTTGTTAGTGATTATTATATGAATTTTATTATCCTTGGCAATTTCGTGAATTGATGTTTTATAATAAATTTTCATATTATGTTTAATCGGTTCCAAGAGTATTGTATTTGTAGTTGCGAATTTATCTGGATCTAATAGTAATGCAACAATTTTTTTTTTGCCTGGTAGTAACTCCGTTGTCTGTGTTAGTTTTGCTGTAACAAAATTTTTGTGCGAGATACGTTTTTTTTTCTTTTTGCGTATTGTTTCTTTATTTTGATTCTCATTAGAGTTAGCAGTTAAGTTACTTATCAGACTTTGAGGTTCATTTTCTAGAAATTGAAGTGCAATGTTTTTGTTTTTTAATTTCATGGTTTTATCTTCAAAATCTAGGATAATATTATTTGTTTTGAGGAAATCGAATCCCAATAGCATATTGTAGTTCCGACCAAAATCTTGAGTTGTAACATAGAATGCCCCCGATACAAAAACGTTTTCCAATTTGAAAGTTAATTTAATGCATTGCTTAAAAGAGATTGTCGAATTTGTTAATGTTTGAATTTTTACCTGGTTACAGAGATTTTTATATTTTACGTGTGCATTCTTTAATTGTTCGAACAATATAGGTGATGCCAAAGTTACTGCCGCCCGACTGTCTGTCAAAGCATTAATCTTAACACCATTAATTTCAAAAGTAATAATCGGAAGTTGAGAATTGTCATTACTTTTGACACTAGCAATAATTTTGTTATTTTTTTAGACCCGCAGTGAGACTTACGCGGGTGCCTTGTATTTGAGAATGTAAGTCCCGACTTTAGTTTCCCTTATTGTTACTAGAATTCTGATCATGATCTTTATCTTGTTTATTGTTTTCAAATGTCTGCTGTGAATTATTTTTTTTTTGTATAATCATGTTTTTTATAATTATTTTGCTTGTAGCCCCCTCTATGCCCTCTATAATTTCTTCGCTGGTCATATGATCTCTGTTCGTTGAAATTGCCTCCATAATTTCCGAAACTGGGATATGATATCGGCATAAATTGTTGGTGGGGTGGGGGTGGTGCATAGTACATGTACTGAGGAGCAGAATATTGCATAGGGTTGAAGTTTTGGTGCGTGTAATTTGGGGTTTGCTGAAAGTTTCCCTGAGCTTGTTGGTTTCCCCCTTGATAAAAATTTGGTTTTTCGATTTGAATATTCTCAGGAATTTTTTTATTTTCGTCCACGTAATTACTGCTGTTTTGTTCGTTGCCCTTGTAAAACCAACAATGTGGGTTCGTATGGGATGTGGATTTACAGTACTTGCAAAACCTAGTTGTATCATTGTTAGTGGCATTTACCTTTAATTTTATGTTATTTAGTTCCGCGGTTAATAATTTTATATTCTCTGCACTTTCTACATTGAGTTTAAGCAGTTCATTTAACAAATCAGAATCTTTAGTTTTGGAAATGTTGTTGATGTCCTTTAAATTGACATGTGAATAAGCCTCCTCTAATTTTAAGGCTATGTTGCACGCTGTTTTAAAGTCCGGCGGAGAGTTTTTTCTTACTTCCAGACTTAAATCACTACGAATTGATTCCAAAAACTGAGATAATTTGATCATTTCCATGAATGTAGAGCTGTTGTTAGCTCCTATATCTTGCCCACTTTTTTTAGATAAAGGTCTGCTGCCGCATTAAATTCTAATATAAATTCGTTCATGTTTTGTTCCGGTTTTTGTTTGAGATTGCAAAATTTCTTTTGCGCTTCTAGAAATGTGGTTTTGGGTTCGAATAATTGTTTTAACTTTGTTTTAAAGGTTTCTAAGTTCTGTTCCACGAACAAATTTTGATCCCTCATCAATTTATCTTTAGCAGGTCCTACAATTTTCGCCTTTAATATAGTTAATTTAGAATCATTATTCAATTCAGTTTTATTGATGAGATTGTCAAATTGTAAGAAAAAATGGTTAATATTTGCTTCCTTTTTTCCATCATAGTATGGAATCAGATTAATTAGGCTATCTGCATTTGGGGTGTCCATTGTAGTAATTTTAGGAGTAGCTTTTTCAGAATTTATAATTTTCTTCTCTTTCTTTTTTTTCTTATTATTATTATTACTATTATTACAAATAATATTAGTGTCTACAGTTTGATTATTTAATTCGCGTAATTGTTGTCTAGTTTTGACACCAGTATCTATTCTACTAATTCTTTGACTTTTACGCTTATTCATCCAATTAAAGTACAAAAATCATAAAATAGAGAGAGAGCAAAAAAAAAATTGTTTAACATAAAATAAAAGATACCCAATGGTGAATTGTTATGCACTGTTCGAGAAATTAATTATATATAATATATATCATTTCAATATTTGAGCATTATTATGTATTTATTTTATATTTGCTGCTGTTGCAGTATATGTAACACAAGTCATATTTTCAATTCTTTGTTAATACAAATCAATCCAATAACACTTATTATTATTTAATATATCATTATATATTTAGTGAGGTACCCAAAAAGAATTGCCAGGTATATGCATGTTACAGAGTGTATGAAGATTCCCCAATGAATGCTTAAAATTTTTTTTTCTTTTTTTTTTTTTTAATTAGTTGTTGAAAAGAGGAAAAAAATTTTTTTCAAAAGAATTAGAATTAAGAACATTTATGTTAGCAAAAAAATTTTTTTTTTTTAGTCTTAATATTGCATATATATTTTTATATTTAAAAAATTATACAATAACCTAAAGTTCTATTTCTAAAATTAAATTAATATATTAAAATAATTTAGAAAGAGGTAACGGTACCACTTCTAATTCGGTAAACCCTATGATGGAATGCTAGAGTGATCAATTAAATTATTTGAATTTAAGTCTGACTGCATAGGATTTACCACTATATTGCTGTTAATTGATTAATATGAGTATTTTAAATTATCCGAGACGTATAGTATTTATTTTGCACCTATGACTCTAAGGATCTGATATGATAATTTATACTTAGAAAATTTTATTAGACAAATTATCAATTAATTATAGAAAAGAAAAAGTTGCGTTGTGAATTATTTTTGAAGTTCGGATCCTCTTTGAGCCAATTACAATCATCAAAGGTTACCTGCAGAGAGTTATGTAACATTAAATATATAATGGCTTATTTTAAAACCTAGATTGTAATATTAAAGAAAACATTTCCTAAAATAAAAGACTTAATATTAATTCAATAAATTAAGTAAACAAAAGGAAAACTGACTAAAATTAATTGAATATAAAATTGAGTTTATTTACAAGGTAATTATAAGCATATGATTAAAAACAAATATAAATGTTTTAAAAAAATAAAAATATTCAATCCTAGTTGAGAACTGTATTCTCAACATTTATTTTCTGAGAATTACAGTTTATCTTACTGAATTAACAAATTCGATTTTGAAAGGCAGAGTTCCATACCCTAGAAGTATTTATTTGATTAGCCTTTTTATGTTTAGATCGGGGTAGGATCTTCATACACACGTAAATTCGTATTATTAAAAGAATATAGCTTAATTAAATAAAATGGAACAATGGTGAAGGAAGATTGTTTGTTACCTTATATTACTAGATAACGTTGACAGCAGGAGGTAATGGCTGACGCGTTTTCGCTTTTTCTTAGCGCGTACATTTCCATCTATTGGCACACACACTCAAAATCTGTTTTTTTAGTTAGAGAGCAGTCAACCTTCTACTTTTCCATCTTTTTTGAATCTGAACTCTCAAAAAAAAATCACATTCTTTTCGTGGAGCAAAAAAAAAAAAAAAAAAAAGGATGGAATCATTCTTCCCTTTTCACATAAAATTAAGGCCTTATACATATAACTTCTTGAAAATTTGCATGTTTCGGCCATACCTCTGATTTTAGAGAGATGACCATTGGCAGGCGGGAGAATTTTGGTACTCCCCTTGAGTGTTTCATAGGCCCGTCGGTACAATAGTGATTCCTCTTGACGCCGTGCTGTGTCTGGGAGGTAAAGATGCTTTTTCTTGTGAGGTCTTCGTGCCTATTTAAGCTCTCATAAATAAATGTGTCATATTATTGTTCTGACAATTTTCTCCATGACATTTTTATTAGGTGTAGTTAAATCATTCGTGGGAACGGAAAACCAAATATTTCCTTGACTGCCGTGGTTCACTTTGTTCCACAATTATCTATCTGTATGCGCTGATCCTAAAATGGATCATTAATTTGTATTGTTCACTGTTCACTGATTAAAATGATACCAAATACTCTGCTAATATGCAGAAAAAAAACCAAATACTTTTTTTTTTTATAGTGTGTGCTAGTTTAGATCTAGATGGTGGTATTTCTCACCATCAATATAAAATGTATATAACCGAAAATTCAACTTTAAATGCACAGAGATCAAAGATTTTTCTTTAAGAAAGTTTTTTCGCGTGTCAACCTTAAGACATAACAATCTTGAAAAAAGTCTAAATTACAGAAATCTGGTTTCTCATACTGATATATACTCAATCTTACTAGTTAGTGTTAGTTGGAAAACATTCTTCCCGCGGTCTTTTGTAATTGAACTAACAAAAGGGTTTATTAACAACTCTAGCTCTTACTCTTGATTAAATATACTGTGATTTGGAAAGTTGGATAACCGAAAGTCGGCTATACAAGACTATTCAACTTGGTTGATTTTCTCGACAATAAAACTACAACTGCATGCTCGTCAGACAGTCGTGCTCCATGAATAATCGAACACAAGAGACCAAAACAATTGCTGTATTATTAGTTCGATGCCTTTATCTTCGGCTGATAAGAAAACGCTTTTCAGTTAAAAAAAAAAAAAAAAGGAAAAGCTCCCGAAATTCTCTGATAATCTTAAATGCGTGATAAGGGGCTGAAATAATAAAAATATTTTATTTGGGTATTTCTATAAGAGGAAAACAAAAATGAAATTATTTTTAGCCCTTTCGTGACTGACGTCCGAATAATAGTACAGGTGTCTTTACATTTACTATTATGCTATCTTTACAATTACTATTGTTATTATTACCATGTAGTAACGATACTATACGTCCAAATTTACTATTACCACTTCATTTATGTTTCAGCATTTAGTAATAATTTTTTTTAAAAGTACGTCGTAAAGCTTCATACACTATTGCTGAGACTTTCGTTCCAAACACGAGTTTCCTTCTTTTAAAATTAAAAATGGGAGCTACTTATTCGAAACAATAATTTATGATAACAAAAGGAAAAAGTACTGGAAATTTGGAATGTCCATTTAATCCTCTTGAAGTAATAGTGCAGCATATTTTTCAAACATCTTCAAACATCTTATATTGTCTGTTGTGCTATTAATAGTACGCAAAATACTAGAGCTGTATTTATCAGATTAGCTTTTAATTACTTTTAATTTTTTTTTAATAAAGATAATTTTTTTCTCGAAATAGTTAAGTTATTATATGAAAAACACTTCGTTTAATAAAATACGTTCACCAAATACTTTTTCCCCTTGAAATGAGGAGGCATTATGCAGAATACATTATATGTATAACCTTTATAATTTTGATTGGTCAGGAATTTTGGCAATATAATGCATTGTCTGCTTTTATGAGAAAAGTAATTTTAACTAAAAATATAGGTTATTATATAAATTGAGTTTTTCTTTTAAGAAATTGTTTGAGAAACTTTTAATTATGCATCGTATATATTTTCTTTATTTAGGATGTCGCCGGCTTGTATGTTCAGTATACTTGGAACGAAGATATGCCAGAATTCATGTTAGTTATTTGGATGGTCGGATTCCATATGAAGCTACAGGTCCTGCTCTGTTTAGTCGTCATGTAACAGAGATTGTAGTGATTCAAAACTATGACACATATTTGGTCTCCAAATTTGCTACTGAACAAACAAAGCTTTTATTTCTGGGGGAAAAAAACAGTTACAAAAACTGCATTGTTATTATTTTTTAATATGTGAAAGCTTTAATGGTTCATACTACATTTAATTAATTCAAAGATCTTTTCTATGCGATTTAACATAGATACAAATGTGTTCGTTTTATCGACTATTAAAATAGATGAGTTTAACCATCACTGAAAACTTTATTATACATGTAGATAGGACAATTTTTAGGCAGTTTTCAAAATATTTTAGCAAATTTGTATTCAGCGCTATGTTGCTTAGATGTGCTCCAAATGTTTTGTGTAAGAAACATTATGGAAATTTAAAAAAAAAGGTAGTGTATCAACCATTTTCCCCAGTATCTTAATAGGTTTTGAACAGATACTTTCATTGATCCCGGTGAATTGATACGCACCTGCAGTGCAAAAGGAACATTTAAGTATATTTTCTAGTTCAGAATAGCTATTTTCTGACACAACCATATACTCACATTCCACATAAGTAAAAATACTAGTCGGATATGCCAATCGCAAAACTTTCTTCGATCTTATACATGTCAATACTTCTAAAAGCGTAATAATTTTTTTTTCCTTTCATTTCAATTTTTTTTGTCAATAAATGTTTCAAAACCATGGGAGAAGGGGGAGGGGAGAAATTTCGTAATGATGTCTAATCAACGAGTAATGCATCAACAAAGTGAAAATTTTTGCTTATTACAAATATGCAAATTAAACCTAGATTTTTTTTCAACAGCTACAGCACCCGTCCCGAAAATCTAACAAGATTCACTATCACGGCGCCACTTTGAGGCCGATTTTTTTCCAAAATTTTATACAAACCTCGGGCTATTACATTACATCTAAATATAAAATTTCGTCGAAAAATATTCATAAACTTTTCACTTAAACTACAAAAAATCGAGAAAATCGCACAAAAATCGCTATCACAGCTCTCTTTTTTTGAGGGAATATTCTCATTTTCAACTGGGACCTGACGTCCATGTAGTGAAAAACATGTATATGAAAGTTTGGTTGAATTCAATCCAAAATGTCGTACACTTTTCCGATGATTACAAAAGAGAAATCGCTATAGCAGCGTCCCCTTCCGGGGAATCTCACCAATTTCTACTGGGACCTGGGCGGCCATAGTCAAAAACATATATAAATTAAGTTTGGTTCAATCCTATGCATAACTTCGTACACTTTCCGATGATACAATAAGGAAAATGCCACAAAAATTGTTATCACAGAGCCTCCTTCCGGCGGAATATCCCCAATTTCAACTGGCACCTGCTGGCCATATCCAAAAAAATATATATGATGTTTGGTTCAATTCTATGCATAACTTCATACAATTTTCGATGATAAAAAGAGGACACACAGACACAGGGACACACAGACACAGAGACACACGGACAGACAGACATTTTGTAAAAACATGTCTTTCGGGATCTCTGACCCCTAAAACGTGTAAATCCATCGAAAAACTTTTCGATTACAATGCTTTCTTCTGTTATAGATAATAGAAAATAAAAATCCTGATAAAAGTAATATATTTTAGAAGAGATTATCAAAATAAAATATTTTAAATAATTTTGTGGGCATGAAAATAAGCTAGCATCTAAAAGTATCTAGTAGCAACCCTCGACAATTTACATCAAGATGTTTTTGTAAATTAGTCGCATTGCTGCCAAGTCCCGTACCACTCTTTTTAAATAGTAATCTTTGTCTTATTTAATCGCACAAATTCTGTCATCAAATAAAACGAAGTTTATTATTAAAAAAATATAGTAGTACGAGACATGGCAAGTTATGTAACTAATTCACAAAAACATGTCTTGCGTGGCACGTCTTTTCAGCGCATGTGGTTAAAGATTTATTTTATTTACTGAAGCGAAACATTGTTTATTTTTTCCAATAACAGATAATAACAATAACAGACCCATATAAGAATATCTGACAATTTTGTTCGTGCACTGTTGAAAATTATTCCGTAACTCGTAATCAAAAATGAGCAGAAGAGAAAGAGCTTATTTATTTCAGGGCATGAAAAGAGCAAAAGAGCTTCCTTCCTTTCCTTTCACTTCAAGTGGAAGGAAAAGAAAGATTCAAGAACAGTCTTAAAATATAGAAGATATTAGATACTTCACCTATATACGATATTTTCTAGTAATTCTGTAAAATACCATATAAAAATATCAATTTATATTATTCATAATAGGACAAAATATATTAACTGGGATCGTAATTGTCAGTGTACAAAGCATTAAAACAAGTAATATAAAAACTTTTTTTTTACGTCAATTCCTACTTAGGTCAAATAGAAATTTTTTTCCAGCGATCTACACGCTTCGCCACTGACGGTATTTATTCCTAAATTTATATCCTGCTAAATATCTTACATAAGAGAAATTTTTTAAATGTATTAAAAATTAAAAAATAAATAGCTAAAATACCAAACATTAATAGCTCGAAAAGTATTTCTCTCAAAATTGTTAGACAAACTGCATTAGAAAGTTAAAAAAATTGTATTTTTCTTGATATAAATTTAAAATCTAATGATTATGCCGTTTTTCAAAAATTACCAAACTTTACAATAAAGTGCCATAGCGATGTTACAGTTAACGATAATACAGTTTTTTCAAATATTAATTAATTAATTAAATTTTATTATTTAATTTTAGTTTTATACTTCATTTCTGTTCAAAAGTATAGACTCACTCCACATTTATAGTCGTCTTCACCCGCGAGCCGCCTGATCTTCGTCCGTGAACAGCCCCATTATCTTTTTACGTGTGAAGGTGAGACTATAAATATGGAGTGAGTCTATACTTTTGAACAGAAATGAAATATAAAATTAAAATTAATTAATTTAATTTAATTAATGAATTAATATTTGAAAAAACTGTATTAACATCCAGTACAAGTTTAAAAAATTTATTTGAACTTGATAGGATGAATAGAAAATATTTTATTAACGATTAAAAATTTGAACAAGATATATAAATATATAGAGAGTGTGAGCTAATAGTAGGAATTGAAAAAAAAAAAAAAAAAACTTTCATTCAAACGAAACTCTCTACATTGTAGTAGTGCCGGCATAAAATGTACGTTTTAAACATTTTATTCTCTTTTCTCTGTTTTCCAAAAATATAAATCTTTCATAAAACTTTATTTGTGTGTGAAAACATGCTTAAAATGTAAGCATTCGTCCACTCGCAGGGTTCATTTATTTCAATTTAAATGCATTACAGAGAAATTATTCCCAGTGTTTTTTCTAAGAAATGAATGGAGATACATTTGCTTGAGTGCACTGAATGCTTTAAAAGATTCATGCGGTATAAAACACACAGAAGTATTTTGTTAAGTAGTTTTAATTAAGGTGTCCAACTACGTTTCAATAGCCAATTATCGGCAAATATCACAAAATTGTTTTATTTTTTATTTGAAAGACCGTACAATTTCAATCCAAAACGTTTTTTTTCTTCGTATAACCCTGGAAGTGTAAGATATGGTTGTTTTTGTTTAAGCTGTCAAACCGGAAATGTGTACTATTTATGTAATCTTAAGAGAAAAAAAAACTATCTTCTAATATAAGATGAACAAAGTACAACATATAAACCTAAAGATTTTTAAGAATTTGGGGTGAATATTTTTAACAGATTTTAAGAAATAAAAACTTAAATATCTGAGAATTTCCTGAAATTTTATACATTAACGTACATAAAATGTATTAAAAAACACCAAAATGATAACTTGAATGGATGTATCTCTGGAAGTTTCTATTTTAGCGCTTAAATTGTTACATTTTTCATTACATTTTTAGTAACTGAAATTGTATATAGCGAAAAATAGTAAGCGATCATTATTTTTGTCATGAGAATATTTTTGTTACGTATCAGATTCTGCATTACTTTTCTTAAAATTGTAAAAATGAAAAAGAAATTGCATTAAAATACTTTATTTAACAAATGAAATTTTCATTTTGTAAACTAATGTATTTGAAACATCATTATTATACTCTTTTTGTCTTTATTTTAAAAAATGGGCGTCAAACATAGTGGGATATACCTTAAAAAATGGGTGCCAAACGTAATGGGATAACTTAAACAAAGTAGTATGAGTAAATGTGTTTGTAAATAAATGAGTAAACCATTACTGTTGTTTTCTTTTACAGATTATTATTATTATATATGTTTTTAGCAAAAATTTGTCTTCGCTTTTTTTTTCTAAAAATAAAACTTCAAATGTAATGATTTCCTGGATTTGTCCAGGATAGCTTTGTTGATAGGTCGTTGGCTGCTTAAGCCAAGGTCCTGGGTTCGAATCTCGGCCTATACACTTTTTCACTCAGTTGAGAAAATTACAACTCGTACGATTTCTTTATCAATCAGTATTCGGGAGGGACATCTATGCTCAACAGACTTAGCCTCCTCGTCTGAGCAGTCTCTCTTAGGCTGTGAAAATCAATCAGCATGCTTGTGTTCAAATAATAAAGTGTAATTACGTATCCAACGTTTATTGGAGTTATTTTATCCGCGGTTTATTCTGTTGAGCTGTTTCAGATAACAGAACAAATGTCATTGCCAAAAGGTTGTCTGTGTGAATTGTGTCCTCTGGATTTGTCCAGGATACCTTAGTTGGTACATGGGTTTGAATTCTTTCCTGGACACTTTTTATTCAGTTGGGGGAATTACAACTCGTATGATTCTATTAAACCAATAGAGTACTGATTTCATATTACATTCACTCTAATTCAATGTGTATTTCAAACGTTGTAGAGTATGACGGCAGTATTTCGTTAAGAAAAGGGTTTTATTTAAAATATAATGCATTGTATGGCTATGTATGGTTATATCAGAGCCATTTATTCATCCCATAGATTATTTATCTTTATTTTAATTCAATTCATAGAAACATTTTACTTGTTCTTTGTTTTATCTAAAAAAGAGGGAAAAAAAGCGAAGATTCCGCATTAGTTTGAAGCAAAAAAGAACTTCTGTAGAAAAAAATTAATCGTCATTTTAATAGTTCTTAAGTAATATTGTAGAATTTTGATTAAAATAGCTTATACGTTACATATTGGTCGATGAATGGGCATATATGTTTAAATCACGGCAGTCGTTCCATCTTACGGTTCATTTATCTTTTTTATTAATTGACTACAAAAAAGTTATTTTCTTTGTTTTTTGTTTCTAAGTCTTTCTTTCTTTCTTTCTTTTTTCTTTTTGATTTCACATCAACGTTCTGCGTGACTTGTCATCAACGAAGTGAGTCGTAAACATGACAAGATTAACAACTTCGAAGCTTCTATGGTTACCTAGAAGAAAACGAGGAAAATGTTTACCTTTGTAGGTGCGCGTTCTTTAAGAAACTACAACTGTATAGTTGCAACTGTGATATTAAGTGAACTTTTGAGCTAAAGCATGCAAATAGCATTATCATAAAACAGATACTTTTAAACTTAAAAACGTAAAGATATAGTTTAAATATTGTAATGATGACTTAGCTCATTCATAAACACATATGAAAGTTTCATACATCAAAACTTCCATTAATATATACATATATACAGGGTGTCCCAAAAATATTGACCTCGGCTTTTATTCTTTAAATATTGATCGTAGACATATATTATAAATTACAAAGTTACGTAAAAAAAGGTACAGAATTTTATGAAATCGAATAAAATTTTCAGGGGATTAAATTAGAAGAAATGCAAAATTAAAATTTTTATACGGCCTCCGTACAAAAAATCCTCCCCCCCCCCCCCCACACAATGAGTAAAATGTACCCCATACACTAATAAGGTCATGCACAAAATTTCAGCATTTTATCATAAAAAGTCGCAGCGATATGAAAATACATAAATGCTGACTTAAACCATTTTTCGATGCTTGGATATGAGTTTGCAAATGGGTAAAATCATGTCGGATGATCGCGTTTCAGGGGTCGTACACAAATTACGAAAGAAAACAATGATTACATAAATAGCTGTAAATATTTGCATTTTAATTTATGATTAACCCCTCACCAACTTTGTTTAAACATATCTCTGCGACTTTTTATAATCGTATGTATGGAAACATATGGCCCACCCTGTAATTTTTTTACAGTTATCTTGAATATACACTAATGGCAGTCAGTAAATTTCGCCTAAAAGCATGTAGAGGATAGTTATATTAATTTTCAAACATGCCTTAAGTTTATATTTAAAGAGTTTTTGCATATCAGCTCAGATCATTTATTGCTGGTATAACCTTGTCGTCTAACGAGAAAATATATCTTTTGCATGTTTTCAAGAAGGTTAGATTCGTTCTTTTTAGAAGTTATGCATTATTTATTCATTTATTTATGTCGCAGATAAAATGTTAATTTTTACACGAAAAATCAGCAAAAACAATTCTTAGATAAGATTTGAAAACCTTATTTTAAAAAGAAATTTCATCATACTTCTTTAAATAAAAAATTACAAATTATGAATGTTACAATTACCAATGGCCTCAGATACCGAGTGGTCGAGTTTGCAATCGGAGAATTCAGGAACCTGGAGGTCTAAGCTCTCAACTCAACTCTCATATTTTGAACATAGTCAAGCTCATGCACCACGACATGTACAGATATCTATTAGAAACGAAGAATTTTATCTCTTTTTACTTTTTAAAGAAAGCTAATGAAGCTAATGATGATCAATATTATGCTTGCTACCTCATGAAGCACCAATATAGTGCATACTAATATTACTATGTGTATAGTAATATAGTGTAATATAGTGCATAAATATCTACTTGTTGCCAAGGCCAATGTTTCGAATCGGGAGACACTGATGAAAAACAGTTTTTTTTATCGAACTAAATTTACGAGAATTACGCAATTCCTAAAGAATAAAGTGTGAAGTTAACTAAACGGTATCTTTGAAATAATTAACATTTATTTAGCTTAACACTAGAACCGCGGGAAATTGTACTAAAATTTTATAAAAATATTTCGAACCAGAAATTTTATTTAAAACTATTTAACTTATTTATTGAAGTTATTTTTGGGTAGCATATATTTAATTTACTTTATGAAAAAAAAATCTGGTGCGAATCAACATCTACTCATTTGGTACGGGTCTAAGTGACCCGTCATCACGGAAGGAGCATACTACTGCAAAATCTTCAAAATATTCCATTTATATTCCATTATTCGATATATTCCGTTGTAATTAGGGGTCCGCTATAAAGTGGACAAAACAGCTAACTAGTAATATAACAATTAATTGCATAATACATAATTATTATATCATGATAATTGCATAAAGATATTATGCAAATATCTTTATGCATATAAACAAAGTCCTTTTAGTGACGAAGCCCCCCGGCATTAAAAATGGAACGAAAGTTCTAAAAGTTAATAAAATTCAAAGTATTATAATTCGATAAGTTTTGGTGGTATTAGAATTGAATTTTTACTATTTTACTTACCAAATCATGGAGAAAAAATTTCTAAATGTAACTTATGGCCGCATAAAAAAATTAAATTTCGCACATTTTTAAAAAATAAACTATTTTGGCCTAAATGGATTTTCACATGATAATGAGCTATATTTGAAACATTTTTGCAATTGGAACTATACTTGTACAATTAACGGTTTAGGAATTATCTATTGGTCAACTATAAAAAGGGGCACCCTGTATGTAGTCGTAGTGTTATACACAAAATGGATTGATTGGATTTTTGAACAACCTTATTTATTTCGTTGCGGATTACGCCCCTTACTTTAATTGCAGTATGTTTCCGTTCATGTTCCGTACATTCTTAATTAACTAATATATATGTGGCGATACAATGGGCTTTCCCTACACTGATATGTATAAAATAAAGACTGTAAATATCTCTTTCAAAGTTTATATTCATTTTCATAGTCAAACTGTTTTTTTTTTAATCAAAGAAACCCCCTGCGTGCCTTAAAAGCTCAATAACAAATGCGCTGTCTTCTTTTTCTTTTTTCTTTTCTTTTTCTTACTTTTTTTAATAGTACAAAAGCATTAATTACTGCTTAGATGCTGTTGTAATCTTTTCGATGTAAAGTATTTTGAAATCTAACTTTGTAGCGCTTTAGTGACTACCAAAGATTTCATGTGACTAATTTGAGTTATATACGTAGAAAGAAAAAGAATTCTTTTATCTTTCAGATCGGTGACATTAAAGAAGTATTTCATTCTTCAAAACCACTGGAGCATAAAATAAGAATTGTCTAATAAAGAAAAGATAAATTCATAGGTGTACGTACCTCTAAAGATGTAGTAGAACCATAGACATTGAGTAGAACCAAAACAATGGTTTGCGTGTTACCACTTTTATCTTTTTGCATCTTTTCTACACAGCTGGTGCAAAGCATAGCTATTTTATTCTGGCATTATCCAAAAGATATTTGATTCCCTTTCATACAGGTTGTTTGTTGTTAAAGGATTCTAAACTGCGAAACATCACAGGGTTTATATTTTTATGTCACTAGTCGTCGATATCTTTTATGAAAAATATAATAAAATAAATTTGTTCAGTTTACTTTAAGAACACATAGTGTAAAGGAAAGTGTTGTAAACATATGATTTGTGTATGTGCGTGTGTGTGCATGTGTGAGTGAACACGACAACTCCCAAACGATACTTCCGATTGAGCTCCCTTTAAGCGAATAGGTTATAGACCATGTCACAAAAACTGTCTAGACTTTCGTAAAAAATCGGCTGACAAATTAGGTATTTAACCCATGTTTAAACCATTTTAAAACCATTTTGCGACATATTCTATAGAGAAAATCATCAAGGAAATGTGACAGAGTGTAAGTGATGAATATTGCAGCGATGTTATCAAGCATTAGTAGGTTAGAAGTAACGTCTCTAGTTTCAAAACGAGAGGTCTAGTGTTCGAATCCAGCCGATTCCGTTGTGTCAGAAATTTATAAAAATTATATTTTTATTTCTTTATTTTCTGGACACGTATGAAAAGTCGAGTGGAGTCACTTCAAATTTTTTTTAGTTCTTTAACCTTTTGTGCTTCGACAATACTTTAAATACCGTAAATAAAATTTGGAATAAAATTCCTTTAGCACATCGATTAGCAGTTGTACAATTTAGGATGAGTTCTAATATTCTTTAATTCCAAAATCATTATTCATAGTACAAAGCAAAATACTTTTAAAATGATAATTTATTTTCCAATATGAACTGCTCCACTTTCTTGATGTTCAAACACATGGCATGGAAAGTTTCAGTTCTCAAAATTTTCAACATTTATATGGAAGACCATTATAATTGTGCATTTTTTAATTCTATAAAAGGTTAAACATAACATTAAATATATATATATTTCAGTAGTTTTCAATATTCCCCAAAACCCCTATAAATACCAGTTTAGTTTATTAATTTTAATAGACGAAATCCTTCTAGAATTTATTTAATGACATCATAAATACTCTCTAACGCATTTTCAAAAATTCGGGAAAATTTTTTTGGAAAGGGAAATTTTCAATAATTCGTAATTTGTGACCTAAAGGGTTAAAGAGAGCGCATATGTGTTGCTCTAGACGGTACCTCGGTAACACGGTTACAAATTTGAACAAGTGAAAAAGCACATTACAATAAGAAATGTTGGTGGAGAAAAGCCCATTGTTTCACTCAAAACTCAACATATTATTTTAATTCAATAGACTTACCCATCACATCATTAATTAAACACAATTGTTCTAATTGGTAAATAAATCATAGGAGTTGGGATTTTCCAACTGAGTGAAAAGGTGGCCAGGCCGGGATTCGAACCCAGTAACTTAGCATAAGCTGTCAATGCTCTATAAATTGAGCTATCCTAGACAAATCCGACGGTAACAATTCATTCAGACATCCTTTTGATAATGACGAATATGAAACAGCTCAATTTATTCTGTTTAGATGTTTCAGATAACAGACTAGATGTCACTATCAAAAAGTTGTCTCAGTGAATTGTGTCCGCCGGTTTTGTCCAGGAACTCTCAGTTGGAAGAGCGTTTACAGCTTAAGCCAGGGTCCTGGGTTCGAATTCCTGCCTGGACACTTTTTCACTCATTTCGAAAATTACAACTCCTAAGACTCACTTGCTTTGTCTAAAATGTGATTGTAGTTAGCCACCATCCACATCCAAACAGCTTTGAACTAGAAGTTCCATATTCCTGAATGTAGTTGACATTACATACGGTGTCACTGACCGAATTACTCTGCATCTGCAAAATTTTCAATGGTATCTTCGCAAGTCACACAAAGCAAGGAAATTTAAAATTTCATTAAAATATCTTTATTTTTTTTGTCCCAAAAATTAGTCTAAAACACCAATTCATCTTAAATAATATTAAGTTACATAGACACACACTTTGATACAATGACATTTACCTTAAATAATATACTGTAGTCTTTCCTAGCATATGTTTAATCTAAAAACGCAAAATAAAAAGTAATAGAAAATAATCCAATTACATAAAAAACTGTCTTATTAGAAGATTTTATTTACTTTCCAAAGTGGCTAAAAAATTAAAATAACCTACAAAAATGAAAGTTTACATTTTTCTATCTTAACCACTCTGGCGCCTATAGAAAATCTGTAACTGTGAAAGATTTCAATTTTATATTTTAAATTTAAAGTTTCATTTTCGTACGAAAAATCAAATATCATATTTTGTTAATTCCCTTTTTTATGCAAAGTGCACACAATAATAATAAAAAAAATACTTTTTAATTTTCATTTTTGACAAAAATATAAATTTCTTCTAATTTTATGCGTAAATAAAATCTGCAGATGAGACAGATATTTAATATTTCTAACAGATAATTAATAAAAAGAAAACTGCCCAGTAAAACTGAGGGCATTGAGCTCACAGGCTATTCACACTAACTGTATATTATACTCGTATTTCAAAGAATTTGAAATAAGCCCCTCGAAAAATAGAGAAATCGACAATATATTAAGGGGGGTCATCCCCCTGTTACCCCTCATAGTTAACTAATGAACCCCTTAAACTAATCAGGGAAGCCTCCTATTACAATGAATATATGTGTACAAAATTTGAAGAAAATCGGATAATGCTGCATGAAAAACCCATTTATCTAAATTAAGGGGGGATTAGCCCCCCTTCCCCCTTTATACTTAACCAATGAACCCCCAAAACTATTCAGAGAAGCGCATTATCACGATGAACCTATATACAAAATTTGAAGAAAATCGGATAATTCTGCTTGAAAAACCCATTTATATAAATTAAGGGGGGATTAGCCCCCCGTTCCCCCCTTTATACTTAACCAATCAATCCCGAAAACTAATCAGGGAAGCGTCTTAACCCAATGAACCTATAAACAAATTTTTAAGCAAATGGGATAATTCTGCCTGAAAAACCCATTTATATAAATTAAGGGGGGATTAGCCCCCCGTTCCCCCCCATTTATACTTAACCAATCAATCCCGAAAACTAATCAGGGAAGCCTCTTATTACAATGAATATATGTATACAAAATTTGAAGCAAATGGGATAATTCTGCATGAAAACCCCCTTTATATAAATTAAGGGGGGATTAGCCGCCCGTTCCCCCCATTTATACTTAACCAATCAACCCCGAAAACTAATCAGGGAAGCGTCTTAACCCAATGAACCTATAAACAAATTTTGAAGCAAATGGGCTAATTCTGCCTGAAAAACCCATTTATATAAATTAGGGGGGTGGATTACCCCCCCGTTCCCCCCTTTATACTTAACCAATCAATCCCGAAAATTAATCAGGGAAGCGTCTTAACCCAATGAACTTATAAACAAATTTTGAAGCAAATGGGATAATTCTGCATGAAAAACCCATTTATATAAATTAAGGGGGGGATTAGCCCCCCCGTTCCCCCCCTTTATACTTAACCAATCAATCCTGAAAACTAATCAGGGAAGCGCCTTCACACAGTGAACCTATAAACAAAATTAAAAGGAAAACGGAATAATTCTGCCTGAAAAACCCATTTATATAAATTAAGGGGGGGTTAGCCCCCCCGTTCCCCTCCTTTATACTTAACCAATCAATCCCGAAAACTAATCAGGGAAGCGCCTTAACACAGTGAACCTATAAATAAAATTTGAAGAAAAATGGATATTTCTATGAAGAGTTATCGCGTTACGTACGTACATACATACGTACATACATACAGAACCGGCGGGCACATAAGCTCTCAGGCTTTGATAGCCTGTGAGCTAAAAAAAGAAGTCCGATTCAACACCTTCATACGCTATCGCAAACTTAAAATGGGTGATGTAACATTAAATAAGCTGTATATTTGTAAAAAATAAAATATTTGAACATTGGGAATTGCGAACACAAGGAGAATTGCTTTGAGATCTATAAGCTACTAGGCTGTTTGTCTCGAATGATCCATATTTTTTATTCACAGAAATACATACAAGACGTTGACAAATTACATAAGTCTTATTATTGACAAGGACGGGATAGACACCAGGAAGTAGACGGCAATGAAGACACACACACAATGACATTCATGCCTTACCAGGATTCGAACCGGAGCCCTCACCGTGGCGGTCGCCTGCGCTACCAACCACGCTGCAGGGCTGGTGCCAGCTACTGGGCCAATGTTGCCGGGTTCGAATCCCGACACATCCGTGGGTGTTTGTAGTGGGTCGCATTCCTCTTTAGACAGAGGTTCCGGTTTGTTTGACCCTCTTATGTAAAAAATGGCCGTAGCGCTCCCAACAAACCAAACCAACCTGATTCAACGAAGCTTGTTATTACTTACCCATCTTACGTAGTATAGGGTAAATCTTGTAATCGTTTTAAGAATTTAAAAAAAAAAATGACGGATTTACACGTTTCAGACACTAGAGATTCCGAAAAACATATTTTTAGAACACAAAATTTGCCGTCCATCTGTCTGTGTGTCTGTGTGTCTGTAAACGCTCTATCTCTCAAACAAATTGAGATAGAGGCTTAAAATTTGGTATGTACTTAGTATGTAATAATGGGAAGAAGCTTATTGAATTTCAGTAACCTCGATTATACGGAACTATTTTTTTCGGACTCTCGAAATATTCGTTCTGATAAAAGGTATATAAATTTTTTCGAAATTGTTTATTTTAAGGAGTGAGTATAAAAGACAATAAAAAAACATAAATGTTGCATAAAGAATGAAGTAGATCGGATAATTAGTTGCCGAGATATTTGCAATCATATTTTCCACACTCTTTGATATTTCATCCAAATTTCAATTCAAAGATATATTTTAATTGGAAATGAGATGCTTAATCTGACGCAATAAACCGTTAGTTAATATGATTATCATTTTTGAAGTTATAAGGATATTTCTTTTATGCAATTCAGTAATAGAGCATTTAAAGTTTATGACGTCATCAAGCCACGATTTTATTCGAATTGCAATGTATTTTATAAGTAGTATACACATGTTTTATTTTCATATTTTATATTATGCATATCCATGATGGGTAAGTATTACGGTGGCCCCTAACAACTAGTTTTGAATAGTTTAAGTTCCATTTTCATGAATTACTTGAATAAATATCACTATTTTATCGTTACTTTTATTTACAAACACACAAAACCTTATTCTTATTCTTATTTTACTGGACACATAAAATTGTAGATAACTGAAAATAACATGAAATTACAAGCTTCTCTGACTTACCTCTTCAGCACAAAAAATACAGAGTGTTTCTGAAACCTTGACACAGTTTAGAAATTAGTATAAGAATAAGTATATAAGATAGGAACTGTAGGTTTGTAGCTGATATATTAAAGTTTTCTATAGTCTACAAACAAGGCCCAACTAATCCTACGTCTAGTCCTGGGGCAGTTCATATACTATATACAGTTCAGTCCCATGACCTTTTTTTAGCCGCAATTTGCACTGATTTTAAGGAGAAATTCCTTTTTTTTGGCTTTGGGGGTTCCCTTGCCATAATCAGGCCTGTCAATAAATTTCCGTATGTGCATATGTCGTTGCATAAACAGCTTGCCGATACTCAATTTAATGCTGCAAATATCCCGCAAATTTCCCGTTTACATTCGAAAATTATGTCCTAACAAGACGTATTTCCACAATGTTGGGGTACTATTGCTTAAAACGTTTTAAGGTATCCCACTACGTTAACATTCATCTTTTTAAATAATGTAAAAATGAGTATAACAGTGATTGTTTCAAAAAAATTAGTATATAAACAGACAGTTTCGTTTGTTAAAAAAATAATTTTGGATCAAATTTCATTTAATTTTTTACAATTTTAAGAAAAATAATACAATGTTTCATACTTACTTACTAAAATGTCCTCGCGACAAAATAACGATAATATACTAATGTTTTTCAATAAATATGCATATCGAGTTCCTAATAATATAATGAACTGCTATCTAAACCACACCATAAAATGTTGATATACCCATTCAATTGATAACTTTGGTAATTCTTCATATATTTTCTGTATGTTAATTTATAAAATTAGCTATAAAATTTCCGGAAATTCTCAGATATTTAAACCGATTGTTCATTGCACTCGCAAATCGCTTTAATTGTAGGCGATCGGTTTTATATAATTTTAACAATAATTTTTTATGGTAGCACGTTTTTCGTAATCGATTAGCATGAAAATAATTTTTTTCAGAAAATACATTTAAAGGTATTTGTTGCTGAAAATCTATTAGAAATATTCACCCCAAGTTCTTAAAAATCTCTAGGTTCTTATGTTGAATCATCCTTAATCTTGATATTAGAAGATATTTCCTTTAATATTTCTTCTGAAATCCACACTTCCTGTTTCAAAGCTGAAACAAAAGCAGTCATAACTGCTCTATTCAATGAGCGTACAAAGAAAACAAAAACCGTTTTGAATAGCTAATTGTACAGTCTTTCAAAGAAAATAATATATACTATTATGTGGTATTTCTCGAAAATTGGCTTTTAAAATATATTTTGTTATCAAACCAGGAATTTCATTACTCCAGAATGGGCCAAATGCCCCGAGCGCCAAAAGAAGATTTGGTTTGCCGTTCGGTACAAAAAACAAATAACAAAATTTAGCCGAAAATATCATATAATAGGACAATGTAAAGTAAATATGTATTCGTTAATTTTATAATCTTTGATTTGAACAGGGCCGCTTTTTCCATTACGTGTCTGCCTCGGGCGCCAGAACAATACTCAGTTAAAGAATTTATCCAAGCTATTTGCAATACACTGTCCCAATTAGGTTTGAATTGGTTCAGTATATCGAACATTATTGTGATGACAAATTTTGATTGTTTTTCTTTTGTGTGTCCCTGAAAACAAACTATAAGATCTACATACTTGATGAACGAACTCATCCAAGATACTTGCCAGATCAATACGCTGTCTAATTAGGTTCGAATCGGTTCAGTATTTTGGACGTTATCGTGATGACAAGATTTGCATTATACATATATATATATATATATATATATATATATATATATATATATATATATATATATATATATATATGTATATATATATATATATATATGTATGTGTATATATATATATTAATATGAAGTGATTGCAAGAGATAGATTTCTAACGAAATCAACCTAAAAATCTTAGATTAAACAATTATTAAGATTAGACAATTACAATCTAACAATTATTTCAAATTTATAATAAAAATTAAAGGATGCATTAAAAATTTCTCTTTATAAATTTATTTTTGAAAGGAGGGAAGAGGGGGAGGCGACAAAATTCATGCTTGCCACGGAAAAAAAAAATCATAGTTTTGGACCTGCAATAACTGGTAAAGCTCATGTATACTAGTGATAAAGTCTCGAAGCTGTAACAGATACGTATTAGTGAGGAATCAAATTCAGGAAAATGTTCAGCTTAAGAATAAAGTCGTTTTTCTCAAAATATCCGATTTGAGATAAGAAAAGCTTTATTAACAAATTTATGATACAAGATAATTCAATAAGCTAAAAATAGCTGTCTTGATCTTTATGGGATGAATGAGTCTTCCTAGGATAAGTTTATTCATTTCAGGAAAATGAAAGCTAAAAGGCTCTTATATTTATCTCATTTTAGAGTTTGGGGAAGGAGATATTTTTGAAAGAATATAATAATAATTAAGTATATTTCCTTAAAAATAACTTTACTTAAAACATATATCTTCTAGAGCTGATTCGCAAACATTTATAATACAGAAATTCACAACCTGGAGACTTCAGAAAAAAGTAAAGTGTTATATAACTCGCAAATTGAACATTAATGTTAAATGTTAAAAATTTTAGCATGAGATTTACGCACAGATTTTCTTATAACATAAATAGAAATGCATAGAAAATTCAATATGAGTTTGGAAATGTCCCTGACTACTGACGAAATTCATGAATCGTGAATTGCTTAAAGGGACTGACTCATCAATTTTAAACATTCAAAAAATTAATTTTTTTGGTTTTCATATTTTTAATATTATATATATGTAATTCTAAATCAAATAAAACAAACCACAAGAAGATATTCAAATTAGAACCGGGTCAATTTTAAATTGATAATATGTACTTTAACACAAACTTCAGTGGATCTTTAACTTTGTATGCGTTTTTCTCAACACGTGCTTTTGCTACTTGAGTGCACTGTAAATAAGAAATCTGTTGCAGAAGAATCATTTCTTTTTTTTTCACAGATTTGTATAAAATAATTATTTTTACAGTCTCCACCTACTCTTTTGTCAATTAAACGGCGCAAAATTTATTTGTTGCGATTAGAATGTATTTTTTAATGTGTATCACGTTAAAAAACATATTCAAGAAATCCAGAATTATCTAAACTTTTAATAAACATGAAAGCAAAATCGATTTTTGATGTTTTAAAACTGAAGAGTCCCTTTAAGCGTATCGCATCCAAAAGTTGAACAGTCAAGTTGCATTCAAATCAAAAGTATTCAGAGGTGTTTTACCTCACGTACAGATTTAGCATAAAAAGAAATCTTCCCTAACTTTAAAGCAAAAGAAATCTCAGACAATCTGACAAGAATATTCACGATCCCTTTCATCTTGTATTGGGGAATGCAGTCACGTTCCTTTTCAGGAAGAATCCCGATTTGCATTTTCATGTAATATACATTTCCACATTTCAGAAAGCAAAAAAGCGTCTTTTAAAAGCACTTATAATACTACCTTTTCGAACGTGAAATAAAATATTCAGGATTTTCATAGTCATTAAATTTATTTATTTTTGGGCTGAAAATTCTTTTTTGCAGTGACAACATAAGCCGCATGTGTTATTAAATGTGGATTCTGGTTCTGTATAGATGTATAGGCCTTTAAACCCACTGGTTTGAATAGTAATAATCCCCAGTTATTCCTGTCTATAAGCACTAGACCTATTTATTTTTTAAAGAAAATTTTCATACAAAATGGCCTGCAGCATTGCTCAGTTTAATTATTAATTTCTCAAAATTCAAATAAACTTAAGTGAACTTCAGTTAAAGGATTTATTTCATAAATACAAATAATTTGACGAGAGTTGAATTTAAACACATCTCTTCTGATCAGCATCTCGCCAGAACTCTGAAAAATTTCGAAGCATTTTCACAGATACCATCGGTCCATGAATATGCAAAAATTCAATAATACAAATGCAATTTCAAAATAAAAATGAAATTTCAATAACACAAATGCAATAACACTAAAATTATAATATTAAATTTAAAAACATGAACTTAAGAACAATATTCTAAGTTAATGGTAATACAATACAATACTATTGAAACATTTTTTTATTAAACAAAAATACATCCATCTATTTAAAGCTAACCTGGTATTTCGTTTTCCATGCAAATATGACTTTTATACGCGTGCGCGAGCATTCCGCCAATCAGCTAGAGGCTTTTACTCTCTACAGACAGATTTGTTTCAGCCAATGAGGTGAGGGCATTTCCTGTCTCTAGAGATCTTTAGTCGGGAGTCGGCGTAAGCAACATGTTTCAAAGTTTGGATTACTATAAATATTAGGTATTTTTTCATTTTATCTTTATTTATTTTGTTATATTGAGCTCATGAACATAGAAACACATATGTATTTCTGTGTTCATGATTGAATTCTTTGGATATGTCGTATGTATATTTTGCTACTTTAAATTTCTTAAACGAAAAAGTAATGGTCGAGTTTTTATTAGGATTTATAAAGCTGAAATTTACCTTTTTGAATATAATACTACAGATGTTTTAATAGTTGCATTCGGCTGTAAAAATTGATTAAAAATTTGACCAGCAGTTGCATGAAAAAAAAAAAAAGTTTCACTAACATGGACAAATCCAGAAACTTGCTGAGTCGGCAATTGTGTTTATATGTAAAAAAATAACAAAATTCATAGTTTAATCACAATAAAACATCGTGAAATTTATTTATTGGTTGCGGGAAAAGATCACAAAATTCAACAATCATTCGGGAAAATGTAACAAAATTCTACTAACAACAGGAGCTTCTAAACAGCTTTACCACCTGTGCATTTTGATGATTTTGTTATCATAGTGTGTATGGATGTGTTTTGCATGGAATTTTTTGGTTTGTTGACAATTTTTTTAAAGGTTTTGGAACTTTAGTATGACAATTTATTGGTATTATGTCGGGTAATAGAAAAGCGTTCTAAAGATTGAAATACGATCAAATCTTAACAAAACTTTCAATGATTCAAATGTATTTAGATAGATAATTTTAGTATATGTGTATATATATGCAGTAGACTCCTTAAAATCCACTCATGTAAACAATGAAACTTACAATTAAGATGTAAGTGTAAAATTTCAGTTTTTAAAATGTTTTATATCATTTAGTACACATTTTAATATGTAAATGGACAGATGGTACAGCATCTAATGTATATGAATGCATATTTTGAACTGGTTTGTTTAGAGGCTCCTGTTGTTAGTAGAATTTTGTTACATTTTCTTGAATGATTGTTGAATTTCACAATACTTTCCCGCAACCAATCACCAATAAAACATCATGAAATTTATTGATTGGTTGCGGGAAAAAAGATGACAAAATTCAACAATCATTTCGAAAAATGTAACAAATTTCAACTAATAAAATACACCAGAATGTATATAAGGCATGCTTTACAATTATATTATGTGCACTAAATAATTTTGCTAACAATATACGAAGAATCAAAACATATCTAAAGAACTCAATCATGAACACAGAAATAGATATCTGTTTTACCTTCAATGATTCAATAAAATAAAATAAAGATAAAATGAAAAACTACCTAATAATATAATAATCTAAACTTGAAACTTAAAAACTCCATCAAACGCGATAAATTGTACACAATTGTCATTATACAAGGTGACAGTCAATGCAGAATTCATTTATATACACACTTTTCCTTTTCCATCCATTGATACGATAACCATTTTGTCAGGATAAAATTAGCACTTGCCTATCAGCGAGCAATACTGAAAATTGGCGATTGACTTTATTGCCAACTAAAGGTGAAAATAAGCACTCGGCGATAAAACTTGGAAAACTAGCGATTAAAAATATGAAAAAAACTGGCCAAATACAGGATTTTCTGATTTTCTTTTTTCCTTTTCTGTTTGACAAAATTCAGGATTTTTCCTCCCCCGATCGATGAAATTAATGATTTTTCTGCATCTGAGGGACAAAATTTACGATTTTTATGCACTCGATTGAAGAAATTCGTGATTTTTATGTGCCCACTTGACTAATTCGTGATTTCACTCACCCACTTGATGAATTTGTGATTTTTACGTGCCCGTCCTACAAAATTCATGATTTTTATGCACCCGATTTAAGAATTTCATGATTTTTACATGCCTGATAAATGAAACTCATGATTTTTACACACTCGATTGACGATTTTTTTTCTGCACTCGACCGACGAAATTAAGTATTTTTATGCACCCGATTGCCAAATTCATGATTTTTATGTGCTGATAGAGGAAATTAATAATTTTTACGTGCCCGATCAACTAATTTCTTGCTTTTTATGTGCCCGTTTGAAGAATTTTGTGAATTTTAGGTGACCGATAAATGAAACTCATGATTTTTACACACCCGATTGATGAAAAAAAAAAATTCTGCACCCGTTAGACAAAATTCATGATATTTATGTGCCGATGGATGAAATTAATGATTTTTTCAGCAATCCTACGACGTAATTTGTGTTTTTTCAGCAATCATTTGACGAAATTCGCGTTTTTTCTGCTATCTTTTGACGAAATTTGTGTTTTTCTGTGGTCCTTTGATGAAACTTGCGTTTTTCGTGATCCTTTGACGATCTTCGCACTTTCCCTGCTGCCTATTGACGAGATTCATGTTTTTTCCGCAATCCTTTGACAAAATTTGTGTTTTTTCAGCGATCCTTTGAAGAAATTCGTGTTTTTTCAGCGATCCTTTGAAGAAGTTCGCATTTTTCTCATGATCGTTTATGAAATTTGCGTTTCCCAGTGATTCTTTAATAAAATACATTTTATTCTGCAATTTTTAGACGAAATTTGGTAAAAGATTATGAAATTAAGTATTTTTATGCACCCGATAGACAAAATTCATGATTTTTATGTGCCGATAGAGGAAATTAATGATTTGTACGTGCCTGATCAATTGATTTCTTGATTCTTATGTGCCCGTATGAAGAATTTTGTGTATTTTAGGTGACTGATAAATGAAACTCATGATTTTTACACGCCCGATTGATGAAAAAAAAAATTCTCTACCCGACCGACAAAATTAAGGATTTTTATGCCCCCGATAGACGAAATTCATGATATTTATGTGCCGATGGATGAAATTAATGATCTTTTCAGCGATCCTATGACGTAATTTGTGTTTTTTCAGCAATCCTTTGACGAAATACACGTTTTTTCCGCTATCCTTTGACGAAATTTGCGTTTTTCTGTGATCCTTTGACGATATTCGCACTTTCTCTGCTTCCTTTTGAGGAGATTCATGTTTTTTCAGCAATCCTTTGACGAAATTGGCGTTTTTTCAGCGATCCTTTGAAGAAATTCGCATTTTTCGCACGATCGATTATGAAATTCGCGTTTCCCAGCGATTCTTTTATAAAATACATTTTATTCCGCAATTTTTAGACGAAATTTAGTAAAAAAGCGTGATTTTTTGGTGAAATTTCCTTTTTTGATAATGTATGATATAATGATTATGAACCATGATTTTTCTGTTATTGGGCGAGATTCATGTTTTTACAGAAATTCTTTGACGAAATTCATGTTTTTTCAGCGATCCTTTGAAGAATTTCGCATTTTTCTCGCGATCCTTAACGAAATTCGCATTTTCCAGCGATTCTTTGATAAAATACATTTTATTCTGCAATTTTTAGACGAAATTTAGTAAAAAAGCGTGATTTTTTGGTGAAATTTCCTTTTTTGCGATTCTTTGAACAAATTTGCTTATCTTTCGCGATCCTTTTGCATAATTCACGTTTTTTCTGTGGTCTTTTAACGAAAGTCATGTTTTCCCATGATCCTTTGATGAATTTAGTGTTTTTTCCTCAATCATTTGACGAAATCTGTGATTTTTTCACCCGCGAAGATTGGTTAGATGTTTTTAGTCTGCAGGTGCCCTAAAAAGTCTGTGACGTCCGTTGCTGCATCGCACACATGGGGTATCGAATGAAGGGAATTCATCCTAAAGAATAATTGTTTCATTCCTGACATTTCTGGAAAGAAACAACGTTCAACTCATTGGCTGAATTGTAAAGGGCGAAATGTGTCAAACATTAGCGGGAAGAAAGTGCGCAATTTGTTCGTTCATGGAAAAAATCGTGAAATTCGTTAATCGATAGTCGATAAATTGCTAAATTTGTCAATCGATAGTGGAAAAATTGCAAAATTCATTAATAGACAGTGGAAAAATCGCAAAATTCATCAACTGGTTTTGGGGGGGAAAGTTTTCGAATATCGTCGAATGGCTTCGAGAAAAAAAATCACAATCCGTCAATTTCGGGGAAAAAATCGTGAAATTCGCCAAATGGTTTCGAAATTTGTCGAGCGACAGCAGAGAAAAAAAATCTTTTTCCATTCAATCATCGTAATTGGTGAGTGTGACTATTATGTTTGACCAGTGGTGGCAATAAAGTCCATTGCCAAATTTTCAGTATTACTCGCTGTTTGGCAAAAGCTAATTTTGTCCTATACTTCAAAACCCTTTTGATCATCACATCAGTGTGCAGACCATTTGATGAATTTCGTGATTTTTCCGTTATCGATTGTTGAATTTTATAATTTATCAACTATTGATTAGCGAATTTCATGATTTTTTCCATGAACATTTGACGAATTGTGCAAAAATATTAAGAATATCGTTAAATTGTCTTAGGTAAAAAAAAAAAATTTAATATTGTCAAATGCCTTCAAGAAAAAAGTTGCAAGTTGAAACGCCTGTGACCTCTTTTTCATGTTATGCATCTCTGGGGTCCATCCTCCCACTCCCCCCCCCCACCACAAGTGGGACACTTTTCTAAATTTTGCACACACCCCTCATGTGATATATCGCTGGAAAAGTCTTTGACCACTTATTCATGTTATGTATCTCCGGGGTCCAAACCGCCACTACCCCCCCCCTAAATTTTGTTGACACCCCTCATGTCATATATTGTTGGAAAGGTCTGTGACTGCTTAATCATATGCATCTCAGATGTCCATCTCCCCACTTTGCCCCCCTCCTCCCCAAAGGGTACTTTCTAAATTTTGCACACAACTCTCATGTTATATATCATTGGAAAAGTCTGTGACCACTTTATTATGCATCTCCGATGTCCATCTCCCCACTTTGCCCCCCGCCCCCCCCCCCCAAGGGATACTTTCTAAATTTTGTTGACACCCCTCATCTCATATATTGTGGGAAAGATCCGTGACTGATTAGTCATATTATGCATCTCCGATGTCCATCTCCCCACTTTGCCCCCGCCCTCCCTCCCCCCTTACTTTCTAAATTTTGCACACAACCCTCATGTTATATATCATTGGAAAGGTCTGTGACCACTTAATCATATTATGCATCTCCGGTGTCCATCTCCCCACTTTGCCCCCCCCCCAAGGGGTACTTTCTAAATTTTGCACACACCCTTCATGTGATATATTGATGGAAAGGTCTGTGACCGCTTAATCATATTGTGCTCCCTACTATGAAATTTTTCAAGTTAAAGCAACTATAAATTTTATTTTTATGGTAGTATCAAGTTGTTTGCCGTCAAATTTTGACGGGTTCCATCTAGTAAGAATTAAAGTAGTTGATATGTTTTCATTAACATAAAGTAAAATCACAATTTTTGTCACTGGCCTTTTATATGTACCATTTTTAGGTGCGTTCGTAATTATATAAATACGTAGCACCTATTGTCGTCGCTTGGTCCGTCCGTCTGTCCGTCCGTCTGTCTGTCTGTCCGTCCGTCCGCATATAACAACGCAAAAACTACCCAACCGAATGGTTTGCAATTTAAAATATATTATCTTTGCAGAATTTTGTCGAGACATTTCAAATTTTATTAAAATCGAATCAAAACTTTAGGAAATATTAATAAAAATATTTATTAAGAAATTTGAATTTTTTTTTTAAATCGGTGCTTTTTTGTTATAGGAGCTTCCGAAGTTTAATCGTCAAGCGACCGAGATACTTATTTTATGACAGAAATTAATCTGCAGACGATATCATTCATTTCACAGAATTAAAAATCAGAAAAGATCTGAATACTTATGTAACTAGCTATAGTACGAACGCACCTCATTTGTCACGTTTGACGTACAATTTCCAATTCTTGTTTTGTTTTAACGTTGCAAGTCTAACAATATTATCTAGGCCTGAATGGATTATCATAATCCGTGCTAAATAACTTTTTAAAGGACAACAATTATCAACAACCATCCCACTTTTAACTCTACATTTCCTTTATATCATTTAGGTATATATAAGAGCTTATTCAAATATTCTGATGAGCATTTTTTCCAAAGATGCTGTGTTAATCTCTGAACTAATTGCCATCGGCTCAACCGATTTATACGAATTTCTGTATATAGTGAGGTTCAGGTAATGCTATGCTATTAAAGATGAAGCAAAAAGAAAGTAAGCAGTGTCAAAGCCTCAATATCATTTGGGTCATTTGAAAGAGGGCAGAGTGGACGAGAATTAAGAACCGCTTCAATTTGAATAATAAGGGTGAAAAAAACTCTCATAACTTAAGGCTGTTGGTCAGTTTCATCTCAAATTCCCCTTGCTATAATATTAACCCTATGGGCGTGGAATGCATTAGTATTTTTTTATTTTCTCATGAGCAAATTGATATTTTAACTTCATTTTACTGTGTACTTTTCTTAAAGGATGTCTCTTATTTTATTTAGTTGACAAAATATTTCTAAAACATATATTTAATTTTATTAGAAGTGTTAAAATCTCATTCACAGCTCATCAGCTTCGCTAAGATTTTAATGCATAAAATATTAAATTAAGCATTTATAACAAAACAAAAAATAGTTCATGTCTTCGTTTTCATGATTTTAAAATAGTCCAATAGTCCAAGTGTATTTTATTTTTTCCAATTTTATTGAAATTTCTCGCAGATACTCTCTATACACATTTAAATATAAGTTATTAAAAATAATGTCAGTTATAGGTAACTAAATTTTTAAAAAAAAGAAAGAAAGAAAGAACAATTTCGGTAATTTTATAATCTGTAGAATTCAAATAAAGTTCATTTTTAAACGCTCCATTTACGTAATAAACAAAAAATATTTAGTAACTTTCATCTGTATGTATAAAATTATTTTTGTGAAAGATTTTTGAATCGGTGTGCAAAAATGGAAGGCGCATGGAGCATTTTGAAGATTATTAATTATTCGGGATTTAAAAATTTTAAATTTTTATTATCTCAAGAACAATTAAAAATGTTTTGACAAAAATTTGAATACTGATATCGAATAATACTATACAGATTTGCTGATGTTTTAAAAAAATTCATTGATAAATAAAGAAAAATATTTTGATGGTAAACTTTACCCTTAAAACTGAGAACGAAAATTTGGGCTTTAGCTTGTAGTGCGATATTTTTGACTGGATAAGTGAATTGCGACCCTGATTTTGGATGCAAATATTGCTTGTCTTGACGTGTATTATCACCGCTGAAAGATTGTATGGCTAGTTTAGAAATACCCTGTAGACATCAGGTAAATAGAATGCATTTATTTTCTCATTTTAATTAAAAATTCAAAAGTGCAAGTTAATGTTGAGAAATTTGTAATCCAATAATACAGAAAATATCTAGTATATTCATATATTTTAATAATTTTTCTTTGTTTTTAATTATCATTGAACAAAAATGATTAAACGTATATTTTCTTCTATTCACATTAATCGTATTAATTTAATAACTTGAAACGTTTTCTCTAGAATTATTTTTCCGGATTTTTTCCTTTCATTAAAACTAGATTCTCTCACCTTTCAAAAAGTAAAGGAATTTATTTCAGTAGAAGTTAATTGAGCTTATAATCAATAGGAACATAGACATGTGGCATTTACGGAAAAGAAATCCCAGCAATTCTCACTTTTTTACACCGAGAATCCGTATAAATTCCGGCTTATCTACGATTTTTTAGAACATTTTTCCGTGAAAACATGCAGTAGTTTTCAACTTACGTGATTTCAAACCCATGACTAATCAGATGGGAGGTCATATATATATATAAATATGAAAGTGATTAATCTACAATTTACAAAGAAATCCATGCAAAGAATCGATATATTTTTCTCATATGTGCATATACAAGTTTATAAATCAAATGAATCTGAGAAAAGTATGAAAGTAGGTTTTTTTTCCTCGCAAATGTCCGACTTTCAATTTCAGAAGTCTTTATCAGTGGTACTTACCAGCATTCTTGTAAGAGCCATAATCTTATAGAGAGGTAAGTTTGAGGGCCGTACTGTAAACTTTTGCTGTCATAAATCTGTACAGGGTACCCCAAAAACATTTACCTCGACTTTTATTCCTTAAATATTGATCATAGACATATATTATAAATTACAAAGTTACGTAAAAAAGGGGTACAGAATTTTATGAAATCAATTAAAATTTTCAGGGGATTAAATTTGAAGAAATACAAAATATAAATTTTTATACGGCCCCCGTACAAAAAATACCCCTCTCCCAATGAGTAAAATGTGCCCCATACACTAATAAGGTTATGCACAAAATTTCAGCATTTTATCATAAAAAAGTCGCAAAGATATGAAAATACATAAAAGCTAACTTAAACCATTTTTCGATGCTTGGATATGAGTTCGCAAATGGATAAAATCATGTCGGATGATCGCGTTTCAGGGGTCGTACACAAATTACGAAAGAAAACAATGATTACATAAATAGCTGTAAATTATTTGCATTTTAATTTATGATTAACCCCTCACCAACTTTGTTTAAACATATCTCTGAGACTTTTTATGATCGTATGTATTGAAACTTATATCCCACCCTCTATTTTCTTTTACAGTTATCTTGAATATACACTAATGGCAGTCAGTAAATTTCGCCTAAAATCAGGTAGAGGATAGTTTCAAGGGATTAAATTTGAAGAAATACAAAATTTAAATTTTTATATGGCCCATACAAAAAAATTCCCAATGAGTAAAATGTGCCCCATATTACACTAATAAGGTCATATACAAAATTTCAGAATTTTATCATAAAAACTCGCAGCGATATGAAAATACATAAATGCTGGCTTAAACCCCTTTTCGATGCCTGACTATTGGGTATAAAATCATTTTATTCATGAAATACACAGTGGCCTAAAAAGAGGAAAACACGATTTAATTGTTTACTTGTTGGATATAAGTAGGAAATGTAAATTCCAAAAGTCTTCCAAATAAAGTAGGCATTAAGATTATGTTGATGAAATGGTCCTGCCATTATTTTCCCCAGTTATGCTTTTTAAATTTTTATATGGCCCCTGGACCCTATAAGCTATACTTAGAAACATGTTTCCATATTTTGACAAGTGTAACTGTACAAATTCCAATATTCTGTTACTACATCTTCTTCTACAACTACTTTTTTATTTAAATATACACTGGCCTCCAAAAGTTAAGGTACACCATGTTTTTCGAAGCTCACCAAACAAAAAATGGCAGTCAGATTAATCTTCATAGTTTGTATGAATGACAATAATAAGCTTTAAAAGAACTTACGCAAAAATTACAGCTACCACTTTTATTTTATAGAAAATAATAGGTATTTGTAAATGAGAGAAAAAATATGCAATTACTAAGCTTTCGTAATTTCGCGTGTAAGCTTTGTTGTATTCGAACTATTGTTGTCAGTTTTGTTCACAACAGCCAGTAGAGTCTAGAAATGTCTTGAAGAAGTCGTTATCACGATTCATTAAGGTGGCGGGCGGTAGGATGGATGGAAATGGGGTTGTCACAGACCGATACTGCTAGACGGCTCAATGTGTCTCGCAGTGTAGTCCAACAACTCTGGGATCAGTATGAATCCGAAGATTCTGTGTCCAGAAGACATGTTCCAGGCCGCCCACGTGTGACAACACCTGCAGAAGACCGGTTTATAGCTCTTTCGGCCCGAAGACGAAGACGAACTACTGTGCCGCAACTCATTGCAGACCACTTTGCAGCATCAGGTAGAAGAATCTCCGCTACTACGGTGCGAATACGTCTTCACAATGCCGGTCTCTATGCAAGGCGACCAGTTGTGTGTGTCCCCCTCAACAGACGACAGAGAAGGGCCCGCTTATGTTGGGCAAGAGAACATGTTTCCTGTACCAGACAACAGTGGGCTTCTGTACTCTTCACAGACGAGTCCAGATTCACACTGGAGAGCGATTCAGGACGTCTTCTGATCTGGAGAGAACAATGCACTCGATACCATCAATCGAGTGCACTGTCGAGTGCACTGTCGAAACACACAGGTACAGAAACGGTGGAATCATGGTTTGAGCAGGGATCTCACTCGGAGGCCACACTGACCTGCATGTGTTCCATGGAGGAACTGTGACTGGTGCGAGATATCGGGATGAGATCCTTGATTCTTATATGCGCCCATATGCTGGTGCTATTGGCAATGATTTCATTCTAATGGATGATAATGCGAGACCACACCGAGCTGTGGTTGTTGAGGATTATCTTGAGGATCACGGTTTGGAGAGAATGGAATGGCCAGCTCACTCTCCAGACTTGAATCCGATAGAACATCTTTGGGACTATCTTGGAAGACAGGTTGCGGCTTTAAGTCCTCCTCCAAGGTCATTAAATGAGCTGGAACAAGGCTTACTCCAAGTCTGGTCAGCGTTACCTATTTCGGTGTCCGACAATTTAATTAAGAGCATGGAAAGTCGATGCCGCCAATGCATTCAAGTTCGGGGTGGACATATTCCGTATTAGAACCAGTTTTTTAATGTTTCTGTCACATTTTACTGCATAATACTGCGATGTACTGATTTCTCCAAGAATGGAATTTTGCACCATGAGTGCTTTTTTGTTGCAATTTCATTTATACGTTTAACTTAAGTAAATTTCTATGTCGCATTTAATAAATAACAGTTTAGCGCACATTTTCTCCAAATTTGTTGTTTCTATATTCATTCATTTGCAAATTAGACGCAAAAAAACGGTTGTACCTTAACTTTTGGAGGCCAGTGTATATTAATTGTGTTTAGAAAACACAATAAAAACAGAATTTCTCGCTAGTATCGCAAATGTTTTTGATATTCAAGAAATCATTTAAAACGGAATTGCTTGAAAATTGCAGACTCTTTAAGCGGCAAAACATCGAAGAATGTTTTTCATTTTCTTATGTATGTGATACATCTTCAATTATGACTAATTTCTTGCTCACTGTGATCGTTCCATGAAAAGAAATCTGCTTAAAAATATCAACTTTCGCAAAGTTTAATGAAAGAATCTTTGCCTTTATAAAAAACTAGCAAGCTACGCCCGCTACGCTGGTCAATTTCTTTTAACGAACCTTTAATCAAACAAAATATTGACATTTCATAAATAACTTTTATATTTTAACAGAATAATAAGCAGACCACTTTGCAGCATCAGATAGAAGAATCTCCGCTACTACGGTGCGAATACGTCTTCACAATGCCGGTCTCTATGCAAGGCGACCAGTTGTGTGTGTCCCCCTCAACAGACGACAGAGAAGGGCCCGCTTATGTTGGGCAAGAGAACATGTTTCCTGGACCAGACAACAGTGGGCTTCTGTACTCTTCACAGACGAGTCCAGATTCACACTGGAGAGCGATTCAGGACGTCTTCTGATCTGGAGAGAACAATGCACTCGATACCATCAATCGAGTGCACTGTCGAGTGCACTGTCGAAACACACAGGTACAGAAACGGTGGAATCATGGCTTGAGCAGGGATCTCACTCGGAGGCCACACTTACCTGCATGTGTGCCATGGAGGAACTGTGACTGGTGCGAGATATCGGGATGAGATCCTTGATTCATATATGCGCCCATATGCTGGTGCTATTGGCAATGGTTTCATTCTAATGGATGATAATGCGAGACCACACCGAGCTGTGGTTGTTGAGGATTATCTTGAGGATCACGGTTTGGAGAGAATGGAATGGCCAGCTCACTCTCCAGACTTGAATCCGATAGAACATCTTTGGGACTATCTTGGAAGACAGGTTGCGGTTTGATTGCTACTATAATTTGTGACTCGTGCTATAGCCAATATACACGTCAGGACACGTCGCCCTTATCATTATCTTTTTACGCATGAAGGTTTCGCTATGGTACTCCATTGGAAAATTTGGTAATTTTTGAAATTCAATATTTGAAAAACGGCATAATCATTAGATTTGAAATTTATATCAAGAAAAATACAATTTTTTACCTTTCAAACGCAGTTTGTCTAACAATTTTCTGACAAATACTTTTTGAGCTATCATTTTTTTCAGTAACTTCAAATGTTTCATTTTCCGAGATTAATCTGTTGCAACAATTAGCGAAAAACCCAGTCGTCAGCAACGCATAGTTTTTATTAAAGAGGCTGTTGGAGCAGGGATTGTCACCACCAATTTGCCACCATCACTTTTGAAATCGGTTCCGTAGTTCCAGAGATTCCATAGAAATTGTAATTTAGAATGACTTCAGAACGCTTTTCGCTCATTTCACCCATTTACATTTCGATTTTTTTTTAAATTTATTCTTAGAGAGCATTTACATCTTATAAGTAACTACAATGCTAAATTTCAAATTTCTTGCCCCTTCAGTATAAAAAAGTTGCAATTTTCGAATATTTTTCGATCCTGCACTCCATTGATGTTAGTGGCACCGACAAAAAATATAGCCTATGTTGGAGTACGGATTGTCCCCATCAATTTGCCACCATTACTTTTGAAATCGGTTCTGTAGTTCCAGAGATTTCATAGAAATTGTAATTTAGACTGTTTTTAGAACGCTTTTCGCTCATTTCACCCTTTTAAATTTCAGTTTCTTTTTTATTTTGTTCTTAGAGAGCATTTACATCTTATAAGTAACTACAATGACAAATTTCAAATTTCTAGCTCCTTCAGTATAAAAAATAAAAATAAAACTGCCCAGTTAAACTGAGGGCATTGAGTTCACAGGCTATTCACACTAATTGTATATTATACTCTTATTTCAAAGAATTTGAAATAAGCCCATCAAAAAATAAAGAAATAAACAATATATTAAGGGGGGGGTCATCCCCCTGTTACCACCCCCCCTCATAGTTAATTAATGAACCCCTTAAACTAATCAGGTAAATCTCTAATTACAATGAATATATATACAAAATTTGAAGAAAATCGGATAATTCTGCATGAAAAACCCATTTATATAAATTAAGGCGGGATTAGCCCCCTCCGTTCCCCCCCTTTATACTTAACCAATCAATCCCGAAAACTAATCAGGGAAGCGTCTTAACCCAATGAACCTATAAACAAATTTTGAAGCAAATGGGATAATTCTGCATGAAAAACCCATTTATATAAATTAAGGGGGGGATTAGCCCCCCCCGTCCCCCCCCCCTTTATACTTAACCAATCAATCCCGAAAACTAATCAGGGAAGTGCCTTAACACAGTGAACCTATAAACAAAATTTGAAGGAAAACGGAATAATTCTGCATGAAAAACCCATTTATATAAAATAAGGGGGGATTAGCCCTCCGTTCCCCCCTTTATACTTAACCAATCAATCCCGAAAACTAATCAGGGATCCGCCTTAACACAGTGAACCTATAAATAAAATTTGAAGGAAATGGGATAATTCTGCATGAAAAACCCATTTATATAAATTAAGGGGGGTATTAGCCCCCCGTTCCCCCCTTTATACTTAATCAATCAATCCCGAAAACTAATCAGGGAAGCGTCTTAACCCAATGAACCTATAAACAAATTTTGAAGCAAATAGAATAATTCTGCATGAAAAACCCATTTATATAAATTAAGGGGGGATATGCCCCCCGTTCCCTCCTTTATACTTAACCAATCAATCCCGAAAACTAATCAGGGAAACGCCTTAACACAGTGAACCTATAAACAAAATTTGAAGGAAATGGGATAATTCTGCATGAAAAACCCATTTATATAAATTAAGGGGGGGATTATCCCCCCGTTCCCCCCCTTTATACTTAACCAATCAATCCCGAAAACTAATCAGGGAAGCGCCTTAACACAGTGAACCTATAAACAAAATTTGAAGGAAAACGGAATAATTCTGCATGAAAAACCCATTTATGTAAAATAAGGGGGGATTAGCCCCCCGTTCCCCCCTTTATACTTAACCAATCAATCCCGAAAACTATCTAGGGAAGCGTCTTAACACAGTGAACCTTTAACCAAAATTTGAAGGAAAACGGAATAATTCTGCATGAAAAACCCATTTATATAAATTAAGGGGGGATTAGCCCCCCGATCCCCCCTTTATACTTAACCAATCAATCCCGAAAAGTAATCAGGGAAGCGTCTTAACCCAATGAACCTATAAACAAAATTTGAAGGAAAACGGAATAATTCTGCATGAAAAACCCATTTATATAAATTAAGGGGGGATTAGCCCCCCGATCCCCCCCCCCTTTATACTTAACTAATCAATACCGAAAACTAATCAGGGAAGCGCCTTAACTCAGTGAACCTATAAACAAAATTTGAAGGAAAACGGAATAATTCTGCATGAAAGACCCATTTATATAAATTAAGGGGGGGGGGAATTAGCCCCTTGTTCCCCCCCCCCCCCTTTATACTTAACCAATCAATCCCGAAAACTAATCAGGGAAGCGCCTTAACACATACTATAAACAAAATTTGAAGGAAAACGGATATTTCTATGAAGAGTTATCGCATTACGTACGTACATACATACATACAGAACCGGCTGGCAAGCTCTCAGGGCTTGATAGCCAGTTTGATAGCTAAAAAATCGCAATTTTAGAACTTTTTTGCTCCTGCACCCCCTGGGTTTAGTGGCACCGACATAAAATATAGCCTATGTTGGAGCAGGGGTTGTCAACATCAATTTGCCACCATCACTTTTGAAATCGGTTCGGTAGTTCCAGAGATTACCCCCTACAAACAAACAAACAAACAAACAATCTTTACTCCTTTATAATATTAGTATAGATTGGAAACGGTTGAATTTCTTGGTATCTGAATAGAACTTGCAAATTTTATGCATTTACGAATGAAAATGGCTAAATGTGACATAAAACAACCCATTTGAAGTTGTGGATAAACTTAAGACATAAAAATTGCGCATAAAGAGATGTAACCCTCCTGCCCCCCCCCCCCCCTCCTCTTAAAAGAAGACACATAACTCCCCTCTAAAAAGAGGGCTTGGCTGTGGACGCCTCGTTTTGAATGCAAGCGTGCCTTTTATGCTAACTCATGTGAATGAATAATCGAACCTTTCCTTTCCTTTAAGTTTCAAATGTGTGAAAATGCTTGGTGGGATTGGGGTGTCGTTTGTCCTTTGCGAATTTATGTTACGTGGTTCTTTGATGACTATAAAATATAAAATTTTCGCTGATTTAGTCCAGTTTTAGCAGAGTTCTTGCGTCAGTTGAGTTTCTGGAACTTGCTTGTTGGAATGTTGCAAAGTTGTGTGAAACCCAGGTTTTCCGGCAAAAATTCTACAAATCCTCTCATTTTTAAGGAAAATCTCTTTCGTTTCTGACCACTGTTTTCCATGTACTTTTTTAAAGAGGATTAAAATGAGATGATTCTCAGGTCGATACGACATATAGTTTAAGAGTTTTATCCACTTTTCTGTCGATATTTAATAACTTAAATTCTTGATTATTTCAGAACACTAAAATATGTATTTCCTTACGAAATGTTTGAGGGGGTCGGGACAACAAAGTGCCAAGCCACATTTTCTTTTGAAATAAATCTGACACTGCAATATGTTGCTTATTATTGTAAATTATAATATCCTATACATTATTTGTTTTTAATGTCACTTGGTGGCAGCATATATCCCAGGTTTCGTTATTGCCCCAGACGTTTATGCCCCCAAAGGAGATAGCTAATTTACGAAGAACGTAATAGTAATATCATTAAAGTAATGTCATATTGTTATTCAGAATATCTCAAATGTTACTAAACCATTGGCAAAAGAACTTTACGTTACACTGTTAAAAATTTGCAGCAAACTGTCCAGTCATTTGACCGTTTTTGTAAAAAACGGTTACAAAACCGTAATTTAACGCTAAATTACGGTTATGTAACCGTTTTCTATAAAAACGGTCAAATGACCGGACAGTTTGCTGCAAATTTTTAACAGTTTATGTATCTTGATTTGAGTATTTGATCTAACTTTCAAAATGATATATCTCAGAAGTGTATAAATATGCCTTAGCACACTCTCTTGCCCCGATCCCCTCATTTCAGTATCGATTATTATGTAATTTTTCCGCTGAATTGAATGGAACCATCCGCAGGTCAATACGAGCCACAGCTATTGAATTATAACCTTTTTTCTGCACACATTTGACAACTTCAAGGAACTAAGACTAGGTTATAAGGGATGAAAAGCTGGAATTCCGGCTCTACGCAATATTTGACTGCAAAACCAAAATTTTGCCCCAAAACTTGTATAATTCATAATATTGGTCCCATTATATCTCAAAAATGGGCTTAAACCGATTAAAAAATGTACTTATTTAAAAATAAAAGGCTATGTTAAATAAAGAAAATGCATAAATGAGAAATTAAATAAAAAGTTTTAAAAATACAAAATATTATATGGTTTAGGGTTGTTTCAGATGATTCTTACGCATTTTCATGTCAGCAATCGAATAAGACCGGTCCCAAATTGATGCGTCTAATCATTCTCTAGCTAATTATGGGGAATGACAAAAGGAAGTACGATGGACACAATTGCAGATAGTTGTAGCTGAAAAATATAACGTTTCTTGAAAGTATGTAGATGATGAAAAAAATTGCCAAGCCATGTCGGAGGCTAATGGAGCTTTTTTTTGAAAGCTTCGACAGTAAATTTTACTCACTATTTTAAGATGTGAATATTGCATATCTTAATATAATAATGCAATATTTGAACGGGTTAATTCTAGTTTCTTGTCCTCTAAGAGGTTCTTGAACCGTTAAAGTTTCAAAATTGTATCGTTAAGAATAAAAGTACACGAACAGGAACAAGATTCGACTAAAACTGACACATTTTCAAAAGTCTAAAAAAGCTCCATTTTAAACGCTTGTGTACGGGCACAATTTTTTTTTCGGAAAAATTGAAGCAGGGCTTTATTCTTCAACTATCAAAGAACAGAAAAACACTAGCAACGTCGCTTAAATTTTAAAAAAATATCTTTGTGATATTTTTGCCACCTTGTCCCAATTGTGTGTTGTTGGCAGCGAGTCATTTTGTTAGACTTGGAGTAGTGTCGTCGAAGTCGCCTTGATTAAGTGTCATCAGTGGTAAGATTGTAAATTTGGATTACTTCAAATATTAATTTGTGGCTCATATTACATATTCGTGTACTGTTTATCTCACAATTTATGAGAGATAGACATCACACGAATAGAGGAAAAACATCCTTTGTCTGTTTATATATAGAAAAAAAGCATTCGAAATGAATATTTCCAATGCTTTTTTATTTAAATACTTAAATATAAATACAAGCTGAATCTAATTTAGAAACACCTTCACTCAATGGCCGCATCTGTTAAGATTTAGCTCACAACTTTGCCATTTTTTAATTTCACTTTAATTCTAGATAAGTTTAAAAAAATTAAATTAAATAACGATAAAGTACGCTCCGCGTTTTCTAATGTGTAAAGGATAGTTCTAGTGGCATAACATGGACGTATGACAACAGAGACATATTTTTTAATACCTCTCTTCACATGCTTTTTAATTTTACAGAATATTTAGAAATAACCGTGCGATTATACAAATATTAATAGTTGTTAAAATATTACCTTTTTGTTTTGTTTTCAAGTTTTAAATTATAACTATTGACTGAAATCCACCCCTGTTCCCATAGTGCATAATACGTATGTGGTAACTATTTTCCACCATCTTCCCAAATTGCCAAGAAAGAGATCTTGATGAACGATTTTGCTCTAGGCTCTAGGCTTTTTAAGTCTGTCCCTGTACAAAAACACTAAACGTGGAATGGTTTAGCGGATAAAAATGACATTTTCTTAGGCATTTATTTTAATTCGTAAAACTGAAACACTTTGTAATAGTTGCGTCAAAATGACTTCATTGCCATTCCACCATTTCCTAAATTAGAAGAAAATCTTGAAAGAACAAAATGCTTATGGCAAATGACGCCTTTAAAATCGTTCATTTTTATTGAAAAAACTTTTAACCTACATTGTAAATATGAATTCTTACACTTGAAGTTTAGTATTTATTAATATTGTTATTATAAATCTCTTCTAAATTACAGTTTAATTACAGTAAAATTACATTACGATTAAAGATACATTTTCCCCCAAGACAATCGAAATGCAACATGGGGTTGCCAAGCAGCTAGTAATGTTGAAAATGAATCCAATGATTAAAATAGCCTTTCATTGGTAAAATAATTTTTACAATCAATATTGTATGTAAAAGGAAGGCACATAGCGACTAAATAAGTTTAAAGAAAAACAATTGCTTGCTTAAAAAACTTGCTATGACACTCAGTTTATATTTTTGAATAAATTTATACTTATTTTAAATTCGTCCTTTATTTCAATTCCAGTCATTTCAGTTTTTGCTCTACATTTACGTTTGTTTTGATCTATCACTTAATTATCACATCCAGTAAATATAGTAAACTGAAAAGACTGAATTAAACGGGAGAGTTTATTAATGAATTTCCTTATGTTAACTTTTTGGGACGAGTGTTATATAATTTACGCACTTTAAATTAATCTTATATTTAACTAATCTTATATTATGCACAATCCATGTGGACGGGTGTGTGCGTGTCTAGCACTTATACACTAATTTTTTACTTAAAGGGTACAAAGCCAGAATATTTAAATTAAATATTTTTATATTTAATGTCCATCTCTATTATCCATTTTCTGAAACATTATTTTATACTTTAAAAATATATATGCGACATGTATGTCACACATGCAACACGTGAAAATTCTTAATTTTGGATATGAAGAATAATGTTTTATAAATCGATGCTGAATAATTAAGATGCATGAATGTTGGTTAAATTTTAAAAATATTTAATTTTAAAATTTGAACTTTAAATCCTTTAAATAAAAAGCTAATTTAGGTGAAAAGTGTGAGATACATCCCAATGGACATTAATGGGCCATTAATTAAATATAATATTAATTTTAGAAAATACTTTCAATTTTAACACTTTAATGAAAATTTACATTACAAGTTTAGCAGTTTAATATAATAAAAAAAAAGGAATATATCTTAATGAATTAAAATACAACCTTGATTAGATTACTTTTTCTTAAAAAATGTTTTTGATGTATGAATGTCTCCATGATGTATAAGTTATGATGCATATTTCGGAAAACAGAAATAATATTAAAATTAATATTTTCAGTGATATTTAAGATTAAATATTAATTGAAAATAATTCAAGTAATATTTAGTATAATTACAAGTGTTAATATAATAAGAGTGTGAGTATTTCTAAACTTTAGCACACAAGGTTTTTCAACAGATGTGACGCGAAATTTTTTAAATACCATTAATTGACTTTTAATTATTTGGTTATTTTGAAGGATAATTTCCAAGTAATGCAAAAAAGTAATAGAAAGAAAAATTAATTATCGATGTCATACTTTTGTGAATTGAGGTTTTCTCTATTGAAGACTCTTAAAAATAAAAATCTATAACATCTAGAATACTATACCTATAAGAAAATTCAATGATTATTTCTATCCCAAAAGCATAAATATTTCAGCCCAGCAAAGAAAGTAATCTAAAAAATATATGACTGTCAGTTATTTCATTGAATGTTAAAAATAAACATAGAAATAAATAAGTATTAAAATAACATCAATCTTTATTTATTACAACTTATATATAATACCTTTGAAATCAAAAGACAACAAAAAAGTTCATATAAGAAAATCGCAACAAACCTTTAATTTAAAGATGGCAAGTAATTTTATACATAAATTGTTATAATAAAAAATAAATATATGGAAAACATCATAATAAGAATAAACTACCATGAAATCTCAATATTATGAATCTTAATCATTTTAAAGATAGATATGTCAAATAAAAATTTAAATAAAAAGGATTTAGCCATAAAAAATAACAAAGTTTAGTAAAGAACTATATATATTTGTTTTGTTTTAATCTTTGGTCGTGATGATGCATTAAATTTGTGTTAAACTATTTACAAACTAACTAGTCGTTGGGGGCCACCGTAATACTTACCCATCATGGATATGCATAATGTAAAATATTAAAATAAAAAATGTGTAAACTACTTATAAAATGCATTGCAATTCAAATAAAATCGAGGCTTGATGACGTCACAAACTTTTAAGGCTCGATTACTGAATTGCTTGAAAGAAACATCCTTATAACTCCAAAAATAATAATCCTATTAACTAGCGGTTTATTGCATCTGATTAAGCGTCAAATTTCCAATTAAAATATATATTTGAAGTGAAATTTGGATGAAATACAGGGTCATGAAAAATCGAAGAGTGTGGAAAATAGGATTCCAAATATCTCGGCAACTAATTATCCGATCGACTTCATGCTTGATGCAAAATTTATGTTTTTTTATTGTCTTTTATGTTCATTTCTTAAAATAACCAATTTCGAAAATTTTTATATACCTTTTATCAGAACGAATATTTCGAGAGTCCGAAAAAAATAGTTCCGGTTAATCGAGGTTATTGAAATGAAATAGGCTTCTTCCCATTATTACATACTAAGTACATACCAAATTGCAAGTCACTATCTCAATTTTTTCGGGAGATAGAGCGTTTACAGACACACAGACATACACACAGACACACAGACGGACGGCAATTTTTTTTTTTTTCTAAAAATATGTTTTTCGGAATCTCCAGTGTCTGAAACGTGTAAATCCGTCAAAAAAAATTTTTCGATTTTCAAAACGATTACAAGACTTACCCCTATACTACGTATGATGGGTAAGTAAAAATAATTACATACTTTTATTTCCTTATTTTTATCAACATAATTTAAATGTACCGCGGAAGTTTAATTCTAGGTTCTAGTGTGCAAGTAAAATATAAAAGCTACCCTTTCATTCTTCTTTTTTTTTTTTAATTCTAATTTCATATAACCCTGTCCTGCAAAAATAAATCAGTTATTCTGTATCAAGGTATTTTCCGGGGAGCATTTTTGTTGAAACCATAGAAAGTACATATTGTGAAAGGGGAAATAACAAAAATTCTGAAGCTGGATCTCCTTTCAGGTTTCAGTTCCTTTTTGATGATTTTTTCTGAATTAAACCGGAGTGAAAACGCACCTGCAATCGGCCGCTTTTTTAGGTAGTTTTCTCTTTAGTGTGAATAGGTGATTCATCGAAGATATCTTTTCTTCTATACATTTGGAAAGTTATTACATTGCAGAGCTTTTGTTAAAATGAAGATTTGTTACTATTTAATCTGAACTAATATTATAAAGAAGAAACATTTGCGAGATTTTTCTTTTTTTAATGTAATCTGCGGAACTGCGGAACCGATTTCAAAAATACTTTCGATGATAATAATAATGGTGATAGATTCTACTCAAGAACAGGCTTGTTTTCTTCTAGGTACCACTGTCCCCAAGCGGATACAGGAGCGAAAATTGCTCCAAAATTACAATATCGTTTAAACTGTTGGAGCTAGAAATTTAAAGTTGGTTACTTTTAATGTGCTTTATAATACTTACTAGTGCTCGTTAAGAACGGTTGTTATACGATTTTTGCAAGGCCATGGCTCCAAATGTGTTGGAAGGAAGATTTTCTCATTTAGTTCAAGTATTTAAACAATTATTTTTATTGTTCGTGTTTATCTTACGTCGATACAAAAATGATGTTTCACCAGAATGTGCCTTAATTAGCAATATTGAAATTATCTGTCTCATGTACACTGTAAAAAATTTTGCAGCAAAGTTACCGGTACTTAACCGTACTTAACCGTACTTAACGGTAATGACCGTACTTAACCGTACATAACGATAATTTAACGCTAATTTGACCATAATATTGCTCATATTAGGGTCAGAATACTGTTAAATTACGGTTATGTAACCGTTTATTTTAAAAACGGTCGAATGACCGGTTACTATGCTACAATTTTATTACAGTGTAAATTTGGCATACCAAAAACAACTTTTCAACAACCACATTTCAACAACCACACATGCAAAGTTGTGAGTTTTGCTAGTGTTCTATAAAAATTATTCATGCCTAATCTAATGTTCTAAATCTAAATACAGTCGTGCACAAGTGGGGTATGACACGACCCGAAGCCGAAAATTTTATTTGACGTTGACTCGATTGACTCAAACTCGAGAAGGCAATTTTCGTCAATCCGTAACCACTCCGAATCAACAAAAACAATTTTTATCGACCCGCAACGCGAAAATGGAAATAGTAATAATAACAATAATATGTATAAATATTGTTATGAAGGAATCAAAGCTCTAATCTTAATTTTATCTGCTATTTAGTAAACTGGATGTACAGAAAGTTCGTATAAACGTTAAAAATTCATTTTAAAAAGCAGAACAAAACTGATATATTTGCACTAAAAGCATTGTCAGGATGCGAGATTATTTTTTTAATAGCAAAAACAGTTGTAGTTAAAAAATACGAGTAGTAATTTTCCAACTGGACGAAAAATGTCCGGGCCAGGATTCGAACCTGGGATCGCTTGGCTGAAGCCTAATCTAATGTAGTTAAAAAAGTCAGCGGTAGAAGACACTAACACGACTGCATATTCCGGAAGTACGCAAATGAGGATGATTATAAAAAGACTAACTGCGCGGTGTATCTTTTATTCGACTGAATAATCGTGGATCCTTTTTCCGACTGAATAATTGTGGATCCTTTATTCAACTGCATCTTTTGTTTGGAGTTCTGAGTACTGTCTAGCATCGGATCGGGTAACCCGATGTTACACGAACACTATTTTAGGTAGATTTCGTAAGAAATACTAACCTATTACATTCTCCCCTAAGTTGGAATTTTTGGAAAATTTTTTGCAGATCTATGACTCCCAGAACCCAAAACCACCCCCAGTTCAAAACTTTATCTATCAATTCTATCTATCTATCTATGTCACTTTTTCATGGACACGATAACTCACATAATTCTGCACAAATCTCTTCCAAACTCATACATAAAATCAAAGGGCATAAAATCTCGGTCAAGTTCGTTAATGGGCAAAATGTTTTTTGTGAAAACAGAAAAAAAAACCCATAATTTCTTAATTATGATACGAATCGAATCCGTTTGAAGTTATTATTACTTCTAGGAAAAGGGCCGAAAGTTTATGTATGACAGATTTTTGATATTATTAAAAATGGCCCCAAGGGGGGGGGGGGAAAGAGGAGTTTTAGAAGAAAAAAATTCATAACTTCGTCAATTCAGAAGATATCAAATCCGCTTAAATTTATTATAAATTCTCTTAATATTATCTAAAACTTTTATATTGACAAGTTTTTTATAGGACCAACCCTTATAGCAAAAAAAAATTAAAAACAAAAACAATCCCTGCCGGCTCCACCCTGAAACAAGTTAGGTTTCGAAGTGGGCGTTTCTAAAATGCCGCATCATGGCAAAAAGATCTTTTCTTTCGCAATTCCCAACAAACAGGCGTCCCACGGTCTGCGTCTTCGAAATCTACCTGTGCCTGTAGGCCGAGCCGTCAGGGATTTTTTTTCTTTGCGGGGCGGGTTCGGGACTGGTTGAATCTTATTTGTTTGCTACGGGTCGGGATGACTTTTATTGTTTCGAGTTTCTAATCGGTTTTGGGATGGGCTATGATCAGTGTTTTCGTACCGATAGTCATTGTTCCAAAATCGCGCCAAAATCTTTTATTTGCGAGAAAACGAAAGTTTGAAATCACCAAATTGCGAGAGTATTTTTTTCTTTCGACGACACTTTCAATGATGTTATGTAAAAGTTTGTATTTTGATAGTTTTCAGAACTCGTTTACATTAATATACATATTTATTTATTTATTTGTTTTTATTTAACCCACTAATATGGTAACCCGAATTCAATGTTAAGAGTTCTTTCATAAAACTATTTAAAATTAAATCGGGTTAGAATTTTTTTTTCTGGACTTGGAAAAGCAACTATAATACACTCGTTCTATTAATATCTATAACCAATAATTCAATTTAAACGAATAACTATTCCAGAAGCAATTACAAAAAATTGGAACAAGATATTGAAAAGAAAAAAGATGGTAAGTTATTAGGGCGTTTATAACGAGTTTAGAATCAGTGTTTCACGACAAATCTACTACTAACATCATTTGAATTTGGCTATAGTTTTTCTTTCATGATTAGCCGAATTGCTAAGGTCAGTCAAAAACCAGTGAGACCCGATTTTGCAAAAGAAAGTCCAGAATATTGCTTTAGATGATAAACTAATATTTTAATATGAATATGTAATATATGTTCGTTTTTCTACATAAAAGATACAATTGTACAATATTTTCTCACAATTGCATTAAAATATGGATTGTTTTTCTTCCATTTCGGGTTTTGGGTCGCATTTGGATTGAAGTATCGGGATCGGGTTAGGTTTAGGGCTAAGGAAAATTTATTTGTCGGGTTTCGGATTGGCATCAAATTGAAATTTCAGGACTGCGCAGGACTCAGAACAAATCACTGCGAAAGGGAGATTATTTTCTTCTTTAGATGTTTTTGTGGTCGGAATATTCGAAAATCGTTTATTGTAGCTTCTTCATTAACGAAATTCATAGGCAATATTCGCTTAGTAATTTGTCTTTACATACCAAATTGATGATTTAATGAAATAGAGGATTTACGAGTAGTCAGTTCTTTTATAATTAATCCTCATTTTCAAACTCCTGGAAGATTTGGACTACAGTCATTTTTTATGTTAACAAAACCGCATCCTGACAATAATTTTATAGCATACCGTATCATTATCGTTTATATCATTATTTGTCCTTTTTTGTGAATTTATAAAGTTTACTGCCCACCCTTTACATACATACAGGGTGCTCGAAATGATTAGTACAATTGTTATGGTGTGATAATACACACAAAGACAAACAATTTTTGTATAGGAAACTAGAGTTGCAATATACATATTCAATTAAAAATACAGGATGTCGCATTCGAAGGCAAATCTGGATTTTCGTTTATAACTTGACCATTAATAAAACTAATGCAATGATATTTTCACCGTCTCTCGATTAGTGCTGTTAATTGATTTGGAGATATAACCGTACTAATCGAAACATACATTAAATGAGAAAAACTACCAACTTTCGTAAAACGCATTATACATAAATAAACAATATAATAATGTACTACGATATTGTTTTTCATGTGTTATTGTTAGAAGGTATATATTACAGTTTGAAGGTATAGCTTGATTTGAAATTTTTAAATCAAATTTATCTAACAAGTTACATAAACTTCCATTAACATCAACGTGCGAGCATAGGTGACAGTAAAAAAAACATTAAAAGTCGATTTTAAGTTCTATTCTACATAATAAAGACCTTTGCCGATTGTCGCGCCAATGGTCGCATTTCTTGTCAGATTTTATTTTATTTTCATAATAATTTGGTATCATTTAGCTGTGAAAATGTGATCATTCATTTCCATGCTTGGCGCACTAATTGAAATTAGCCAACTTTCTGTACTATAGGGGGGGGGGGGGGGAGATTTTTAACTTGAAACTTCTTAGCTGAAAACAATTCCCTCATACGTATTATATAACATACACATACACACGCATACATATATGTGTGTGTGTGTGTGCATGTACAGTTAGTATTCAGTATCAAAAAATGTAATATATAAGCTTGTCTGTGTAATAAATTCATAAAAAAAAACAAAGTTTGTAAATATGTTTTCAAAAATATTTAAAATATCCGATATTTTTATATATATGCGATATTTTTAAAATATTGAACTTGTTGATGATTTAAAAAAAATTTCAAACTTAATATAAATTAAAAACTAAATCTATTTTCACTTAGCATGAAAAACTTAATAAAACAACATTCGAAATATCTTTTTCTTTTGTTTATTTTTCTTTTCTTTTTTTTTCTGTTATTTAACAAAATTGAAGATCAACTAATTGAAAACAGATACAATTTGCTTTTTAGACTTAAAAAAAAAAACTATGGGATTTAGTATCAAGCATATTTTTTTTTTTATATATACAACAAAATTTTAAATACAAAATAATTTGATCTAATTGAAAAATTTGAACATAAATGTAAGCTTGTCTGCTTTTTCGTTCCCTAATCTGTTGCGAAGTTCAAACTGAGCTAACCAAAACTAGAAAAGATTCTTGCTAATGAAGCTGTAAATAACTCTTTATCCAAATTACACTGTTTAGATTTCGATGGCTGTTTTAATTAAATATTGTTTCATATAATTATTGGTCCCATTTTTAAAAATGCAGCTTTAAGTGTAAAGCTTTTAATATTGCATATTTATTTATTTATTTTGTTATTTGAACCTCACGTCGATTATTAATTTTCTTGTTTCATTTATATATGTTATTAAGGGCTTAATATTGTCGATTTTAGGCATAATGCTGACAATATTTGATGAAATAACATATATTTACTATGAATATTCTTATAAAGCCCTTCTGAAGATTCTATAAGATATTCATAGTTTTCCAATTTTGCTTTTTCATTCTTTTAAGTATAATTCCTTCAGTGTTCATTCCATTGCTTTATATAATGTCTTATCCTTCGTTTTCCACGTGTGTTTTCATTTATATATATATATATATATATATATATTGGTTAAAAGTAACTGTTAGAGCAAAGTTCTTCGTCTACAAAACGATATATTAAATAATAGTTGAAAAATAATTTACATTTGTTTTGAATAAAAATATAAAAAATATCATACACAATGATATTTTGAAAATAAATATCAAATGTATGAAAATTTCGATAATATCAAACATCATGATATTTTGAAACTAAATATCAGATATACACTGCTCAAAACAATTAAAGGATATTTGAAGTTTTATATAAAATAAAGATATAAACGAAATTTTTTTTTGCCGAAAATAGAAGAAGAGAATCACAAATGCAAATTTTTCTGGTTTTCAAACTGTGGAGTATGCAAATTTTAAGGATGATCGGCATTCAGTGATTGCTTTGTTTCGATGAGTACGATGTCTCAGCGAAGTCATTTGACAGATTCAGAAGCTTGGAGAATTGTTGGTAGGTCAGAAGGGGGCCAAACTCAAGCCGAAGTAGCGCAAGCCATTGGAGTGTCACAAAGTGTCATTTCCAGGATCTGGAACCGTTTTTTGGAGAGTGGATGTGCAGGCCGAAGACCAGGGCAAGGTCGTAGACGGGCAACAACGCCCAATGAAGATCGGTATTTAGCGTTAACAGCTCGGAGACACCGAAACATGAACGCTACTCTTCTCCAACAACACCTTCGCTCGGCTACAGGCACCACGATTTCAACTCAGACTGTCCGAAATCGGCTCCATGCTGTAGGTCTGTATGCTCGCCGACCGATGGTATGTGTTAGATTAACATCAAGGCATCGTCGCGACCGCAGGGAGTGGGCAACCGAGCATGTCAACTGGAGGAGAAATGAATGGAGCAATATTCTGTTTTCTGACGAGTCCCGTTTTTCTGTGCATCCGGATAATAGGCGTATTTTCATCTGGAGGGACCGTGGCAGTAGGAATAATCCTGCGTTCCTGCACGAAAGTGTCAGATTTGGCGGTGGAGGAGTGTTGGTGTATGGTGGCATCTCCATTGACGGGCGCACTGAGCTCTACATCATTCGAGATGGAGCTCTGACTGGTCGCCGATATAGGGATGAGATCCTCAGACCTATTGTAGTCCCTTACGCTGCAGCAATCGGAGATAACTTCATTTTAATGGACGATAACTGCAGGCCACATCGTGCAAACCTGGTGGAGGATTTCCTTTTCGAGGAAGGAATCGTTCGAATGGAATGGCCAGCGTGTTCTCCAGACATGAATCCAATCGAGCACGTTTGGGACGCTCTAGGAAGACGAGTTTCTGGCCGCCAACAACCCCCACAAACTCTCCAAGAACTGGAAAGAGCTCTTCTGGAAGAGTGGGGCAGAATACCCCAACTCGTCATTAATAGCCTCATTGAGTCCATGCCTCAAAGGTGTTCAACGTTGCTGGCCGCCCGTGGAAACCATACCCCCTACTGAAAATGATTTTCTTTGAAGAAAACACCTTTTCTTATTCTTTTTTTCTCATATGCACAAATTGTGTTTTTTTCCTTTTGTACACAAATGCGCAATAAAATGCATTTTTTTCTGCCAAACATGTGTAATTTATTCTCATATAACCTACTATGTCTGTCGACCATGTATCAATCAGCTAAAAAATTTCCCAGATACAAAATCCACCTAAAACTGCAATATCCTTTAATTGTTTTGAGCAGTGTATATCAATCACAGAACTCTGTTAAAAAATACAAATTTTAAATATTTACCAAATACAAGTTTAAAAATGCAATAATTGTACAGCTCTCTTTTTCAGAAGAATTATGCGTGCAATCATCACGAAGCAAGTGGGTGCTTTCATCGTATCTATTTCTTATACATGGGTATTCTTAAATTAAATCAAAATAGATCGCTCGTGTAGCAAATTGAATATTTTATTTATTTGTTTCTAATCCGTTGAATCAGAAAAAGGTGCTTTGCCGTTTAGAAAAATTAATAACTAAAAATTCAAAAAGGGTACAGTTAAATTATAAAGAGCAGCAACATCTAAAATTTATAAATTTTATGATTTTAATTTGTATTTAGTGAAAAAATCATATGTACAGCCATAATATATTTTTTAAATGCTGTTTGGAAATAGGAGTTACGTTTTAAAAATTCATTAATTTGTAAAAGAAAAAAAAACATAAAAAAGAATTCAGTATGAATAATAATAAATGATGCCATTGCGGAGAGGACAGGGCTGCCTCCTGTATTTTGAAATTGAATTAATTTTATTTACCTCTGATGATTTTGATAAAAATAGTAAAATATATTGACTTGATTGAGTCCTACAGGAAGTTCTAAAATAGTTAACAAAGAGGAAGAACTGTTATTTTTGGGGTGGGGGATGGCAAGTTTTTGGCAGAAATGTATTAGTGAAATTTTAAATATTAAGCATTTAATTTCAAATTTGACACACATTTTAAACAGCTTAAAAAAAATAAACAAATGCAACCATATTGAAATGAAAGTAGAAAATGATTTTATATGTGTGTTTTGGTATAAAATGATCAGGTACCATTATATGTGCAATGAGACAGTTAGCAGATTAAAAAGTTTTAATTCTTGGTCATAGATTCTTCGGACTCTTGTGGGTGGTTCTCATTAATTTTGCTATGCAAACAACACATTCAAAACTAATAATTTATGGCGTTCAACATTTTAAAGTCTCCCTATTTTCGTGATAAACATTATCGAATTCAATATTGCTTTTTTCAATATTTATTTTCTTTAAAAGTTAAACAGTCAAAAATTTATTACAGAAATACAAGCACTTGTAAATATATCAATGAACAACTTCAGCGTGCTCTTAAGTTTAATTTAAGCTTAGGCTTATAAATGTTAAACAATTCCTAATATGCTACAATCTATGTGCCAGTTTTCGGGATGAAATGAAATGCATTGGTGTCTAAAATTTTAAATTAAATAAAGGGAAAAAATTCTTAACTGAAATCTTTATAAAACGCATTTCTTTTCTTTTTGTTTTATTTTTGAGGAGTGTGACATATTTGAGGCAATAATTCAGTCATTTATATTTATCCTTTTCAACTTATACTTGAGATTTTGCTTTATGCTTTTAATTTTTTTTAATTGGGTTGAAAACAAGATCGTGAAAAAAAAAAAAGAAAGAAAGAAAGAACAAAGAAGATACTTTGAAAATGACGCTATTTTTTCCAATAATAAGTTAAAATTAATATGGTTTTTTAAATCAAATTCAAAATTTCCATTTGTAATCCCTTGTTCATATAGGATTTATGTTAACGGTATTCTTGCTTATACAATAAAATCCATGAGAAAATACGGCAAATTTTCAATCTCTTTGCTTTTATTGTTTAAATAAATCGAAGACCATCTCTTCAAGAAGTATGCAGATTGGAAGTGATAATGCCCTTGTTAAATAATACAAAAGCCCCCACCAGCTCACTGCCTCGGACATCCAGCTATTCGGCGCCAGGGAGTAGTTGCACAACATTACATTTTATGATACCCATCTATAGAAGAATAGAGATAAAGTTGAAAGCGTGCAAAAATCAACTTCTAATAGGGTGCCGACGCGACATACCTCATGGTCATATACTGCCCTATCCATAGAACTAGGAAGACTAGGGTTATTGTTCCTAGTTCTATGGTCCTTTCTAACAAATTTTGCTCTGGGTGAAAATTCCCGAAAATAGTCAGAATGAATATAAACACGTTTCCTTGCCACAATGAATGTTTAAAAAATAGGGATGAATAACATGCAGTTTGAAAGTGAATGTGGAAGATTTCAAAAATAGAAAAATCTACCTGATCCATTTTGTTGTGTCATTGCGAAATTTGATGATGGAGAAATATATACACATATATTAAGAAATGATCTGTCTGATTTTAACCATTACAGTAGTAAAGAAGGCAAAATGCAATTTGAAAAAATATTTTTAAAATAAATAAACATTAATTAAATTTAAATAAATTCAGTTAATTATTTTTTCATCAATTTTAAGATTAGCTTTTGAACAATAATATCCATGGCATTGGTATTAATAATATTTTAAATAAAATTGAATTCATTTTTAATCTAAAGTCTAACCTAATCAGTATCTGAATATTTTCACTATATTCTTTTTAAGGTTTTTATTAAGTAATATACTTCCAGATAAAACATGAATATTGTGTAGAAATGACAAATGAGATTAAATTAATTTACCAAAAAATAATTTGTTTATATTTAAAAAAAAAAAAAAAAAAAAAAAAAAAAAAAAAAAAAGTAAATAGAGACTTTTACTGTTGAGATTAAAAATCCAAAGTATAATATGAGTAAATTTAAAACAAGCACATACTAGATTATTAAAAAAACTTTATATATTTGTATTGTTATTTTTAAATTTCTTTTACTTCTGATAATTTGAAAAAAAAGTAAAATTATTCTTTATAAATGACATAAACTGATTAACCATTAAGAGAAACAACAACTAAGAATTTTTCCAGATGGAAGTTTGGTTTTGCGCCCTTGCAAGACAATTTTTAATTATGTTTTTCTTTTTACGTTTATGCGGTTTCAAATTTATATTAAACATAGACTTCAGGGGGGTGAGCCCATTGACGTGGCAGAACATTCTTAATTGTTCTGTGTAGATTTTTACGCCGATATGTTTAAACATTGTCTTTGTACGAGAAATTCCGACTGAAAATACTTATTTTAGTCTTTTTTCATATTTATATTCTTCAATTTTAAAAAAGCGTTTTGGGCTGCAAAATAAAGACACATCCAGGGCTTGAGAAATACAGTCGCCAGGTCGCCACTGGCTACCAAGTTTTTTTGATCTGACGACCAAGTTATTTAATCTTTCGTGGTTGGGGTTAAAAAAATTGGTAAGGTTTTTTACATATTGATAAGGTTTTTTACAGTGGTTGAGCTCCTGGTGCAAACTTGCATAATTAAAATTAATTTTTAACACTTTCCAACATAGTTGAAAAGTGTTTATGAATTCGGTTTGTCTGTCTGTCTGCCGTCTGTCTGTCTGTCCGTGCTCTAACTCGCGTAAATATACTCGGATCGTCATGCAATTGATATATGTTATTGAGGCTTACTGTGGCATGTTAGGTATTGAAAATGCAGTGTCTAGCACTTATAGTTTTTTTTTTTTTTTTACAGGGACACTCAAAAGAATTCCGTTACATTGCGGTATATGGGGGAAAATCATTTGCTGTTTATTTTAATGATGTTACACAATTTCAAACATATTGAAATTGATATATATCATTGATATATAATCACTGAGATGCACTACAAGAGACTAGTTATAGAATGTGGTGTGCATAGCACTTACAGTTCCTTTACAGGGATACTCAAAAGAATTCCGTTACATTACGGTCTATGAAGAAAAATCGTTTGCAGTTTATTCATCTATATTATAAAGGACAAACGTGTCCTTGCGTAACGCTGACGTCATTTTGTGAATGGCAACAGTTGACGCTGAAATTTCGGTTTTGCGATTTTTTCTACTGCAATTTGTTTAATTTCTAAACATCGCACATTTTTAATTTTTACACCATTATATAGGGAAAAAATCTGCTTTCAAATGAAATGTGTTTGAAAATTGTATCTTATTTGACTGATTTATTATAGCATTTAAATTAAATTTCAAACATGATTTTTTTTTAAACATCTATATCTCTATCGCTTGCAGACGATTACAAAATATTAATCTGTTTGCACTTTAAATCGTATAAAAAGTTCAGAATTTGTCTCCAGCTATTATCCAATAACGAAATTAAAACTTCATTAAGAAATCAATAAAATAGTATAAATAAAACACAGATTTAACAGACATGTAATTGAAATAAGCGTTTAAACAGCTGAAATTATCAGAATAAAAGAAAAACTGCTGTAGATTACGAAGTTTTTAGCGATTTCTTCGGCTATTAACTTATGGCTGGAGGCCAATACGAAATTACCGGTTTTAATAAATTTCAAAATTTTATTTGAAAATATAACTGACATATTTTATATAAAAATGCTCTTTGGTGTTGTTAACGGGCAATGTAACAAAAAGTATTAATTGCAAAAAAATCTATATCAGTTTTCAATAACAAAAATTAAAAAATGGTTTTCACACATATTCTCTATCCCGGGAAGCCCGGGTTCGATGCCCTAGTTACTTACCCATCATACGTAGTATAGGGTAAGTCTTGTAATCGTTTTTAAATCGAAAAAAATTTTTTGACGGATTTACACGTTTCAGACACTGGAGATTCCGAAAAACATATTTTTAGAAAAAAAAATTTGCCGTCCGTCTGTGTGTCTGTGTGTGTGTCTGTGTGTCTGTAAACGCTCTATCTCCCGAAAAATTTGAGATAGAGACTTGCAATTTGTTATGTACTTAGTATGTAATAATGGGAAGAAGCCTATTTCATTTCAATAACCTCGATTAACCGGAACTATTTTTTTCGGACTCTCGAAATATTCGTTCTGATAAAAGGTATATAAAAATTTTCGAAATTGGTTATTTTAAGAAATGAATATAAAATACAATAAAAAAACATAAATTTTGCATAAAGCATGAAGTCGATCGGATAATGAGTTACCGAGATATTTGGAATCCTATTTTCCACACTCTTCGATTTTTCATGACCCTGTATTTCATCCAAATTTCACTTCAAAGATATATTTTAATTGGAAATTTGACGCTTAATCAGATGCAATAAACTGCTAGTTAATAGGATTATTATTTTTGGAGTTATAAGGATGTTTCTTTCAAGCAATTCAGTAATCGAGCCTTTAAAGTTTGTGACGTCATCAAGCCTCGATTTTATTTGAATTGCAATGCATTTTATAAGTAGTTTACACATTTTTTATTTTAATATTTTACATTATGCATATCCATGATGGGTAAGTATTACGGTGGCCCCCAACGACTAGTTTTAATAATGTTTCACTATTTCAATCATATTGAAATTGATATATATCACTAACGGGGATTACAACGTGCGCTTTCTATAGAATATTGTGTGTATAGCTTTCATCGTTCATTTACAGGGACACACAAAATAATTCGGTTAAAGTACTGCTTATTAATAATAATTGCTGGGAATGCTTTTTCAGTTGATGAACGCGTTTTTAAATTTAACTAATTTTTTGTCTATTACTTGGAGTGTATAAATTGTATAGATTGTATACAGGGAAGCACAAAAGTTTTCGAGTGCATTTCCGTTTATTGTCGGAAATTCCAGAAGGGAAATTTTAAACTATGCTACGCGTTTCGTAACTGAACTAAAATTCTATTTAGTATATATACAAATCTATAGATCATATACAGGGCTGCGCAAAAGAGCTCGGATATTTTTCCGAATGTTGTTAGTAATTCCTGAAATTGAATTTTTAAATATGTTATGCGTTTTCAAAATTGTTTAGTTAGATATCATCTTACACCTTACGGTAAAGATTTTCAAAATTATTTTGGAAATGTTGGAAAGTGTTACACAACCTATGCTTGACGTATGATTTTTCGTTCTTGTTTTTTTATGTCTTCTCATATGACATCGCATATACTCCAAGTTAAAATTAGAAATGACAGATTCAACTCAACTTTCTTTTACGCCGATAACGCCTCCTAGCAAAAAATAGAGTAACAAAATTTAATTAAAATTTATTTTTTATATATTTCTGTATGAAGTCATACTCAAGTTAAAAATAGATGGGATAGATTAAACATTATTTTATTTTATAGCGGCCCCTGGTGGGACAGACTAACTAAATTTTAAAAATAAATCTTCAAAATAAACTTCAACCACGGTCAAATTTATGTTTTGATAAAAATTTTGCCATAAGTTTTTTTACGCAGGTGATGTCCCTGGTAGGAAATAGCATATCTAAAATTTTAAAATAGATTTTTTTAACGATTTCTCATACGACAACCATACTCCAAGTCGAGATTAGATAGGACAGATTGAAATAAACTTTATTTTATTCTAATAACGGCCCCTAGCGAGAAAAAAGATTAACAAAATTTAAATAAAATTGATTTCTTTATGTATCACTGTATGACAATCGTTCTCGGGATAAAAATAGGCAGTACTGATTTAAGACAATTTTCGTTTGCGTTTATAATGATCCCTGGCGGGAAATATGCTAATTACATTCAAATAAAATTATTTTATGTTTTACTGTATGAAGAAATTTAAAGTGCTTACCTTGAATTCGCACTCATTTCTAATACAAAAAAAAAATTAATTTACGAATGTGGAAGTAGCTACAAATTAGGAATTCTTTAATTATACTAAACCATGAACTACGTTGTTACATAATACAGCCAAATGCAAGATATATACAATTAATCTGTCTTCCGGCCTTTCTGTCCATATGAAATTTAAATTTCTTAAAATGCTCTTAAATCCAATAATTTTAAGTTTGTGGTGTAGATTACAATGTGTTTCCACCAATGGATGAACAGGAACAACTTTGCAACGCGCGAGTCTGCTGAATGCCTGGGGACTCTATTGTATATTATAATTTTATAATAGCGTATTAAAAAAAAAGAAGAAAAGGAAAAAAGAAAACAACTATAGTCCTACATAATAAGCATAACGTGAACTTGACCAAGCAAACTTTGATTTACCAACAGAATAACTAAAAATCGTAAATTGAAAAATGCTTCAGAAAGCGCTAAACCCATTTATAGATCAAGAAGAAAAGCAATAAATGCTTATATCGTAAAGCACTTCTTCGGAAATCATTCATAACTCAAATATGGGGTTCTTTTCGTATGAAAGAATGCTCTGCACTTTCTTGTTAAATATCGAGTGAACCCGAACGAAACGAAAAGAAAATAGAGTCAACCCGACCTAAAAAAAATAAAAAGAGTCATCTGACCCAAAGTTTCAAAATGGTTAACTGATGTGAGTCAGGACTCTACTTGTCACTCATATGCACGTGCATCTATATCTTACAGCTGTCAAAGAAGAGCCAGTAATTTCTTCAGATTAATAATCCTGAAATTTAATCAAATAAGTAAGAAAAAAGAAAAAAGGCTTTAAACATTCTCTTACATCAGTCATCTGATAAAAGCAATAATGCTTTTAACATGCGCTTCTATCGCTTGCAGTTATCGATCCACGTTGTATATGTAACTTTTCGTTCCCCATTTTTATAAACTTTCACACGCAGAGTATTGACCTAGATACTTCAATATTTTTCCGTAGTAAAATGAAGTAAATACTTAAAAAATGAAAAGACGTTTTCTCAGAAAAATTGTATATCAATAATTAGTTTCATGAAATGAATGAAGAATACACAGGGTATCCAAAAAGTATCTTTACACATTTAGAAAATCATTAAAATGAAATAAATAAATATATACACTTACGTTTTGATTATTAATATTACTATTATTCAATAGAGAAAGTATAAAAAAAATTTTGACTATGTTTATTGAACATTTCAATGAATACACGATGTAAAGTTGAAAGTTCAGATAATACGAACTTCGAATGTGCGAATTTCTTAATTACGCGTGTGGATGCGAGTTTTTCCTTCGATCTTGATTTTTTTATGAAGATTTGGTATCGGTGAGGAAAATTTAAATTTTTTTGAGGAAGTATTTGTATGCAAATTTTGTGAGCTCGTTGGCTGATCAAAATGTATTTAAAGATGGGTAAATGTCCGCATCTTCACTCAGTTTGAGTCAGGATAGAGTTTATGCCTGTGCATTGTAAAGTGAGTTAAGGGTTAACACCACTTTGAGCCCTCAAATTTAAGGCTTTTCGCAAATTGTTTTATGGAAATACAAAGTGATTAAAAAAAAATTATTTACGCTAAATTGTTATACACATATTAAAGTATAAAACTGTATTTTGTTTAGTCAATATTAAAATACGGTGGCGCGACAGCTTATGGATGATAGCGCTTCGAAATAAAGAGGGTCAATTTGTGGACACGATAAGTCATCGTAAACTTAACCTAGAAACAATGTAACAAAAGAACTAATTTTCTTAGTTCAAAAGCAGGTGAAATACATAGCCTTTTTAAAAATATATTTATTTTTAGTGAAATGGCATTGATTCAAGTTTTCAATCACAAATGGTATTGGTGTTAAAGTTATACAGAACACTCAGATATATCAGTATTTCGAAAAAATCCTACGTATTTCACTAGAAAAATGTGCGACAATTTTCATAAAAATAGAAGTTGATTGACTGAAAATTGGCTGAGCTAGAGTATCCACTAAGTGGGCACTCTACCTTCGCAAAGTTTGAAATTTCTGTTCCGGACGAAACGAGCTTAAAATTTTTGTTACTGTTTACTTACTATGGGCTCTCTCGTAATTCTACACTGGTAAAATTTTGCAGCAAACTGTCCAGTCATTCAACCGTTTTTAAAGAAAACGGTTACATAACCGTAATTTAACACTATTTTGACCACAATTTTCTGAATAATATGGTCAGATACGCTTCATAAATTCACAATATGGTCAAGTAACCGTTTAGTTCATCGATATCACGAATTGAGGTTTAGTAAACAGCGTTTTTCATGTATCTTCATTCGAAAATATCGTAATTTTTCCTTTTTCTAATGCTATGTGACATTTTCCAGTAATATTAGATTATTATTAAATAACATCGAGTTTTGGTTATACTCTATAGCACCCAATCCATGGAGGCGGGTATGGGCGTGTCTGAAACTTTACACCTAAATTACGTTTGTACTTAAAGGGTTTAAAGACCAAACTTTTAAATTAAAGATATATTTCTTTTTATTTAACCAACATTTATTTACCTTAACACATTGCAACATATAAAAACTATATATTTTTTTTCAATATGAAAATAATGTTTTAGAAAATAGATGCTGCTATGTATTAAGATAAATAAATATTGATTAAATAAGAAAAATATTCAATTTAATTTATTTTATTTTATACCCTTTAAATACAAATCTAAATTAGGTGCATAAGTAACAGACGAATTGGTCAATGGGGAGATATGCCTTCGTGGAAATCAAAGGAGAAGTGTACTAGATTCTCATCCTATGAAAGGTGGTGTGGTGATGCTTGTTACGGCCGATTATCTGCGCGAGGGATATAAACAGAGAGGAAGTGCCCGCCATGGGAGGGGGGGGGGGGGGTCTTTCTAAGCGAACTTAACCCATTTTAGGCCAAGCATAGAAATTTTATAAAATGTGGTATTATTTCCATTGAAATTTGCTTAAATTACTTTCATTAAGACACCAAAAAAGTTTCGTGCATGAAAAATAATATTTTATTTAATTTGACGTTACCATTATTAATTTACCACTAATAATTTACCATTAAATTTAAATAAAAAATTTGAAGTTTTCTTATGGCATTTGTTTTATTTTTATTTTATTTACAGAACTTGCAACTTTACTCCTTTATAAAAACATATGATTAATCTCAAGTGGAATAATTATACATTTTCAAAAAGTTGAATTTGTCAATAACTGTTTCAAGTAAAAAACCAGCGTATTTTGAAAATTTCTCAATAGAAAGTGATTACTTCAATTGAATGACTAATATTTTATAGATGTCTACAAAACCCTTAGAAATAGCAGAAAAATAAAATTAGTGAAAAATATAAGTCACAGTGTTAATAAAAATATATTTATTGAAATACGTTTACGCACCTTTGGCCGAAAATGGGTTAACCCATTTTTACGCAAGGTTTGAAGAAAATTCTCGAAACTCCGAACGTTTAGGCCGATGAGAGCGACATGGGTTCGAATCGAGCACCTCCCGTCTATCAGGTTTAAGAGCAGAACCTTTCAGTTGCTTGAGAAATTCTATGAAATAACATTACACAACCACTCTACAAGAGGTATTGGTGCCGCGAATTTCCGCTCCTAGCTTAACGTGAAGGCTGTGTTAAATTTAATCTGATTAACGATTGAAAAATAATATTTACAATTTAAAATTAAAAATTTACAATTATATTTTCAAATTTTCAGTTATTAAATATAAATTTTCATTAAATTAAAATTAAAACAGAAATGCAGCATTGGCTTGATGCTTAGGATAAAGGAATTTCAAAATTATCCATGTGGTCCTAGATTCGAATCTCGTGCAACCCATGATAAATTGAAATATGTACTATAATATATTATTATTTCAATGTGAATAATTTACATGCATCTTTTAGGCAAATTGAAATTAACAAATTATGTGAGATTTTAGAGAAAAGGTGTTTTCTTAAGATTTCGTTAATGTTAATGTCAATCAAGTCTTTACAAAATACATGAAACTTTTAATTGTTTCTTGAAATTTCAATTATTAATCATTTACATATTTTCAAAAAGTAATTTTAAAACCCCACTTTTATTAGTGAACTAAAATGTATAGTTTTTTTCAAATCAAAAACTTAGAAGTCAAAACAAAAATCCTAAAACCGTGAGGCGCTGAAAGAATTCCGATAAAGAAATTAAGCTACGTTCAATGTCATAAAAGAGAAAAATTCTGAACATTTATTAAAAATTAAAGTATATGATGAATGTGATTAAAATTTCAATTCACATACATATTTCTATCGACGCCGCATGTTTTTTATTTTGACATACAGATTTTTGCTAAAAACATTATTTTCTGCTTTATAGTACACAAAAAAATAAAAGATATATATATTATTTATTTATATTTTCTCTGGAAGAAATATTGCTTTCGATGAACCTTCATAATACTTGTAAAAAGGTAAAACAGTGTTTAATATCTGAAATATGATATTTGAAAATAAGCTCTAATTAATTCAAGGGTCTTTTATATTTAAAATTCTATCTACAGTGAAAATAAAATAACTAATTTACGTCATATGAAGTCAAATTTTTTGCGCAAAAAATCTTTAAAAATCTCGCTAATATAATCATGTTAAGGAATATGATTTGCTAAAAAGTAAATAAATAATTGCCTTTTATTTCATTCGGATTAAAGTAGAAGAAACAAATCAAAGATGTAATGTTTTTCTCTATGTGTTGGAGAGAATAGTAGAATTACAGTGATTCTAATTAATCTATTAAAATAAAAGTATCCACTCATGCCACTTTCTAATAGCAATGCGTTCAAGGCCGCAGAAAGGATAATGGAGCCGGTACAAATTACTGGGACCCGGTTCTTTTAAAGGGCTCGTCACGGGTGCTGTTTTTTAGATAAAATAGTAAAAAAAGAGTAAAGTCAATCCCTCTTTATGTAAAATTTCTAAGTTAAAATAACTAACAAGTAAAAATAATAAGATCAGAACTTGAGTCACGTAATATGTGTATGGTAATTTTTTAATCAGCACAAAAAAAGAAAAAAAAAAAAAGGCGGTTTTAATAATTTTTTTAATTACTAATAAATTATCAGCAGTAATGAAACTATGTAATGGCTGAGATGGCGTAACACCAGGTTCCCTCAAGTTCAGAGGGACCAAAGGTAGTTAAAAATGGATGTATGACCGTGGAACTTTCGACAGCATATGCGAATATTTTTCTATAATGAAAACCTTTCACATATCAGAAAAAATAAAATTTGAAGCCTGAGTGAATCCCTTAAACGTGAGATCGTAATAACGACGTTTGAAAATAGCATTTCTTTTCATCTTTAAGCAACGGTCTCTTGTTCGTGCAAGGCTGGTCCAGAAGCGGAAACAAAGGTTTTGTTCCCCTCCCTCCTCAGCGCTGGTTGTGTTTTAAGAGCAGCGGACCTCAAACTCTTAATGAACTCACAAAAGTTTTCTTCAATGAAATATCTCCTCAAAATGAAAAGAAAAAGAAAAAAACCCTAAGATTTTGAGACGAATCACGTCCAGTCGTTTCAGTTTGTTAAACTCGTGGAAATAACAAATGCGAAAGGTGCGCCCCTTGCATACTAACGCAGAAGACACTTGAATCAATAACTGATTAACCCTGGGAACAGTGTTTCCGTTCTCATACAATATTGTTACGTAGTTAATCTGTCTGATTCAAAAGGAGAAATCTTTTAATCGTTCAACTTTTTAGAGGTTACGAGTGTTTTTGCCACGGCCGAGCTGTTTCGACACCTGGTGAAACTTTCTGCTTTGTTCTTGATATTAGACAACAGTTAATTACAGTTGAAACTTATTGATGACGGACGACGATTTTTTATTTTTCATTCATCATGTAATTGTGTGAAGAATTATTGCTGTCGGTGTGGCGTGGATGAAGAGAAAGAAAAGAGGAAATACTACTTTCTCTTTCCTTAGAATAGTGTTTCCCAAAATGCCGGGCCGCTACCGGGCACCCATCCACGAAAGCAAAATGTCGGGTCACGTAAAGTCTGGAAAAAGTTATGTTTCACGTTTCAGTTTTGGGTTCTTGTTTTCTCGCGAAAATAAAACGTTCAATAAGTATTTCTAGGGATTATGAAGGTAAATTCATAGCCTTCTCACCCCTTTTTTTCATTGACTCTATAAAATGGGAGGAAGAATTTTAGAATCCAGTTGAAATCACTTCCCATTCATTGATTTGTGCGATTTATTTTTATAATTTTGTAAAAAAAAAAAAAAAAAAAAAAAAAAAAAAAAAAACTTTTTAACTAAAGTATTTAAACAGTATGTGCCTTTTAAATCTGATTTATTTTACCGAACGTTTTATCTTACCTATAGATATTATTACGATACAAGCGAGGGGTAAAAATTTTTATTGGCTGCAAATCAGGGGTGCGACCGTGAGCCAGACCGCGGGGGAAAAAGGAATTGGGAACGCTGCCTTAGAATAACTTAAACGAAAGCATATTATAAAGGCTGAGAATTTTCATTTTACAATATTACGATCTTGAGGTATACGGCCACAAAAATGTGTCTCCATCTCCAGATGTAAAAATGTCTTTTTTTTTAGTATATATTATACAGAAAGTTAGCATCAGGGCCGCACAGAGAGACCGTGGGACCTGGTAATAATTCCAATGCGCCCCCCCCCCCATAAGTATGATGCAATAAGACCTTCTATTAATATTCATAAAATTATGTTTGTTTCAAGTTTTTTAAATGTCCAACTTCTAAGAATATTTATTTTTTATAATTGAAAAGATACGAGACATTATTTTCAATAATACAGGTTATTTTAATAGAACACTATATCTCTAAGTACCTGAAAAAAAAAAGAATAATTCATGCGGTTAAGGTGACTAGAAAGGTTTGACAAAAATATTTAATTGTTATTATTTTTATTGGCCAGATAGGAAAATTCTTAAAATTACAATCGTACATATATGTTTCATAACCTGTCAAATATTTGATACATACACAGGAGTATGGGCCCCTTAGCCGGCTCGTTAAGACCTTCTAGCAAAGTCAGACTTTTGAATTTTATTATTTGTTAGTTATTTTAATTTAAAATTTTTACGTAAAAAAGTACAAGCCTACTTTTGCTGGTATTTTATATAAAAACCAGGACTGAAGGCAGGCCCCGGTAATTTGTACCGGCTCTACCCCCCCCCCCCCCTCTCTCTACGGCCCTGGTTAGCATAAACTATAAAAAATTATAATAAAAGAAGAACAAATAAATATACGGATGTGCGATTTTCACTGAAAGCATTGTTAGGACGCGGGGTCTTTTTAAGAGCAAAAAAGATTATTATAGTAAAGAATTCACTGATAGAAGGCGCTAAAGCGAATGCATCTTCCAAAAGTAGGCAAAAGAGGATGATTTTAAAAGAACTGATTACTCGGTGGATCTCGTATTCGATTTTATCATCAGTTTGGTATGTAGATCAAATTACTGAGCCAATATTGCCCAGGAATTTCGAAAACGGAGAAACGGTAAAGAATGTTTTTTTGAAAATTCCGACCAAAAAATCATCGAAAGAAGACAATGAACTCCGGTACGCAGTAAAATGTTCTATGCGCAAAATTGATAATTCAGTCGAATAAAGGATCTACCGAGTAACTAGTTCTTTTATAATCGTCCGTATTTGCGTAAATTCGGAAAATTCAATCTTGTCAGTAACACTATCGGTGAATTTTTTCACTACAACTATTTTTTCCGTTTAAAAAACCCCTCCTGACATTGCTTTTAGTGCAAACCGCGCTACAGTATCACCTTTTGTTCCTTGTTTTATGACTTTCTGCCAATACCAGCTGAAACTTTTTATTTTGAATAGCCGGCTTGATTGTCTAAGTAGTTAGACGCTGACGCAGGATTCGAATTCCAATGTAGGTGTGTCTGCATGGGCCGGGCTCGGGCCAATTTTCATTCGCGAGACCCGAGGCAGGCCGGGCCTGTTCTTCACTCTATCCTGGCCGGGCCTAATTTTTTTTCTCCAGACTCGACGAGAAGTCTGGACTGGACCAGTCCAGTCTAGACTTCTTTTTTCCGGACCAAGCCGAGCCTGGACTTCATCCTTCCTAGAGGTCTGCACGTGCCAAAATTCTCAGGATCGGTCCCGTCCCAGCCCGTATGAAAATCATTGGCCCGGCCCTGCCCGTGCAAAAATCAATAAATTGAGCCCTGCACAACAATTTTAGCAAAAAATGCATAGATTTTTAAATGGCCATTATTCTACAATTAAAATTCTTTTTAAAGAATATTGCATGCATTTCTAGGTAAAAAAAAAAAAAAAGTACAGTAACACCTGTGAAATAGAATCTATCTAAGGCGAAAACCGGTCTTAAACTGAAAAAATGTCTTGATCCGTGCAGAAAAAATATATTAATCTGTACGAAAAGTATATAATACATATACAACAGATGATGTACTGCTAAGAATGGAACCTGTCTATAACGCATTTTTTTTCTCTTCTGATTTTTCTTCTCTTTCTGAATCTTCATTTGAATGAATTGTCTAAGTCATTTTTTTTTATCTGTGTTTATGTACGTAATTGTCTAAGTGGTCATTGATATTGTTGATTATTTGTATTCCATGCATTTCAAACATAATCTGAAAATAAAATCTATACCTAAGTAAGTGTGCTTTTTGAATAATTTTAATTGTAGGATAATGTTGCTTCAGAAATATTGGCTTGTTTTGTAGAAATTCAGTCGGGCCGAACTTTTAGCCTTTATACCGGGCCAGGCTCCGGCCGAGATTTTAACTTTAATACTGTGTCGGGTCAAAAAATATTTTGTGCGGGTAGGGCCGGTCCCGGTCCTGTAAATTTCGGGCCGTGCAGACCTCTAATTGCGGATCGGATTCCACTTTAAATGAAGCCAGTCTATTGATCGCTTTGTGTAAAAAGATGACCGTAGCGCCTCAAGATAGAGACATCGGATCGGGTAACCCGATTTTATACGCATCAGACCTGACCCGCGGTTGGAGTCGGGTCGATTTAGGGTTGAGTTTTGAATTCTTGCGGATCGATTTCGGGTTAACCCGATTTTTCAAAAGGAATCCAAACTATTGTTTTAGATGAAAAATGATATTTGTGTATGAATTACTTTTTACAAGTTCATTTTTCGACATGAAAGTTAAAATTTATATTAGAGTTATGATTATAGCCTTTTTTCATAATTACGTTGGGATAATTGTGGATCAGTCTTTTTTTGATTGAGAGTTTCGGTTCAAAATTGGGTTGAAGTATTTCGGATTAGTGTCGGGTTCTGTATCAACGAAATTTTTTGTCGTGTTCGCGTCGAGTTGCGGGTCAGAGAATTTTTTTAATCGTGTTCTGGTCAGGTCTATCTAACACGACCCGAGCCCGAAAAAAGTTTCAATCCTTTTAGGAGTAGCGCAGGACTCTACTCCGAATCCAACATCTATTTTTGAAATGTTACATATTATTACAGTTTACATTAGAGTTATGATTATAGCCTTTTTTCATAATTACGTTGGGATAATTGTGGATCAGTCTTTTTTTGATTGAGAGTTTCGGTTCGGAATTGGGTTGAAGTATTTCGAATTAGTGTCGGGTTCTGTATCAACGACATTTTTTGTCGTGTTCGCGTCGAGTTGCGGGTCAGAGAATTGTTTTAATCGTGTTCTGGTCGGGTCTATCTAACACGACCCGAGCCCGAAAAAAGTTTCAATCCTCTTAGGAGTAGCGCAGGACTCTACTCCAAATCCAACATCTATTTTTGATATGTTACATAATATTACAGTTTACATAATATTAAAAATTCGTACACATAATGGGAATCAAAGACCTTGGATTGCGTTTTCAAACAATCAATGACTACCTAATTTTATTTAGTTAAAAATTTATTTAATTTACTAGAATATATCGAAATCTAATTATTTTTCCTTATCTAAATAAAATCCGGGATGCACTATGAATATATTCATAATAATGTAAATAAAACGGCATGTTATACTACATTTAAAAAAATCTTACAACTCCTCTTGTTATTAAATATATTCAACCCTAAAGGGCTATCCTTTTGCCTGCTGTATGAAGCTTGTGCTACTTTTGTACGGCCTGTCCATGAGTTTGAGTAAAGTGTAGCTAGCAAAAGAATTCTATTAGAATCAACAGTATAGAATATTTCTTACTTCGTTTAAAAATTTAAAAAAAAATTGAAATCATCTTCAGATAGCATGAGACATTTAATTCATGTTTAAACGGATTTTAATTTTGCAACAACTATAGGAGACGGAAGTGTTAGCATTCCAATAAATATTACAAAGGTAAGCCCATTATAGGGTGAAAATTGCTATATTTCATGGGACAATTCATACACGATTCATAGAGCAGGTCGGTTTTCTTTTTAATGAGACTCGACTGCAGAAATGTTTACGCGGACTTAATTCCTTAATTTAAAAAAATATATTTAGTCTCATTGGGGGTATATGAGGAATCAATGTGCAGAATTATTGTGGCGCTTTGTATATTTCAGTTACAAACATGGGTCTTTCGGAATAATTTCATTTAATTCACACTGAGTGAGAAATATTTAGGCCAGGAGTCGAACCTTGGACCTTTGGCTTCACCCGCCAATGCTTTACCAACTGAGCCATCCCGGACAACTTTAGCCCACATAATTCACTCAAAAAATCTGTTGGCAATAATAGCCAGTCTGCAATATCACGCAGCTTAACAGACGAAAGCTCCAGACTTAGGAATTCCATTTACCATGAATAGGTAATTATTAAAAGGGTTTTCAGCCTCGTTGGGTGAGGGGTCTTAAAAGCGCAGGCCCGGTGTGCAATGCACCCTTTCCTCTTTTTGTGGGTCAAATTTATCAAAAACATTTCTGGTATTAAGGATGTTATTATCATACCATTTGAAAACTGATCACGCTATTGAAAAAAAAAATAGTAGGCATGGCATTTTAAGGTTAACAATAAAACTTTTATCGGTGATTTATGTAATTTTTATCATAAGACTATACGTATGAACTTGAGAAATTTTTTTTTAATTGTATTATAATTATTTTCCACAGCTATTTAACATGAGCCAGAGCCCGATCAAGCTGAAGTTGGGCCCAGGGCCTGTTAAAAAGCTGCCCCACCCCTACCTCCCCATTCCCGGCGACACTTTCATGAAAAAAAGTAGGTTTATTTGATGAGTTGACAAAGTTGTTTGGGTGAAAGTTTCAAGTTTACAAAAAAATTAACTTCCAAGAATAATCAAGAAAAGGAATTACCGTCCACTTTCTCAAATAAGCATTTGTATAATTCACAAACATCTACCATCCACAGTTTATGTTGCAGAATAAATGAGGACGTCTTTTTCAAAACTCGCCTTATCCAAAATCATAAAAATTGTGTTTTACCCTAACAGTCTAGTAATCATTTTAAACTATAATTCTGACATTGTAACATCCTCGTTTATATTGAAACCAATAGACACAGTATGCAGTTTTTGGCATTTTCCCCAAATTTGATTTTCTGGATACGGCAAGTTTTGAAAATTATAGGTACTCTGAAATTGAAAAGGACTTTTGCAGAAAAATTAAATATGGAGGTTTTTTATTACAGTAAAACTTTGTTTTTACGTCAGGGACAAAAATATAAAATGCAAACAGTGGAAAAACTTAAATTGTCCAAAAAAAAAATCAGCCACATAATTTGTGCGCCTCTGAAATTGGTGGGCCCTGGGCCGAGGCCCCGTAGGCCCGTGCATTAATCAGGCCCTGACATCAGCCACACTACAGAGAGTGGATATTTCTATTAGTTGTTTCCACAAAAAATTAGCAACATTTATTCTGCTTATTCGAAACTATACTTTGAAACTAACTTTATTTGAACTTGCTTATTTGAAAATACGATATAATTATTCTGTGTTGCAAAGATTATCTTTGTGTTTCATTTCACATTGGGGAGAAAAAAAACCTTCATATTGTTAAGGCGTAAAATTATAAACCGAAAATATGCCTGTAACAAAATAGAACTATGCAAGTTTTTTTTTCCATTTAAAAGCCCGATGTTACATTTTGAAAAAAAAAAAAAAAAAAAAATGTATATATATATATATATATATATATATATATATAATCGAACAAGCTAATATATATATTTTTTTTACTGTGATGGCTAAAAGCATTTTTTTTTAGCAACACTAAATTTCCCCTTTATTAATTCTCATATTTGTGAAAAAAGTTCTATGTATTAAGTTTGTGCGAATGCAGAAAATATAATTATCTCTAAACAATTGTCTAAATATTTTCTTATAGAATAATTAAAAATTTTTATTGAAGTGTAATTTTTTCTTTTTAAAGCTCCATGTATTTATTTGGTACTTTACTTTTAATATGGAATTGGAAATTTTTCTTTCTGAAGAATAATTTTTTCAGTCAAAAATTTGTGTATGCAGTTTTATATAAATATCTAATAAGTACGCAGAATTATAAAAAGAACCATAAACTAACATTCTAGAGAAACTAATAAAATTTCTTTTATCATTCCTGATATTTTCTATTTTATTATCACATTTCTAATTCATTACCAAATAAACCAACTACTCCATTCTTTGAACCTTCCAGTACATTTAACAATAATTTTCTTTCAAATTATTTTGTTCTTGAAGTCTATATTTAATTGTATGGCATTCTTTCGAAAACAGTATTGGGTGTGTTAAGATATCTTTAAACTTGTTTAACCTTGATTCATACCATAAAGAAAAAAAAATACCTAAAAATAATGTCCATAACACATATTTTAAGAATAATAATGTTATTTAATGTGTATGGTATAAATAAATTTTTCAAAATTAAATTGTAATGGACATTATTTAGTGAAAAGTAATAACTTTAGAAATTGATAAATATTTATTTTCCTTATTTACAAAGTTCAAGCTTATTAGTTAGATCTGAATTATTAAGTTCATATTTTTATATGCATTTTCTAATTATAATAATAATTTTATATATATATATATATATATATATATATATATATATGTGTGTGTGTGTGTGTGTGTGTGTTATTTCAAAATATGTTCTCTCAACTTAACTATCAAAATATGTTCTCTCAACTTGACTATCTCATCCAGATTATGATATTTCATGATGTGCGCCATGTGGTCGTAATGGTATAAATGTAGACCTTGTGATGTTTACGGAAATTTTGATAGTTATTGTGAGTAAGATATTTTATCTATTCTTTACAAGTTTTTTATTTCCAATTTTACTATTTCCAATTGTTTTCTGGTAATAATACAGTATACTTGGATGAATATACTGATCTTAGCATAAATGCCAGTATATTTATGAAATACTGTATTATTTTTTAAAACACGTGTGGATACATCGAGGCTGATGATTATATCTACACGTGTTTTTTCATGTCCAATTCTAATTTAAATCTCTTGTTATCCAATTTTCCATTATATTTAGTTCATATTTCATTTCAAAATCCATTTGTATTCACTTGATATCAACTTCAAATTATTAACATTTTATGGTTTATTATATAATTTTTTTTTCTTTCTCTCTTTCTTTTTAAATATTCTTCATATTTTCAGTATTTTTGGCCAATTACCATTGAAGTAAATGCTATGGTAAAATTATGATTGCACTTGTTAATTTATTAACTATGTGGTATTCTGTCTACACTTTATTACTAATTATCTCTTAGGAGATTTAATTAGAATGTTACAAGAACTTGATATGTTTTTTGAAATCCAAAGATATTATATATATATATATATATATATATATATATATATCCCTCTGTACAACTCTGTTACTGAAAACGTATTTTGAACAAAGGGGGTTCGAATTTTACCAGCTAGTTACAAAAATACCATGTTATACCATAGTAAACAGGAATTTCTAAACAATTCACAAGTAGATAAAATTGATAGTGGTATGCTTAGAAAGTTGGCTTTTCCTTCACTGAAATAAGTTTGTGAATTTCTCGACATTTCGGCAGTGTTATTAGATCCTATACTTTATTAATTTTTACTTATTAGTCTATTTTAAATAAATGTCCATTAGACTGAAAAATAATAATTGAATGATTATGAAAATTAAAGCTGTTTTTCTATGAAAAATGTGTGTACGTATTCTAATTGTATTATTCTGACAAAAATGTAACAAATGTATTTCCAATAAGAAATTTAAAAATGAACTTTGAAACAAGTTCAATAAACAGCCCAACCGTCTCTTTAAAAATCTTTGAAAGAAAGTAGTGTATGTTTTGTGTAAGAAGACAACGATAATACAAGCTTAATGTTGTTTATTTAATAAATTTTCATCACATTTGTACAACACACCCAAAGTGCTCTTTGGACATTCTATCACAAAATACTCTGTACAGCAAATGAGATGGATCCCAATTGCACTTGGATATAGCAATAAGTAAAAAGTGAGACCAAAAATGAGATGCAATTTTAAGTACAAATTTACAAGCAATGCTTAATCATTTATAAATTTCTATACAAATAAAAAAGATACAATCACAGCCTATTTATATTTTAACTACACCGCAGAGTTTCCGTAAAAGAAAGAAGTATGTTGCATTTATCTACATCCAAGTGGTTCTTTAACTCAATATCATAACTTGTGCATGTGCACTGAACACTAATCACTCATCCTCATTCATACGCATTGCATATATGTCCCTACAGATTCCCAATGGGCTGAATCCTGAATTCAGGATCTGAAAAGATAAAGTCTAGATTATATATAGAGAAGATAGATAATATATATATATATATAAATATATTTAATATTTATACATATAATGTTTCGTGTAAAACTAGGAATTGCACAACACAATGAATGGATCCAGCTGTGACCGCTCACGGCAAACGAAACAGGTGTCCATTAATGGTGACGATGGCGATGTTTCACCATTTGGCTATTGTCAGAGGATCACACAGCTTGACTCCTTTTAGCCGCTTAGCACGAAACTGGCCGTGATGTCGTCGACTGTACCTCTGGACGCGCTGGTGGGATCTTGTCGACATGGATAATCTGGAAAAAAAAAAATAGAAATCACATTAAAATTGGTATTTTTCAATATATCTTAAAAGTATAGTAAATCACTATCTTGTGCATCTAAACCACATTTTATATATTAATTTAAAGCTAAAGTTAATAAATGATATGAGGCGTTTTAAGTCATGGTGCTGCAAGTTGAGTTTTATTTAATGCTTAAAAAAGGGGTTTTCCGGATGCGTTACACACAATTGCAAGAATCGCACGATTAATAAATAAACATTAAGACTAACAAATTATGATTTTGTATTATTTTATTTTATTTATTTATTTGCCAAAGATTTCATATTATTTTATAATAATAAAATATAATATCGAATGTAATTTTCAATAATTTAGATTAATAATAAAATAATTATTGTTTTTATTATTCAAACTATTTTGTATTGTTCGGATATGTCTCAGTTACAAAACTCATATACCTGCTGGAAATTATGCATAATTACAAGAAAGAATAATATTTTATAATATTGAATGGCTATAAGTTCATATAATGTGCTTTATAATTTGACTTGGCATGCGATATCTTAGTTCGGAATAACATTGGTAAAGGGTTGCCAACCCCCCTCTTAGACCACCCCTTTTACCAAAAGTAGGTAATATAATTCAGAAGTTGTAGTGCAAAGGATCTTTCAGAAAATGGTGTCAAAGTTGAGAAACAAATACCCGGACGCTATACAGTGTGCGTGCAGTTCTAACTATGAATTTTTAATAGGATCTTTCGCCTTATTTAATCGCAGAAAAATATTATACATTCTAGGATTTCAAAAGGTGGTTATAAATTCTGTGATTTAAATATTAAATAGAAAAATTCTGAATTAGCGGTGCCAGACGCCTTGGATACTCCAAGGAGACCTCCTTGGATACTCCACCCTTTGGCTACAGCCCGAGAAGGGTCTTCATGATGATATAATGTAAAATATTATTACAAGCCATCTTTAAATAAAAGATTCAGACATTTTTGTTATACATACATGTATATATTAACATATATATATTAACTTTATTTCCCACTGAACCACCATGCTACACTTTGACATGTGAATTAAGTCATTACTCATTTTATACTTAATGCTTAAAACTCCTTTAAGACTCTTTTCAAATTCAAACTGGCTATTTTCTGACCTACTCATGAAGTCAATTTTAATCATAGGCGCTTTACATTGGAAACTGTGACATCGATTAGCGTTTCTTTTTTTTTCGATAAAGGCAAAGGATCTTTCAAAAAATGCTGTCAAAGTTGACTTTTTGAACCAAATTTCCGAACGCTACAGTCTGAGAACACTGTAAAAAAAAAAAATTGCAGTAAAATCACGGGCAGAGGCCGGCAGCAGAGATTCCAGTCATACCCCGTAAAAAAAACAATCCATGCCCATCATTTTGTGCAGCCCGTAATTTTACGGGGCAAAGTAATACAGCATTATAATGCACAGGATATAATGCACTTTAAAACACAATAACACTTTACTTACTGTTCCGTAGTACGTAGCACGTTAGATAATCATCACAGAATCGCTTTTTTGGTGGGTTAAAATTTTCGAAACACGAGTAAAATGAAGGGTTACACCCTAGCGGAGGACAATGTATGGGGTAGTACCATATTTTTGCTAACATATGGGCTAGAACTGTAAGAATATGTGGATTGCTCTTAATTTTCTAAGTATCTAAGGGATAAGGCCGCTTATTTAGTGGATCAGACCGTTTTTCATCAAATAAGGCTGCTGCCCGTGAAAATTGAAGGGCAAACGCTCATAAATTTACAGTTTTTTCTGGGAGTGAAGGGTCTTCATGAGAAAGCCATCTATTGTAACTCAAGATGTAAAAATTTAATATCATGGTTGCCATTTTCATAATTTTATGTTTAAAAAAGAGTTCGTGAATGTGTCAGAAAGTTTAGTGTTGTTGGGTGAGAAAAACTTTTTTTTAGAACCTCATTAAAGTTACATATTAAATCAAACTTCATGGAGTATTGCAGCAATAATAAAATTCTATAATACAAACGAGAAATCTCATTAATTCTTTACACTTGCAATCATTATTTATGAACAACACGCCGTGACTTTAATTTTAAATATAATCATTAGGTGGGCGAGACAAAATTTCTGAATGTATTATTATCGTTTTCGATCCTGAGACTTTTTTGAAAAAAGAAAAATATATATAGTACTAATAAATCAGATTAAACATTCCATGCAAATTCCTCGGTGAATGACTGTTATTTAAAGTTATTCAATGAAGAGTAAGGATATAAAATTCTTAGACATAAAAAAAGAAATGAAAATGGTAAAAATTCATTGGAGGCATTTCTTTTGCATACCGAACACCAAAAGAGATCCTCCTCGATATAAAATAATTGATGGTCTTTGAAAAGTTTGCTGCGAGTATGCATTTCACGGTAAGCAAAAACCTTAGATTAAAATAAATTTCCAGCGATATTTATTTTTAATGCTTCATTATAATGAGCTATTCAATAGTCTCCATACTCGCAAAAACTCGGAAATGGAGGATGTAATTTTTGTTTTTTTTAAGAACTCGATTAATGAATCAATTCAAACGTTAGAATAAGCATTTTCAGTTGGAGAAAGAATGTTGATTGTTTAGATAACTAGTCATTTTGAATAAAGATATTTTTTCTGAAAATGAGTATTTCAAATATAAGTATATGATGGAAGGGAAAAGTAATAAAAAAGAGAAGAAAGAAAAATGAGAAAACTTTAATTTCAAACTGACTGTGTTGTATTTTCCAGTGTAATTTACGTTTTGTATGCTTACATTTCTTTTTTACTGTTGACGCTCGGTTACAATAATGGTAAAAATTCTACATGACAGAGTTCCATTGAATTTCAAACACAATTTTCTAATACTTTCGGAGTCTTAAAAAGTTACTTTAGTATTAAAATATATAACATATTTATTATTTTTTACTAAATTAAAATAAATTTTAAACAAAAATGTTGAGGTATATTATACTGCTGAATTCTCAGACTTTATACGAATGGTGTTAAAACTTTACTACTCTTATTATTGTACTACTACTCAATGTAACTTTTGATCTGAAAAGATCTGTAAAAGTAAAGCAATGCAATACCATAGATATCTCATCTGCACAAATCTACCCTTTGTACAGGCTTGGCTAATGTATTGGGACAATCCATTGAGAACACTTTATAAATGATATTTTAAATAAATAAAGTTAGACATATACTCCTTATTAAAAACAAAATGGCTATTGCATAAAACAAATATTGCATTATCTACTACCCACTTCTTAAATTATTATTTGTACTAGAGTATTATTTTCTTCAGTTTCAGTGTATTGTTAGTAGTTATAACAATTTCTCGTGAAACATGTAATTATAATTATCAGTTTATAACAATTACCTGTGAGATATACATATTTAGTCGAAGAATTAACACAGTGTTTGGATGATCTATTGAAAAAATGGAATAAAAAGATTTACTTGATGTTTTCAACGTTACTTCTATTAAGCCTGCATTTTGACACATTCGGTTTTTGAAGTGTTAAGTTAATAGATAATAATGTACCAAAAAATATTATTTTACTCTTAGATATCATTTTAATTGAAAAAAAAAACGTAAGGTAAAAATAAAAGTAAGATATACTACCATCATCCCACAGAAACAAAACAAATAAACATTTTCTCATTTATATAAAAATAAAAAATAAAAAAAAATTCTATGCCACAAAATAATTGATGATAAACTATGAAGTTCCTATTTTTATAAATTTTTCTCATTAAATTAAAAAATTAAATAAAATTGTACTGTGTTGGTGAGCGTAGGATATTTGTTTTTATTTTAATACATAGATATACTCTCTTGGGTCAAAATAAACTTAACAAAAAACTTTTCTCTGTACCTCTTCTTTCTCCCTCTCTTTTTTAAATGATATACATCGGTGATTAAGAGCAAAATTATCTCTTGCTCTTATACTTTATTAAATATTATATAATTTAATGTGCTTTATTTTCACATGACTTAATATTTTAACGATGCATGATTACTATAAATGCAAGATAGCGTAAATTATTAGAGCAGACACAAAGCAAAATTATTCCCATAGTCTCATACCGCTTCTCATGCAGAAAACTGTTTAATTTTTTTAAAAGTAATTCTGTAAAGTATTTTATTGAAATGACAAAATATTTTTCTTTTGTAAACGAAATTTCTATTATATTACCTACACATTCAAAATACTTCTAATGAAACAGAATGCCAACATTTTCACATTATATTAAAATATTGGTAATCTGATAAAATTTAATTCGAACGTTTTAATTTTAGCTTAATAAACAACGCATGCAAAACTGCATCTTTAAGTAGAATGTAAGTATGTATATGTAAGTATGAAACAAATACTCTGGAATGTGATCTTTTCAAGGCATTGAGGTACCTCACCTCAAAGAGTATTCACTTTTTATCAAGATCCAAATCCAAATCACATATTTGAAATAGAAATTATGTTCATGACAAATTCTTTTCATTCAGTTTAAATAATCGATCTATAATAGGATTTAAAAAAAAAATAATAATTAAATGTTCAAAATTCATATATTTTTGTACATATATAATATTCTAAGTAATACTAATCAAGAAATGAAGTATCATATTGATTCGGAATTTACTTTATCCCACTTCGGCCCCGAGGTCCACATATGTGGATCTTAATTCTTTTACGCTTAAAACTAAACCGTTTGCTTTTTAAAGTTTTTCACTTCACTTCACTTCTGCATAGCTGCATGTTCTTTCTTTAAAACGACACCAATAAATGGCAGAACCAACGCCGATTTCCTTATAAAATGAAGGTTGTTTTCATCTGACTTTGCAAATTGTCCCCATGAGATCGTGACTAAATATGTCAAGCATTTTCATAATTTTTTAACTTAGACACTTTACAGTAAAATAAATAAATAAGGCTTCGTATATTATTGACTAATTTAAATCTATTAAATTTCTTGTTGTGTGAATCTAGGTTATTGATAATTGAATTGATATTTTAGTGAGCATGACATTTTAGATCCACATATGTGAAAATAGCCTCCTAGAATATCAATTTCAGAAAAATGTTTATTTTTTTTTCTGTGGTCTTTTGTGCCATTACTGTACGTGTCAAAATAATAATTGAATATTTATAGTCTTATTCTAATTTCTGGCCTGAACACATCATACTGGAGATCGTGTCCAGTTCGTCATTGGGTTACAAGTGATTAGACGGGCGATGCCAGATTCGTTTCCGATTGCGCCATCAACTTAATCGTTAGGAATTTCATGTAGGGTTTTTTTTTCGCACCTCGCATAAATACGTAGACCTGAAAGTATCCGTCGCCACTCGTCGTATAGCGAGTAAAAAAAAATAATGTAGCGACAAAACAAAATCATCCACTCAATAGAACCAGACACTTTTTAAAAAAACAATTTACAAGTTATTCAAACTTTTGAGTAGTTTGATTCACATTTTTATCACGCATGGTGGTCTTAGGACCCCACATTTTGAGTGATAACGTTTTAGCAGAAGCTTTATTAACTTGCTGTAATCTATATAAGGAATTTTAATATATAAGGTAAGCATGGGGAAACGGGGTATTGGGCGTTAGGGGTAATCGGGTTGCTAGTGTTTTTGGTTACTTTCTTCTATCTATACAAGAAGATAGTATTGGATTCGTGAAAAGTTTCTACTTCTGGTTTTTGACGGATTTATACGTTTTAGAAGGTCCTGAACACGATTCGATTGTTTTTAGAAAATGTCTGTTCGTGAGTCTGTGTTTCTATCTGTGTATGTGACACAAATTTTGCGAGCACTCTAACTCAGAACTACTCCATAGAATAGGATAAAATTTCATATGAAGTTCTCTCCTTATGTGAACTTATGCTGACTAATTTTGGGACAAAATCCCCCAAGAAGGGGTGCCGCAAATCGATGATTTGTTCGATTTATGTGATGCTACATCTCCAGTCTATGTGCGCAGAATTCAACGAAACATCAAATTTAGAATCCTCATGATAGGAATAAATGTTGGTTCCGGTCATCTAAGAGGGAGTGCCGAAAATCGATAATTCCTTCGAAATATTCGATGTTTATATCTCCAGTTTAAATGTACACAATTCAACGAACCTTTACCTTTAGAATCCTAATCATGGGAATTATCATTTAATTTTGTTTGTGGATTTCTAAGAGAGGTTGCCGAAGTTCGATGATTTTTTTGAAATATGAGTCAAAAACGTATGAAAAAATATATGAAATACGAATTATATCTCCAGTTTAAATGCACGCGAATAAATATCTACTTCCCGCATTAAAAGTCTTCATTGTTCCCAATTCCATAACAATATTATGCATTATATATATATATATATATATATATATATATATATATATATATATATATATATATATATATATATATATATATATATATATATATATATATATAAGACCCCCATCACAGGGCATCCTTCCAAATTGACATATGCGAGACATGCTTTAACACATCCAACTTCAAAACAAATCGTTTATTTAGTTTTCCGCTTCCAAAGACTTTATAGCCTGTATATTATTATTATTATTACACATCACCAAGTTAATATTAAAATATTTATATGTGACTATTAAAAAGAAAGGCAATTTTACTGAAGACTTTTTATAATGCAAATCCATTTATCAAAAATAATGAACAATTTTCAAAACCTTAAATGGGTATTTTGCATTGAATGAAACGTCCATATAACTAACAAAAGTTCCAGTTAGCGAACTTTTTTCTGCTAGGGATCGTATTATAAATTCTTTACCCTAGTATTCTATGAAAAAAAAAAATGAAGTCGACATAGAAGATCAAGAAGCTGATGAAAGTTAATGTCATATTAAGCCCACAATGCAAGAAATGCTGGATGCATTTGATGTCATTCGACATGGAATACAGACTCAAAAAATCGTGACTCATGATATTTTCCGTTCTGTTCACAGTAGCAAGATATTTAATGAAGGTCAATCAACTATTCTTTGCACAAAAGACTAGTTAGTTTGCTTAAATATATAAATAATTCATTCAAATTTTTATTTGTCATTTTTACTAGATTAATAAATGAAATTTAAGACACGCTCACTAGCAATGCACTTTTTGGTTTCTAAAATAATTTTTCGCTTTAATATTTTTCTCCTAGTATGTTACCGTTCACAGGAAATTTGGTTTTGTCTACTAAGTTACCATGAAAAAACAAAGACATTAACAATTGTATCAAATTTTTCTCAACTAAAGCATGGATTAACGGTCTAGTTGTTCTTCGGAAAAATAAAAACTACAATAATTAGATTTAAAAATAGATTTATTTAATTTTTTGATGAGGTACAGGAATAAGTACAAACAATAGTTAATTAACCCATAAATCTTCCATTAATATTTTATTCACGGAAAAACCAACAGCAAATTATAAATTATTTTTCTTCTTTCCCAAATTTCAATTCAAAATTTCGATTGATTACACTGTTAAAAAAATTGCAGTAAAATTACGGGCAGAGGCCGGCAGCAGAAATTCCAGTCATACCCCGTAAAAAAAAAAAAAAAAAAAAAATCCATGCCCATCATTTTGTGCAGCCCGTAATTTTACGGGGTAAAGTAATACAGCATTATAATGCACAGGATATAATGCACTTTAAAACACAATAATACTTTACTTACTGCTCCGTTAGCACGTAGCACGTTAGATAATCATCACAGAATCGCTGTTTTGGCGGGTTAAAATTTTCGAAACACGGGTAAAATGAAGGGTTACACCCTAGCGGAGAACAATGTTATGGGGTCGTACCGTATTTTTGCTAACATACGGGCTAGAACTGTAAGAATATGTGGATTGCTCTTAATTTTCTATGTTTCTAAGGGATAAGGCCGCTTATTTAGTGGATCAGACCGTTTTTTATTAAGTAAGGCTGTTGCCCGTGAAAATTGAAGGGCAAACGCTCATAAATTTACAGTTTTTTCTGAGAGTGTAGAGATGTTTCTCGCTATATAAATATACGGCATGTACTGTTTTTGTATTTATCAAACTTGTGATTTTTATTCGTTAATTTAATGGAACTTTAATGGATAAATCCAAAAGAAGATAAGGTCTAAATTCTAAACTTTCGAAATATTAGCTTTATTAACTGAAATCAAGTTACATTGCAAGAAATATTCAAAAATATGTTCTTGTAGTGAATTTTGCAAAAAATTACCATTTAGCAAAGTTTCTATATAGCGATTTTTTTTTTTTTTTTCAGAAGATCTTGAGAGTTCGTTATAAAGAGACTTAACAGCATTAGTATTTTTAAATAGTATATAAATTCTGCCCCCGATAAATGTCTAAAGCTTCGGTGTTGCTTTCTCCGGATATTATTTTTCATGCGAAAATGCATTCCAAGCAAATTTCTTTAAAAAATTCGATAGAGGTATTACTAGCAGAAGCCAAAAGAAAACAGCGCGGAAAATAGCAATGAGAACCGAACATCGGGTGAAGCCAACTTTACTGATCCCACGGACACGAGGCCACCTGCTTATTAGTATGTGTGCAATGAAGATCCGCGGAACATCTGGAGCTCGACTTTATTGAAAGAGCAGGTAGCATTCGCATAAACGCCACATTTAAATCCCGAACAAAAGCTTTTTTTTTTTTCCAATTAAAACCTTACTTTTATTTAAATTCTAAACAAAGAGATAAAAATTAAAATATCAAATTAACTGGCTTAGCAATTAAAAATTTATGGGATGAGCTCAAGTAGTCATTTTCAAATAAACAATTACGATTATCAATAGTTAATAAAATATTTATGAGAATAATTAATAGTCCAAAATAATTATTAATGAAATTTTTACAAAATCAATATTTAATTATTTTGGATATAAGAATTAAGACGCTGAATTCTAGAGAGTTTAGATTATGAAATTACTCACACAACGGGGGGTTCATGAGGGTATATGAGGCCCCATGGTATAGTAAAAGGTTTTTGCAGAAAATAAATAGCTCAGGGGTATATCAATGCATATAATCGTATTACAAATAGCAGCGTTATTACAATTCGCAAGAATTAAATCTCTAGAAACTATTTAGTAGTAATACTGATATGAAAGAAATGAAGTGACAGTTCGGAGTTTGTAATACTAAATAAACAAGTTGGAAATTGTACGTCAAACCTGACAAACGAGGTGCGTTCGTACTATAACTAGTTATATAAATATTCAGATCTTGATGATTTTTAATTCTGTGAAATGAATTATATCGTCTGCAGATTAATTTCTGTCATAATATAAGTATTTCGGTCGCTTGACGATTAAACCTTGGAAGCTCCTATAACAAGAAGCACCGATTTCTTTTTAAAATTCCAATTTCTTAATAAATATTTTTATTAATATCTTCTAAAGTTTTGATTCGATTTTCATAAAATTTGAAATGTCTCGACGAAATCCTGCAAAGATAATATATATCTTAAATTTCAAACAATTCGGTTGGGTAGTTTTTGCGTTGCTATATGTGGAAGGACGGACAGACAGACAAAAGGACGGACCAGACGACGACAATAGGTGCTACGTATTTATATAATTACGAACGCACCTAAAAATGCGACTTTCAGAGCTAACATTGGAGCCTCTAATACACATAAAAAATATAATCAATATTTATTGTGCTTCTTTATGTACAGTGTTATTTTCTTTAGAGATGAATTATCAAACATTGAAGACAAAAAATAACTGCCTTTGGTGCAGCTCATGTGACAAAAATATTGTTTTCATTTAAGTGCGGTGGGCTTAAACCCATCCCTTATCTAAGCCTTGGCTATTTAATTTTTAAAAACTATGGAATAAATTGATTTCAAAAGTATCCCTTTTCCATAAATAAAAAAAAAATATATCCTTAATTTACAACAAAAAATAAAAAAAATAATTAGAATTCGTCAAGATATCTAAAATACACTTGGATAGCACAAATAATGCTGAAGTTATGCAACACAATTTCGTAGTTAACGATCATCATTATTTACTGAGAATCGCGGTTATTAACTTAATTTTTCATCGGTAAAATGTTTGACACAAATAGCGCAATTATGTAATAAATTTGTTTAGATTATAATCATCAGTATTTAGGAACAATTATTATATACTTATTTTTTAATGGGTAAAATTTTAATAAATTATAAATGGTTACATAAAATTTTTAATTTAAATATTTGTTTTAACTGGTTAAATAAAACATAATAATAAAAATGAACAAAATGAAAATAAATATACAAAAAAGTCTATTTGCAGTGATTAATTTATTTGTAACTATCGGAGCCGTACAAAATCTTCGCACTGCAATCTTCATTAATTTTTAATTAACTGCAATTTTTAATCAAACAACGTGTTTTAACGACATGTGAGTGCACTATGTCAAAAGCTGTTCAAAAACCTTTAGTATGATACCTCGTTAATTGTTGTACCTTTTGTATAGTGCACAGAATAAGGGATGTTGACATCAGAATAATAATATATGATTTAGGACCAGATTCCTATAGCATAGTAGGTAAACATTTTACTGATATTTCCAACGATTTGTTAAGTTGAAAAGAATTCAGAAGGGCAAAATAACCATTTTACATGGCCCCATTTTCATTATAACTCTTTCAGTACATAAACAATAAAACCTCCATAACGGACACTCTCAAACAGCAGACACCTCTATTTAGCGGACAACGGACTGTCTCAAACAGCGGACACCTCTATTTAGCGGACAACGGACACTCTCAAACAGCGGACACCTCTATTTAGCGGACAACGGACACTCTCAGACAGCGGACACCTTTTCGATCCAAAAATACCTATATATTTTTAAATATTTCCCTTTTAAAAGCAAACAAATTCCGCACTCTCGAGGTATCGGTTAATCAGAGATTTTACTGTGTAAAAGAAATAGACTAGAGACAGAAAAATGGTACGTTAAAATGAGTGGTCGATAAACAAAACAAATAGTTAAAAACATGAAGTTGTGAACTTTATCTACACACACACACGTTACCAAAATAACTATGGAAAAATGTTGCTCTAAATAAAAAACCGATTGACGAGATATCTTTAAAATGCCCTCGTTTGATCATATACATATCTGACAATTAATTTAAATTTTATTCGCAGAATGAGAAAAACAAACAGAATAAATTACCCTCGATTACTCAAATCTGTTAGAAAGTAATGTGCAAAAGGGGAAAAAAAAATGCATCGTGCGTTAAATAACTGCCACTTTTATAGAACAAAAAATGAAACGAACGAAAAGCGATTTATTTCGTTAAACACTTCATGAGAATTAGAGACCGAAATTCCAGGAAAAGTACTTTAAATATTATTGTAACTACCATTCTACTACTTTATATCACCTTCTACTTTTCATCAAAAATGAAATTATTTATAGGCGTATAGCTCATACGTGTTTCTAGGAATAAAAGTTGTTAGTTACTCGTAAGAGGTTGTGCTTGTTTACCAGAAATGAAAGGAATAATTTCCTTTCTGGTGAAAAGTCTTAATCATTAATATAAAAAAAATTAAATAAAATAACAACTTCATGTAAGTACTAAAATGTGTATTAATGAAAATAAATTCACCTAATTTTCAGCAAATCAATAAATTACACTCAAATAATAACATCCCAGATGGTTTATTTTTTATTACTTACTAAAATATTATGTTATAAGCCTAAAGTTAATGAGCCTGGAGATTCATAAATTGTAATAAAATCATAATGATAGAAGTAAATCATAGAAGTAAGTGCTTTAGTGATAGTGATAGTGATAGTAGAATCATAGGAGTAAAAGCTTTTGAAGTTTAGAAAATGTGTTTTGATACTGTTCACGTTATTTTATTTTCTTTTTTTTTTAATATATTGTTTTAAACAAAATATTAAACATTTGAAGCTTGATGTCACTTTCGCTTGATGTCACCATAAAAATATTTATTTTTCTTGATATACATTTTTTTACCAATGTACTTAAATTTGTAATTAGAAATTTATTAATTATTCGAAAAATATTTGAATACCTACAGACAGTTGAAAAGAATGATTATTAAATTAAAAATGTAATTTACAATGAAATAGAGAGATATTTCTTTCAATATACAAAATAATTAATTCATATAAAATTTTATCTATTTGCCTTATATTTTTAATAAATTAAGCGTAGTTTTAGAAACTAAATCTTTTATTCTAAAAAGAATTATAAATAAGCAATAAAGGCTAAAATTTAGAAAAATATAAAAATTTGAACAGGAACATATTTTAAATGCCAAAGCATTTTTTTTTTTTTTTATGTACAGTGCCCCCACAACCCTCCTCCCCCCCAAAAAGAGAGATCACACCATGTATTTTAATTAAAAAATTGTTCCAGAAGAAAATTAAAATATCTATTCGAATGGAAATTGTCTTTTTTTCAATTTATGTTTTAAAAAATAAGCTTAGTGGGTCGTCTTCAAACTGAAATTGTACCAAACTCTGAAAGTTTTAGTATAAACACTTAATTTTGAAACATATGCTTAAAGAGAGCAAATTTTAGTCGATTTTTTTTTCCTCACAAAATAATTGATTGTTTTAAATCCTGCATTAAATATTTCACCTTCGAGTGCATTGATAAAAGCGTTGATAGATTTGGGATAATATTTGAAACTCGTGCTGCTAAAGGTTCAGTGTTGTAAATATCGGGACAATGAGATTAAGGCGGTATTCAAAAAAATATTTCTCCACGCTCAACAACTCAAAATTTTGAGACACATTTTCAGACTCATTTTTAAAAGTAACAACAGGAAACTTGGCGACGTGATTTATAAAGACATTTATAAGGGCCCCATGTTTTTATTTTTCGTTCAATTAATTAGAAATTCATTTACAGACAATTATTTTCACAGTACGATCTTTTTTTTTTTTTTTCCAGCGCTATCGCTTCGGGAAATTCAATTCAAAATGTCCACTTTGACAGCATTTTTTAAAAATATATTCTGCCTTTATCAAAAAATCGAGACAATACGGACATTATAAAGTTTCTGAATAAGAAAACCTGCCAATTGGATGCATTTTAGAGCAAAAATGAATTTACAAATGTGTCTCAAAATAAGCAGTTTGGATTTGAATACACCCTTAAAGAAAAAAAAAAGAGGGGGGGGGGGGGTCGATTGCTTCCCTATCCGGGAATATGTACTCATCTTTTATTTTCATCATAATAAAGACACGATAGTTAAACTATTCCTAAGGTAAACAGCTTACAATTAATCAATTCTAGTCTTTGGAATAATTACAATGCAAACAATATCGACGAATGAAAATTACACTGTTATGATTTAGGAACATACTAATATGGAAATTAAAAAAAATCATTTTTTCTAGTTTAATGTTGACAAGTATTTCAATTAATTACCATTATAAGAAATGAAATTAGATTATATTGTATGGATTTCAAATTATAAAATGAAACTTAATAGTTTGCAAGAACAATCTACATAACGCAAGTTCTAGATAGTTCAAAATTTATTATTATGTTATTAACCCTAATTGTTTATGTTATTAACCTTAATTGTAAAAATTCAACTCTTTATTAGGCATAAACATTTTCTTTTCTTAAAATTTGCCGATCATTAAGAACTTTTCGGCAACATTTTTTCATATGTTTAGGTTAGATATTGGTGTTCTATTTTGTACTTAAATATAAGTGCTTTTCGTGGAATTCTCGATTTATACTGAAAGTGTTTAACGAAATAAATCGCCTTTCGTTCGTTTCATTTTTTTGTTCTATCAAAGTGGTCGTTATCTAAAACACAACACGATATTATTAATATTATTATTATTTTACACAATACTTTCTAACATACTTGAGTAATCGACGGTTTATTATTATGTTTATTTTTCTCATTCTGGGAATAAAAATGAAACTAATTGACAGATATCCATATGATCAAACGATACTATTTTAGAGATATAGCTTGTTGATCGGTTTTTATTTAGAACAACATTTTTTTTATATATAATTATTTTAGTAACGTGTGTGTGTGTAGATAAAGTTCACAACTTCAGGTTTTTAATTATTTGTTTTGTTTATCGACTACTCATTTTAACTTACCATTTGATGCAGAATAACGAATAGCATAATAAGTGAAAAAATGTAAGGGGGTGGGGGCATTACACTTGCGAAATCCTATCGAAAACATCCGATAATGAAGTACTTTTTTTTCGGAAACTACTAAGCGATTTCAATAAAACATTTTTGGTCGTTTTAGCAGTATATAATAAACTATAAATCGATCGTTCAGCAAGAAATAAAAATAAAATACTGTTACGCGTCTTATAATTCTAGGTCTTTTTTTAAAAATTATTATTAACATTATTAAAAAGGTGGTGGTAGTGTTTGTTACGGCCGATTATCTGCACGAGGGATATAGGTCGAGGAAGGGGGTCCTCCGTGGAGGTTTTTCTAAGAGAATCTAACCCGTATTTACGCAGGTCAGAAGAAAAACACGGAAAACTCAAACGATTAAGCGGACGATTGCGATATGGGTTCGAATCTCCAAGTCTACCAGCTTTGACAGCAGAGCCTGTCAGGCTCTGGTGGGATCGTTATTAAAAAGGAATTTATTTTCTAGAAAAAGAAAACGATCACAACATAGTTAATTATAATAACAAATAAATAAATAAAAATAAATTATGGAAATCACTGAAGTAGTTTCCGAGAAAAAGTACATCAATATCAATTGTTTTGAGTATAATTTTGAAACTGTTGTTCCTCCCTTAGGACGTGTGCATCATGAAAAATCGAGATAGTTTGCATCTTGCTCAATTCCACTCGACAGGTCTTAAAACCCTTAAAATTGGAATGTCCAGCATAGCGCTATTTGGAACAGTATGAGTAGCTACCGTATATACTCGTGTATAAGTCGAACCACATTTCTAGTAGTATGTTGAAAAATGATTTGTAATCGAGGATTTAAAAAAAAAAAAACTTTAATAAATTTTCATTAAATTAGTAAACTTTTTTTTCTACGTTTTTAATCAGATTTTTTTTTTAAGTCAACGTTTTAAAACTGTATAATTTGTAAAACTGAAGAAGCTTGGAACCTATTCACATCAATTTAATGATACTTAAAAAGAAAAAAAAATCTTTGAAAAATCTTTTCAAGCCTTATTTACAAGGGTAAACAACTTCTTTAGACTGCTAAAATATAGTACTTCTTTGTACTGTAGGACTTTTAGGAGAGAAATCTAGAAGCACTCTTTTTAAAAAGAGGATTAAAATGTTGAAAGGAATGCACCTGTATTAAAGAGAATTCTATCCCAAGAGAAAATGGGTGCAGAACAATTACAGGGACATTATTGTTTAGCTTTTTTTTGTCAATCACTGGGAATGACCATTGTTCGCTTTTATCTCTCTTTCCAACCTAGTCTCGGTGATACCGCTATTTCACACTTCTTCCGGAGTGTGAAATATTCTTTCTTTATTATTATTTTTTCACTAACTCGTATATAAGTCGACCCCCCATTTTCAGCTCCCAAATTTTGTCTAAAATTCTTCGACTTACACACGAGTATATACGGTAATATTTATATTTTCATTATACTGAAAAAATTAAAAAATAAACACACGACATTGATGCAAAAATGAATGATAACGGAAGTGTGCACAATCAATACAGCTTTTTTTTTATTATTATTAATTAATCCTTTACTCCACTGCGTAATCCCCTTTCGCAATTTCTCACACACAAACATCATTCCAGAACTAACCACTCCAACTTCAAAATTTAAATATGTCTGCCCTCTTTTAGCGGAAGCATGAAACAGTTTTTAACACTTTTCAACATATAGTTGAAAAGTGTTTATGACTTCTGTTTGTCTGGTCGTCTGTGTTCGAGCTCTAACTCTCGGAAATGTACTCGGATTGCCCTGTAATTTTTATATATTATTGACGTTTACTATAGCATGATAACTATTGAAAATGAAGTGTGTAGCATTTACACTTCGTTTCCAGGGACAGTGAAAAGTTTTTTGTTACATTATGGTCAATGATAATAAATCGTTTCAAATGCACTTTAATGATGTTACATCATTTCAAATGTAATGAAATTGATATGCATTTATCAAGTGCACTAAAACATGCATTCTGTATATAATATGGGGTACAAAGCATTTATTATTCATTTACAGGGCCACACAAAAGAACCCCGTTATATAATGGTTTAAGGGTAAAAAATGTTTGCAGCGTATTTTAATTATGTTACGCTCTTTCAAATATAATGAAATTGATACACATTACTGGGGTTTACTTACAAGATATTTGCTGTAGAATATGATGTGCATAGCATTTATCGCCCATTTACAGGGACACACAAAAGATTTCGGTTACAATACAGTATCCGAAGTACTGTATACAAGCGATAATCGCTGAAATTGCGTTTTCAGTTATGGCATGCGTTTTGAAGTTTAACAAAATTTTTGCATAGTACGCGTGTGTATAAATGTTATAGATCATATACAGGGCTACACATAAGAATTCGTAAGCATTACTGAGTATGAGAGTGAATTGCCTAAATGTGGTTTTTAATTGTGTCATGCATTTTCAAGCTGAATTATATTTAGTATACTAAGAGATGTTTGTTAGAATATAAATAAAATCATAAAATCATCCACCACTCAAAGAACTGGATACATATAGCCGCCTAGGGATGGAAATGAGATTTCAGTAGTTTTAAGCATGTTGGAGCCTGAATTAAATTTTAGCTTAATATATGGCGTATATAAAAATCTGTAGATAATATACAGGGCTGTACAAAAGAATTGAAGTGTGTTTCTGTTTATTGGTAGAAATTGCTGAAGGTGAATTTTCTACCTATTATGCGTTTTATTACTAAACTAAAGTTTAGCATACTATATAGAATATATTCAAATCTGTAGATCAAATACAAAAGAATTGGAGTACTTTTCCGTTTATGGACGATAATTGCTGAAATCTGATTTTCAAATGCGTTATGAGTTTCTTATTTACCTTAGCGAAGTTTTGTTAAAGTATTCTGGACGTATTGGAAAGTGTTTCATAATCTACACTACAAAAAAAGGTGTTGATTTTACAGTATAATACTGGCATCCCAGCTGCCAGTATTATACCGTAAAATTAACAGTAATAAATAGTAAAATAAGCAGTAATACGCGTCTTTTTTTTTTTTGCAGTGTATGCTTGATGCATGATTTTTCTTTCTCGTAAAATTCTACAGAAATTGTTCTTCTGAAAAATGTTTTAGTGTATGAAATTTATTTCCGCATTAGGAAGTTATTGTGATGACTTTCTAAGCATAAATGAAATTCTGCAAAACTTATTAAAAGGAAGTTTTGAGCATATTGATTACAATTAGGAAAGAAACAGTTAGAGGTCAAAAGGTAAAAATATATATATATATATGTAAGCAAAAGCTAAGATTGTAAGAAGTAATCAGACTCTAACTTAAAAAGGAAATTAATTGAGAAGATATATTTATTTAATGGAAGTAAGTTCAAAATATAATTGATTTCTAGAAACAAGAACGAAAAAATATGAAAAAAAAAGAAAGAAAATATATGGCATAACTTTGCCATAATATGTCATCTTAAAAAGATAGATCTATTTCTTAATACATATATATTTCAGATATATTTGGTATAATGATAGTGATTAAAGATAGAGATGGTAATCCAAAGTTCGCGTGATCTTATTCTCACACTCTAATGAAATCCCGTTCTCACAAAACATAAGACTTCATCAAGGTTTGTTTTTCATTTAAACAAAATATTAAAATCCTAAAGTATGACTAATTTTCATATCATTCTATGGAACAGGTGAATTTCGTGCAATGACTTTCCTATTTGACCCCCAGTTAAAGAGAAATACTTTAGCTAATTTATATATGCAAATAAGTATAATGATATACAACTGTTTTATATCTAGATAGATGTCAGTATCATGTACAACAACTACATGAAATAAGCATTAGTAATCCTTTGGATAATCTAAAAACATTATTTTAACTTATGTGACTCCTACTAATTCACGATATGCGTAAAGCGAGGGGGAAATGGAGTTTTTTTCTTTTTGGTGTGTGTGTACAGATGGGGGGGGGGGGGGGTGCGAGGTATAACGAAAAGCAATAGTGAATTTCTTTGCCTTTGTTTAAAACTATATGAAAGGTGAATGTATGCATGGAAAAAAATCTAAATTTGAACTAATATTGAAATGTTTCTCTAATTATTGAAATGAATCTGAAGATTCATTTTATGTTAAAGCTTTAATGACGATTACATTAGAAGTTCCTACGATGCAATTGAATTTCATTACTACAGACTATATGATAGTTGTTTTTTTTTTTTTTTTTTTTGGGGGGGGGGGGGGCAGAAATTTCTGAATTTAGGGTTTTTCTCAATTGCATTTCTTTATACTTAAACTGAGAATGATTTATTCTTAAGATTAAAATTTTCATGATTGATTTATTTATTAATCAAGATTTTGAACAAGTTTAGCTATCTGTTTTCTTAAGGCTATTCTCAAATCAAAACAAGTTATTTTCTGATACGAAAATATTTTCATTCCTAAATGCATATAATTTACACCTATTCCAATGCAGATACCAAGAAATTCAATAACATTTCCATTTTCCGATAAAAGCAAAGGATTTTTCAGAAACATGTTCTCAAAGTTGACGTTTTAAGCCTATTTTCTAGACGCGACAGCTCGGATAGGACTGCCATCAGGTAGTAATCAATTGTTATTTAAGTAGTGTTCGTGTAAAGACGTTATTTAAGAGCGCAGTGTCTTACCTTTTTTTAAATCACCAGAATGCACCTTGCCATTTTAAAAAGTAATGAAATGCATCTCTAATTACACCCAGAGATCTCTCGTAAAATATTTCGCCGTACAACAGTATTTCTAAATCCGTGTGCCCAAGAGCTTGCAAAATTATAGAACGCTTTCATTTCATTAGAAAAACAAGAAAGATATTACTCAATCATGTCCTAATTTTTTTTTTCAATTATTACTCATAAAATCATTTGAAATTAATGTTACTTTATTTATCATTTCGAAAATTACTCCACCCCCTTTTTTAACACTTCCCGACATAGTTTAAAAGTGTTTATGAATTCGTGTAATAATTATCAATAATATTTGCGAAAGCCTTACTATTGCAACATTCTCAAAGTAAACATTATAAAAGTGAGCTCATTAATGAGTACTTTGGATATTTTTTAAAATATGTTGTGAGAATAAAACTTTTCCAAAAGCTTCTCAGATGTGGTCAACAAGATCTTTGTGTCCCCATCAAAGAAATCCCCCCCCCCCCTCCCAAGAAAGTTTTGAAATGCCGCCCCTGACTTTTTAACTCTTACGAAATAAATATAATTAATTTCTTTATTATTATTATCATCATTATTATTTCAATAAAGCTGTATAATGCCAGAAAAAGGAAAGGTACTATGCTTTTAGTAATTGTAATTTTATTATAAAGTTATTAAAAATATTTGAAGATTCTAGAGAATCTATAAGGTGGTCTACGAAGCAAAATTTTGATTTTTATTTGTATATATTTTTTACTCGTATTTTTCTTGAAAGGTACATTTACATATAAATTCCTTTTCAAATGTAAATTCATAAAAAAATAAAATAAAATTGACATAGCTTCAAAAAAAAATAATTATTTTTCATATAGTTTTTTCCTCTTTGAGTACATATATATATATATATATATATTTGACATAGCTATTTGGGATAATAATTTCATTGCATTTGGTCAGTTATTTCTGTTTCAATGGTTTAATTTTTGCAATAAGTTTATATATATATATATATATATATATATATATATATATATATATATATATATATATATATATATATATATATATATATATAAAACTTTAAGTAAAATTTAACCATTGAAACATAAGAAACTGACCACATACACTGAAATCCCGATACCAAAGAGCCCTGTCAATTTACAAATTAAAATTGTAGTCCTAATAAAAGTAACATTATTAATTCAAATTAAGAAGAAGAAAAAAAAAAATTAAATAAATAGAAAATAAGGAATGAAATATAAACCACACGAGTATATACACAAATAAAAGCTTATAAAGTAATTTACTTTTTCAAGGGCAAGAAAATCACATTTATAAGCAAAGAACGATTGTTTTCTGTATATGACACCAGCTTTTGCTAAATATAGTGCCATATCTTGCCCGAACAATCGCTGAAACAATATTGAATAACAAGACCTTTACAATGGAATATTATAAATTATACATACAATTTGAAAAGGAGTGTGAAAAAGAATTAAAAAAATTAAAAAATATATATATTACTTATATTGATAATATCCCAAGATATTTAGTATATTGTGAGCACATGTACAAAGTTGTATCCAAAAGAAGAGGTTAAATTCTATATATATATATATATATATATATATATATATATACTAATTTGTCTTCAAGGTTTAAAAAAATATTTATTTTAAAAAACGAAAAAGTATGTATAATATATATATATTTCTTTTTTCTTTACCACGAAAATCATATTTAAATTTTTTTCTCTTACAACAAGAACATAGGACTGATATCAAACAAGAATATATTAAAATCTGCCTGTCTGTTTGTATTTCACAACTCCTCCTCCTAGAATATGGAAGGCAAAGCAATAAAATTAACACCAGTTACCCGCATAGATTCGAGGCCCTGTCGTAAAAGCTCGAAGATTTTTTAAATTTGAATTAATTTTCCAAATATTAATTTTTTTGTAACTTTTAAAGAAGTTTTTCCAAAGAAAGCAACTAAATTACTTCATTTTTTGTGGAAAAAAAAGGGGGTGGGGAGAAAGAATGGGTAAATAATGAGATATCGTCTGCTATCTAAGATGATGAACAAATATATTTTTTGTTTGTTTGAATAAATCGATTTAAAGATTTTTAGTTTACATTTTCTTTTTTATTTACCCATCATACAGTATAGGGTAAGTCTTGTAATCGTTTTAAAAATCATTTTGTTTTTTGTTTTGTTTTTTTGTTTTTTTGACGGATTTACACATTTTAGACACTGGAGATTCCGAAAAACATATCTTTAGAAGAAAAAAAAAATTGCCGTCCGTCTGTCTGTGTGTCTGTAAACGGTCTATCTCCCAAACAAATTGAGAGAGAGACTTGAAATTTGGTATGTACTTAGTATGTAATAATGGGAAGAAGCTTATTGAATTTCAGTAACCTCGATTATCCGGAACTATTTTTCTCGGACTCTCGAAATATTCGTTCTGATAAAAGGTATATAAAAATTTTCGAAATTGTTTATTTTAAGGAGTGAGTATAAAAGACAGTAAAAAAACAAATTTTGCATAAAGAATGAATTCGATCGGATAATTAGTTGCCGAGATATTTGTAATCCTACTTTTCATGACCCTGTATTTCATTCAAATTTCAATTCAAAGATATATTTTAATTAGAAATGAGACGCTTAATCCAACGCAGTAAACCGTTAGTTGATTTGATTATCAATTTTGAAGTTATACGGATGTTTCTTTTACGCAATTCAGTAATAATGCATTTAAAGTTTATGACGTCATCAAGCCACGACTTTATACGAATTGCAATGCATTTTATAAATAGTTTACACATGTTTTATTTTCATATTTTATATTATGCATATCCATGATGGGTAAGTATTACGGTGGCCCCCAACGACTAGTTTTTTAAATGTAATGTAAAGAATATTCATATTGGTTTACTTACACATTTACTGAAGTTATTATTAAAAAGCTGATATTATATTTTACTATTATTGATCCGTATGAAATATTTTCAGCTTTTGTTTAAAATGTAAATAAATGGACTCGAATAGAACATGGTGTCTGAACATACGTACAGGGCATATGCTCATATTAAAAGTTTTTGTCCAAATCACAGTAACTCATATTACAGAATTTGATGATACTCACCTGAACGAATTTGCTGAGACGAGTTAGACAAGTAAACAAACATCAGCATGGCCAATAATGGCAAGCTCTTTAAATTTTTATCCTAAATCTTGACCAATGGAATTTTATTGCCCATACGTCGCCACATTTTTTTTTTTTTAATTGGTTTTTGGATGAATGTTCATTTTTAAACTTAGAAGATAAAATTTATATTAGAAATATAATTTTAGACTATTTTACATGAACATCGTATAAAAATATGGATTCGTTTTCTTCCATTTCGGGTTTGGTTTTTTTTTTTTTTTTTTTTTTTTTTTTTTTTTATGAAGTCGTCTTACTATAATTACATCAAAATCAAGTAATTTTCAAAATGTAATTTTCGTAACTTTAAGTTCATTTACATTGTAAACATGATTTCTTGCTTATAATAAGAAATTTAATAAAATTAATATTAAAAATATTTTCTTAATCTAGAATTAAATTAGATCCCCCCCCCCCCTCTCCACACACACACACACACACACACACTGAAAAAAAAATCGAGTAATATGCTTTTTTGGATTGGTCTTTGGATGAATGTTCATTTTTAAACATGATAAAATTTATATTAAAAATATAATTTTAGACTATTTTACATGAACATCGTATAAAAATATGGATTCATTTTCTTCCATTTCGGGTTTGATTTTTTTTTTTTTTTTTTTGTCGGGTTCGGGTTGAGTGTTTTGATTGAATTTAAATCGAATTTTTGGATTCAGGTCAGGTATACACTGACCTACATAGTCCACACACTACAATCGTATTAATAATAATAGTAATATGTGCAGATGCAAGAGTGAATAAACATTTCGCAATAACATTAATTAAAAATATTTTTCATTAATTAACTATAAAAATTAATACATTAATTGTATACAGAAGATATACAGCATATAATTAAGAATACATTGTCATTTCACTAAAAAAACTTAAATGAGATCTACCAGTTCGTGCCTAAACGAACCAGAGTCAACAAAGATGTTATGTGGGATATCCTTTATTCTCTGAGGGTCAATATCCCGAACCTAACCTCTCTTTAGAGAAAGTGATAAATTGGACTATTATCACCGATTCGTTAATATATTTTGACTAAAGAATTTCGGTTGTTGATTATGCTTTGTTTGGGCTATCGCTTTTTTTTTTTTTTTTAATCGACTTTCATCATGTCTTCTAGTCTCCTTGACAATTAAGAAATAGAGTTGAAAGATGTTTCGTTCAAAATACTGTCATAAACATGGCTCGATTAAAACATGACCAACTAGGCCCTGATTTTGGGGTGCTCTCACATTTTGTATGTAATTATCGTAAAGTTGATATTTTAAATTTATTTTGTTTTGTACTGATTATAATCAATATTTTCTACTTTTAGACAAAAAATAAGATTAACAACAAAAAACATATTCATCTAAATATGTATTATATTCATATCTGTATTCTAAGGCATTAAAAAAATATATTTTTATTATTATTATTGTTGTTGTTGTTTTACAATATAGGAAGGGGGTGGGGGAGAATGAATACCAGGGCTTGATCACAAAACTAATTTGAGTTCAATAATTTCAATATGAATGGGTATCAACAGGAATACGCTGTGCCTATAGCGTATAACCCTCTTTTTTTTACGACTACACCATTGATATCAATGTCCTTTAAATATATTTAGCTCAACTTTATTACGTAAAGGCATTACAATTGGTTTTAGCTCATACAATTGGTTTTAGCTCGTGATGATGAATATTTTGAAAATGAATGCTCTCCGTTGTTCAAAATAATATAATAAAAAACGAATCTTTCTGGTAATCATTTTTAGTGTTTTATAGGATGGACTGTGTTTTAGAAAATATGTATTAGTAGATTTTGAATCTTGATTTACGAGTTTTTGAAAGAGCTACCACAGAATAAGCAATTTCATACTTCCTTACATATCTTTATGAAAAAAGTTTGAGATCCATCCAAGTTAATCAAAGAGACAGTTTGTAATCTTACCAACAAAATTATATCAAAATTATATTTCTGATATAAATTTTATTTCCTTACATATCTTTTTGAAAAAAGTTTGAGGTTCATCTAAATTAATCAAAGATAGTTTGTAATCGTACCAACAAAATTACATCAAAATTATATTCCTAATATAAATTTTATCTTCTACGTTTAAAAATGAACATTCATCCAAAATCCAATCCAAAAAAAAACATATTACTCATTAATGTTCGATCTTTCGATTTTTTTTTTTTTTTTTTTTTTTTTTTGGGGGGGGGGGGGATCTAATTTAATTCTTTATTCAGAAAAGTTTTTTAAATCTTTATAACATCATTAATATTAATTGCTACTTTTTGCAATTTTGAGAAAAAATGAACGAAATGACTTGAATTTTGAACTGAAGTTCACAAAATGACACTATAGAGTATCTGTAAACTCTACACTTTTAAAAATACAGACCCCCCCCCCCCCCTCTCCATTTATTTAGTAACGCAATATTCACTTTTCTGACTATTAGCTTTTTTCTTCAAAAACCCTCAGAAACGCAAAAAAACGATTCAAGTTTTGGCCAAGATTGCGGAAAAATACGCCACTGTGTTCCAGGACCATGGAAGTTGTCATTATAGGCAACAGCTTTATCATAATATACAAGTTTAGTTGTATCAGTTCGCTTAAGATGAAGAATATTTTAATCCTTTATGCATCAATGGTACCTTAAGGTTCCATTAAAGAAAATTTTAAATTAAAAAAATAATAATAATACGTCTATAATAAAAGGAAAGTTTTTATTTCGTCCATTACTTTTGCGTTACTCATACTTTTAGAAAACTCAGCCAATTTTAAAGAGGCCAAATATTTATAAAAATGGATGTTTTCTCAACTATTTACACGTGGCATTAGCTCTTATGCTGTTGAAAAATGTGTAATTGAAAAATATACACCTCAAAATATCTCTCATTTTCAGATAAACCAGCGATATATTTACTTTTAATATTGAATAGTGGTTGAAATATTCCAAAAACAACATTATTTGTTAAATAATCGGGATGAGTACAATTCTACCACAATTATTTAATGGAATTTTTCGCCATATGATCGAAGAAAACTATTACAGATTCTACAATTAAGTTAGGTGATTACGAATTCGACGAAATAAATATTTAAAAAAAAATTCTAATCTAAAACAGTGGTGCCATACTCTTGGAAATTTCAAGGAGTACGCACCTTGCCTTACCTATAAGTTTCTGTCTAAATATTTTACAAAAACGCCAATAATTACTAATTTTTAATGCATTTCATGAATTTTCAAAATATTTAACTTAAAAACATTATACGATTTTAAAATGAAACAACATATGTTTATCTTAAAAACAAGTTTATTTTTAACATCAAACTATATTTTGTAAAAAAAAAAAATTAAATATAGTGAAATAATAAAAAAAAAAAATTACAGACAAATTTGATGTTATAATTAAACAAATATGTTTATAAGATAAATGTTAAATTAAAAAAAATATTTTATGTAATAAATATTTTAAAATATTCTTAAAACATACAAAAATTACTTTGCAAAACTTTTAAGCTAATTAAATTGTAAGCTACATATCAACAAAAATCATGTTGATGTATCAGAAACATAAGTCTTTTTTTTTTTTATAATTAGTCTTTTTTTTTCTAAATTTCATAATGTTATTATGCAAATTTTTTTATGTATCATCAATCATTAAGGAGGAAAAATATTGGTGTGGGATTTTTCTTAATTCATAATTTTGGCCATATAAGGCTAATATCTGAAGTTTTCATCTCATCAAAACTTCTACATAATACATATGTAAATAGATCGAGTGAAATAACGTTTATACATTTTACTAGGGACAATATCTAAAACCTGATAACCGAAGAAATTTAGATTATAATAGATTATCGAAAATTCATTTCAATACACTGATAACTAACAAGAGATCGAATACAACGATAAAATTCCAATGCTAATAATGTATTTTAATGATGCTGGTTGGGCATTTTCTCTCCTTACGAATAAAATCATTTTAAAATTCATTGGAAAATAATTTAAATAAACAAAATAATGGCGACGTTTCAATGCAGTTTTCATACACATATGATGTGCTAACGTAACGTTTCTTCATATGTATTATGCCTCCACCAATAATTATAAATGATTAGGAGAAAATCATAGACAAAATGTGACAGATATGTGCAGAGTAATACGGGGATGATTTTTTTTTTCTTTCCTTTTTTTTAAAAATATTAATTGCATAAATAAAATCAACAATTTACTTTAATCTTAAAAAATGATTCTTCTTTATCCTTAGTAAATACAGGAATAAATCGGGAATTAAAACTCGATATACATAAATATAAATAATCGATATGCGGGAAATGTATAAAATGATGCTATATTTCATGTATAAGAATAAAACATCTCAAAATTTTGGAATCATTCTCAAATTACATTAAAACTTAAATTTTTATATATTTTCTATAAATCAGCATAGATGATCTCTTTAAAGGGACTCTGTACCAAAAAAGTTATTCTGTACATACACCTATATTAAAGTTCTTGGATCATGTTTCAATAAAACAAAATCATTACAGATAATAAAAATCCTTAAATTGTTAATTTTTTTTTTATTTGAATTTTTTTTTAATTTAACAATTTTAAAATTCTTTCTTCTTTTCCAATTTTGATATTTCAAGCTAGATTTTTTTTATGTTATACTCAGGGCCAATACTCTATTCTACAAACCTAAGTATCGGATTTTATATACAAATATAGAATCAGAAAAAAATAATAATTGGATGCATATGGAATAAACCTATGAAAATTGCATCTATTTAAGTTCTGGTTTCTTTTAAAACAAAAATTCCAAAGATATCAAAAAATAAATACTTAGTTATGTCTATAGAATCTAAAGGTATGTTTAAAAAAAATTTCAGACTATTTTCTCAATTATTGTGGGAGCCTTAGCATTTTGATTACATGGAGAATATGAAAAAATACGAAATGAGAAAAGTGAATTTAAACATTTCATTTACAAAAAAAAAAAAAAAAAAAAAAAAAAAAAAAGAGAGAGAGAGAGAGAGAGAGAGAGAGAGAGAGATGCGTAAAATTAACCATATGTCCTTTACTATTTTTCAAATCATCAAGAAATTTGGAGACAACGTTCAAGAGTTAAGGATGAGACAAGATGTTAAGTTCATTTTAGGATAAAAATCTGAAATTCGACACTTTTGTCATTTTTTGTCAAAATGAGAGGTACTGAGTACCGTTAAATGAGAAAGAAGGTTTTGTTTGAAACATCTTGGAATTTTTTATTTATTTATTTATTTATTTATTTATTTGTGAAAATATTCTCAAATTTGAAAACTTCTCTATTAAAATGTTTTGACTCTTTATGATTCCATAATTTTAAAGACTCCTCTATTTAAATTATTAATGAAAAATGTTTACCTCTTGTGCAGCACATGTATTGGCCACTGAGTTGGATGGAGTAGTTATAACACCAAGTGGTTGGCGAGGTGTGGGACTGTGATTCCTTGGATTTGCTCTTGGATGAGGCACAGGATGGCTCTCCAAAGCTATCTGGAGATCAACAATGTAGTCAATCACATACTGGATAATTTCTAATTTGGAAAGCTTTCGGTTCCGTGGCATATTTGGTACAATTTCCTTCAATTTTGCTAACAAAGCTTGAATTTCGTCATGGGTAACATTCTTATTCTTGGATGATTTCGGTTTTCCTATACTCATACCAACAGGCATCGTAATGTTTTGATGAGTTCACTTCAAACGGTAGGAGAGAGAAAGAGAGATATCCTTTTAGTTAAAAAGTCGGATGACAACTGATTTTTAAAAAACTGACACCTAGCACATATGATTTCTAAAGATCGGGGGCGGTATTAACGCATGCGTGGTATTGAAGGCGGGGTTTGCGGACTAACAGCTGACTAGCAGTTGTCCAATAGCAGTACAAACTTCTCTCTGACCGTCAATCAACAATGCGATCTTCACCGCTTGCAGTATCCGAGGGATCTGTCACACAGATCATCTGTTCAAGGACTAATGCTGCCATCTGTTGATAGTTTGAAGACCTTAACGCGATTCAAAACTTAAAAGAGCTGGTTGAAGTTTTTGTTTTATTCGGAGTAGAATTTAACAATTTTAACTATTGAGATTAATTGCTTTAGATTAATATTCAGTTTCAAACCTTACTCTTTTTTTTTTCTTTAAAACAGCTTTGTCGTTACTATATTTAAATCAAATTTGATTTTAAAAAACAGAAAAGTCCGGTAATTTAAAAAAATATATATATTTGTATTAATTGTTAGAAAAAAAGGCCTTTTTTACAGCGAAATAAAAGTAAAAAATGCAACAAATATGAAAACAATAACCATTAACTTTTGTTTTATGTGGTGGTAGAGAATAAAATATTTCAAAATGAGCTCGAAATAAGAACTTCAAAAATGATTCACATGGCCTTTCAGAAACTGTATTCCTGAATGGAATAGTTCTACTACGTATGGACATCATTTGATATCGACGATATTCTTAGAGAGAACATCGTTGAATCTATTATCAATCACTATTCATTAATTAATCACTATTATTATTATATTATTATCAATATATTTATTATTATTATTATTATCAATATAATTATTATTACTATTATCATTATATTATTAATCACTATCCATTACTGAATAATTATTAATACTATAGTAATTAGTACTTATTATAAACTCATTCTAATCAAAATATTATTATTATATTACTTAGTAAAATCAGTACATCTTAAGTTTTAACAATCTGAATTTGTAATTTTTAAATCTTAAATCAAAGTCGTTTCGACATTTTTTTTAATTACATATTTCAAATCTCCTTGCGTTTGAAGAGTGCCGCATATTATTACTGAAATATATTATGATTTGAGATTTTTACCCTCTGACTGTGCAATTTTTGAAACAAAATCGCTTCAAAAATCATGTATATTTAAAATTTTGCTAATTTTGCGTGGACCGTGGAAATCGCGGAATACAGCGTTAGAGGATTAAAATCTTCATAAAATATAGTTTGTTTGTTTAATTTTGTAATAAATTAATTTCCTGAGATATTTTAAAAATACGAATGCATTCAATGCCCATAGGTTTAACAATAGCGTGGGGAATTAGAGATCTCACTGACCTTTCCATAGATCACATGGAATTGGGTAACGGAACTTATTTATAAGCAGAAAAACATCACAACTTATGCGATTAAAAGCAGAAAGAGTTTTAATCTGAAGAAAAATATTAGGTAAAGAGTTCTAATTTAAATTAGTGGTGCTTTGGAAATTCCAAGGTGTACGCACCTTGAGTGTGTATGTTATGTATTAGTGATAATACTTTGGTTTGGTCAGCTTTTATGGAAAACGTTCCACATTTCTGTATTTCCCTTATTAGTGCTATTCCTCTGTGGTAACTTTTGGGGAAATTCTCAGATCGTTGCGAAATATTCGTGCATTTTGAATACTTTATATCGAAAATGTTTATTGAACAAAATTAGTTTTATGTGGTATTATTAAAATATATATATGTGTGTGTGTGTGTGTGTGTGACTGGTTCTTTTTTCCCCTTCAAAACGATTCTAACTTCTGAACATTAAAAATTAACCAAATATGAACTAGTCTTGTCTTATTATTTTTTTAACCTTAGAACAACTTTAGAAATAGAAAGGTTAATTTTTAAATCAAAATGTTATCCGTGACGTGCTTAAATACATTTTTAGATATTAAATTTTACAGACTAAAGTCAATATATATATATTTATGTCATTTATTATTTTTTTTTCTTATATTAAAGAAGTAAATCTACGATTAATATTAAAAGTTCGCAACTGAAAGATATCTTTAATGCAAGGGCGCCATTTGAAAGAGGTCAGGAGGTAATTGCCTCTTCAAGGAATTTAATTATTTTAAATGTATTATAGTTAAAACAAATCAGATTTTAGAAAAAGAAAAAACAATCAGAAATTGAAAAGAGCTAAAATAATTTGTCACATTTGATTAAAATAGAAATATTCATTCTAACCATTCATCGAAACATTCTAACCATTTGTAATTTTAATTGTTTATATGTATGTTTTTTCACATTTAAAGTCTGTAGTTTAATATTATTTTAATGGATAGAAACATTTGTATTAAATAAACACATTCAGCACAAAAATTAATTAGTATCAATAATATTTGCAATAATATTTACCTTCCTATTGCAACATTCTCAAAGTGAAATACATTTATCATTAATGAGTACTTTGGCTAATTTTAAAAACAAATGTGAGAATAAAACTGTATCAATTGCTTCTCAACTGTGCACAGGGTCGTACTGGCCCACCGGGCAACGAGGCAAATGCCCGGTACGCCCTCGTCACTTTTTTTTTTTTTTTTTTTTTTTGGAAGCACGTTTAAAGTTGTGCATTCTGAAAGGCATAAAATTTCAAAGATTTTCATATGGCAAATTAAAAAGTAATACTTTTTATTTTTAAAAGTATAGCATAAGCAAACTGTGTGGGATCAAAGACAATTAGATAACCCAATTACCCAATTTCAAAATAACATAAGTTATCGACAATCAGATGTGCTATTGTTACACATGGTATCCTGGAACATCGTGTTTTTGTAATCCTGGCGCCCTTGGTCAGATTTTTTTCAACGCCTCTGCAAAAATAGCTTTCAAAAAACTAATATCGGGTTCGTGTTTTTGTTATTATTGCGCCCATGGTTAGATTTTTTCCAGCGCCTCTGTAAAAAATAGCTTTCAAAAAACTAATATCGTATTTATGTTTTTGTTATTATGGCGCTCTTAGTCAGACTTTTTCAGCTTCTTTCTAAAAATAACCTTGAAAAAATTAACGTTTCTGTCAAATATTTAGTGCCCTGGGTGATCAAATATTTCTGATTTTCGTCAAAGTACAAACGACGAAAAATGAAAAAAAAATGGAATGCAATTTAAGAGAAGAGATTTTCATTTTAATTGGTCCCATTTTCAGAGGCGGCTTTGGTAATCATGTCGCCCCTAGTCTGATTTTTTTCAGCGCCTCTGTAAAAATAACTTAAAAAAAAAAAAAAAAAAAAAAAAAAACTAATATTGTGTTTTTGTAATCCTAGCGCCCTTGGTCAGAATTTTTCATCGCAATTTTCATTGATACATACTTTAAATTTTTAGATATTCTCATTAAGGTGAAAACGAAAAATAACTTTGCCAATAAACCTTATCATTTTTTAGATACTTTTTTTTTCAAGATATCGAGTAAGAAATAGCGGCAAAATAATGAACACATATAAGCTTATTGCGGTAGAAAAAAACGTGTTATTCTTCTTCTTTTCTATATTTTATCCCCATTACGCAATTAAGTATTTCTATTTTCTTTGACTTTGTTTTTTGTTTTGTAATACAATGCTTAAATATAATTTTGATAGTACATATTATTTTTAAAAAAATGTAAATATATTTGAAGCTATTGCTGCTCTTCTGGTGCATTTATTTATTTATTTTTTGTCTGTGTGTGCGAGTTGCGGCGACTATTAAAATTAAATTTGGCTCCTGTAATTAAAATAAACAGCAATTTAAAATTAAATATCATTTATTTTAGTGACTTGGCGAGACAAAAGGTGGAAATTACGGAAAGCTTTTTTTTTTTTTTTTTTTTTTTTTTTTTCAAAATGCCGACTGTTTTGAAGAGATTATTCAACTTTTATCGAAGAAAAATGAGGATTTTTGGTGATAAAGAAAATCCTTAATGCTCTGCATAATTATATAAGAAAAAAAGTTGACAAAATTAGAAGTAAAACAATTCAATATTATTAAAGTAATCGTGTCGTGGTCATATATATAAAAATGCAATTTTGAGAAAAACTAGTTTCAATTTTATTGTAGAATGCTTATTATATATATATATATATTATATAGAATCGTCTATTCAAGATTCTGGCCACATAAAAAAGTCTTGATTCCGTTGATAAAGCCGCTAAAGTAAAAACTCGATTTTCCGAAATTTATAAGTTGTGATTACGTGCAAATCCTTAAGGCGATTTTCGAAAAAATATTTTTTAACGTTCAGTAATGCAAAAATTTCTGCTCATTTTCAAACATAAAAATAGTGTTCGACAGGAACCGAATTTCGGTTACCTTTCTAGTTTCGACAGAAAACGAAAACGAAATTATCTTAAAAATAAATTCAAAGTAATTAACATAAACGTGCATGTTATCTGAATAATGTTTTGCGTAGAAACGGAAGTACATAATTATTAATTAAAAATTAATTTTATTGAAATAAAAGGAATTAAATATAAGGTGCTATAAACATAAAAAATGATTCAAAAATAATTTAATTTAAAAATAACGAATTTAATCAATATTATTAATACTTTCTAGATTTATCCCCTTTTATGTGAATACATAGTATGTGCGGCTCTTTGGGTGGTAGTGGCGTTTGGGAGAGGATAGGGAGGGCAGTTACAGTAATAACGATTATTCGGCAGTATTTTCGCCAAAACTAAGATTTTGCGCTGAAAACGAAAATGAAACCTAATATTCGGCCAAACTCTACATAAATGAATGAGAATTGCAGGCTTGGTCATTGAAATGATTTGTAATACAACAGATTATTTTCTTTAAATTAATCACATCTTGAGTTAAAATTGATTGTTGTCTTGTGACAGCAGTTTTTTTCCTCTTCCCGCACTGTCGCGTCCGGAAATTAGGTTCAAAACGGCACCTTTGACAGCATTTTCTGAAAGATCTTATGATTTTCCTAAAAAAATATAAAAGACAGCTCTATTACAAAGTTTCTGATGGGCAATAAAAAATAGCTGGTATTTTCGGCCACTTAAAGCAATCAGCAGTGGTAATGTAATTTCATGAAAACCTTTCAAACAAAATTATCATGCAATACAATTCAAGTAATACTTTTCAAAGTAATACATTCAAAGTAATGCTTTTAAAGAATTATTACTTTTCCAAAGATTTCTGCCCCTCCCCCCCTGCCCTGCGTATACACATGAATTGCAGTACAAAAGAACAAGATCTTTGAAAAACAGAAACAATCCCAGTAGCCCAATAGCTTCTGTAAATGTAAGTTTGCTCATTTGAAAGGAAACCGAAATACATTATGTCCGGGAAAAGAGAGTACCGAAATCAGCCATCTATTGTCCACCCCACAGAAACTGGAAATGCATGTGTTTCTAATTTTCAACCGATAGTCGGTATAAATAAAGTGCCCTTAATGTGAAATCTGCTTCGTTTGTCTCGTTCTATCCAGTGCCAAAGAACTATTCCGTCTTTATATTATTTGCCGGTGACCTGAGTTATTTACTTATTTTAGTGTAATCTTAAACATTTTTTCTGATAATAAGCTTGTACTTCAACATTTAAAAAAAAAAAAAAAAAAAAAAAAAAATAGTGTACACAGTGTTATAAAATATCATCACCACAGCTCAGATATGCTGATGTTGCATTTTGCATAACAAGAACTGCGACTTGTCCACGGAACAACAATATAAGGTATTACAAATTAATTTTTTTGATTGTATCTCTTTCACAAGAATGTTTATTAGTTTGAATTTTTGCGAAATCTGCAAAATTTGCCTATTGTATTTCTTTATTTTCTCTTTGTAACTGTTGCGAGAAAAAAAAATCCCTGCCGGCTCAGCCTACAGGCGGGGTTAGATTTCGAAGTTAGCTAACTAATTTCACCAATAAAAACTTAAATCAAGATTAGAGATAAACCCAGTTCTTCACTAAGAATGAGCTCTAGAGACCTAAAAATTTTTAAGAAGTTTGTTTTGTTTAAACTGTCTTTATACCTCACATTTTCAACAAATTTATGAACCTATTGTCGTTTTTGTTATTTTTGAAGAATTCTAGTTCTAGAATAAAAACAAAATTCCTAGCTTGAAAACAATGTCCTGACGTATTCAACACTTGAGAGAGGGGGTTAATTTTCGTACTTTTCGAAACAGATTGATAAGTTAGAAAGCGTAAAGAACGTAGATGGGATTTGGTGTTTTCCGCGTTTTATGTATCTCGAACGGTTCAGCCGATGCATGTTTCGAAAGACGGGCTAAAAAAGCCGCTTTCGGCTTGTATCTGCCTCCACACTTTGGAACGTGGTTTCTGGCACTCGTCGGTGCAACATTTTTCGGTCAACCTTTTAACCCCTTCGCGACGAGAGCACTTTCCTTAATTTTTAATCTTTTACCACCGGTTTTTCACAACAGAAAACTTTCTGTAATTGAATCGCGAAAATGCTCTGACTAAGTAAGGTAAACTTTACAATAAACAAGTTGGAAATTGTACGTCAAACGTTACAAACGAGGTGCGTTCGTACGCACGTTTTAGAATTAAATTCATGATATCCCGTGCGTAGAACGGGTTAAACAGCTAGTTAAGTATATATTTTATGACACTGTTCATACAAATATCTTAACTAGTTATATAAATATTCAGATATATATGTATCAGCTAGTTATATAAATATTCAGATCTTGATGATTTTTAATTCTGTGAAATGAATTATATCGTCTGCAGATTAATTTCTGTCATAAAATAAGTATCTCGGTCGCTTGACGATTAAACTTCGGAAGCTCCTATAACAAAAAAGCACCGATTTAAAAAAAAAAAAATTCAATTTTCTTAATAAATATTTTTATTAATATCTCCTAAAGTTTTGATTCGATTTTAATAAAATTTGAAATGTCTCGACAAAATTCTGCAAAGATAATATATTTTAAATTGCAAACCATTTGGTTGGGTAGTTTTTGCGTTGTTATATGCGGACAGGCAGACAGACGGACAGACAGACAGACAGACAGACGGACGTACAGACGGACGGACCAAACGACGACTATAGGCGCTACGTATTTATATAATTACGAACGCACCTAAAAATAACTGAGAAGAATAATGCAGGATTCTGAGCAACTTAAGTGGCACGTATACCGGTCGCTCGTCTCCAAGGGGTTAAATTGCGGGGTTTAATTAATATCTCGGCCAATTACATTAAAAAAACAACAAAATTGAAACTCAGGTGTATTAAGACCTGCCTTGGACTATTCTCATCCAAATTTACAGACCTTTCACGCAGTAAATTATCCTAGCCATTTCTTTCTTTTTTTTTTCCGCACACACAAACACATACTCAGAGAGAGAAACTCCTTTCTTTTATTATAGATATCCTTCAAATAAATTACAATAACAAACTTATTTCTGACAGAATTGTGACACATATGGCTATTAGTATAAAGTTGTAGTTGGCATTAAAAAAAAGAAGAAAAAAAGAAAAAAATCTGTTAAGGGGACTCGGTACCCATGATTCAGCGAAAAATGACATAAAAATATCGATTTTCTTATTTTTTGCTTAAATTATACTTTATTACTCTTAGTACATTCTCATGAAGTTTTGTAAAGGTTCGAGTATTATAAGTACAGTTTAAAGCGAGAGTGGCCGAGAGGTTGTACCTTCGAAGCTGGTAGACGGGAGGTGCTGTGGGTACGAACTCAATCGCGCCGGTCGGATTAATCGTTGGGAGTTTTCCGTGGTTTTCTTCCAACCTTTGATTTACTTGCATAATTACGTGTTAGGTTCCCTTAGAAAGCCCCCCCCCCCTTTAGGGCCTATATCCCCCGTGTTGATAACTGGTCGTCATGAACACAATCAACCAACCTTTTATGGTCTGTTTGATAAAACTATATCAGATTTACAAAAAAGTAAAAAGTTTTTTTTTTTTTTTTTACACATAAAAATGTAAAATAAATTCCGTTTTTCACTGTAATTTTACAGGTACTAGCACATTTTATTTTTTTCACCCAAACTAATTAACTTAGGAAAAATCCGATACTTAAAATTGTACTACGAATACTTTTTAAAAAATTAGCTGAAAATGTTCAAAATTGTAGGAGAAGATACATTTTAAAATTTAGTTAAAATTGTCAAAAAAAAAATAAATTTTTTGAATGTTGCCTGGAAAATTGAATAATTTCTTATTAGAATAATTTTCCTTCATTGAGTCTTTTATTATTATGACAAAAATGTACCTTAAAATACTTAAATAAAAAAAATGTTCAAAAGGTACCTAGTCCCCATAAAATAAAATTTATGGCCAACCTTCTTGGGACTTAAATTACATATGAAAGGAGGGGGGGGGGTTAAAAGGTATTTCACAGCGAAACTGACAATTCCATAAGTCCTACTACATTTAAGTTGGATGTCTAATGCATTTAATCTCCAAATAAAGGACACTCCATTGAAGAATAGGAATTATCTCATTCAAAATATATAAAATAATCCTGTAGCCGTTACGTATGTTAACTTTTCAAAAAATTTGTTTTAGGTACTTTTAAATAGTAGTTGGCGCCCTTTTGATTAGCATTTGGCGCCCTTTTTATCCAAGTTGCCACCGCCCTGTTTGTCATGCCAGTACGACCCTGACTGTGCACAAGAATAAAATCCCCCTCTAAGGAAACTTTGCGATCCCCAAGAAAGTTTTCAAATGGCGCTCCTATTTTAACAACGAGCCCCACAAGTGGCTGAGAGGTTTTGCTCTCGAAGCTGGTAGACGGGAGGTGCTGGGTTCAAACCCCCTGTCGCGCTCGTCGACCTAACTGTTCTGAGTTTTCCGTGGTTTTCTTCGAACCTTGCCGTAAATACGGGTTAGGATCCCTTAGAAAGACCTCCACGCCTATATCTCTTGTGTAGATACTCGGCCGTCATAAAATCAACCAACTATTTTAATGACGTGGATGGTATCAGATGCACGAGCAGGAATCACAGGTGGAAAGTTGGGTAAAGTAACATGTTAAGGTTTTGCATTTTATTTATTTCATACTTTTAATTTTTTCATCCAAAATAAATTAATGAAACCAACTAAAATTTAATTATATTTTCAGTATTTTTTATTTCTATTTAAAATTTTAGATGAAAAAGTGTTACAAATGCGTCATAAACTGTAATACTTAAAAAAAAAAAAAAAAAACAATTGCAAGCAAATACATAGTATTTTTTTTAAAGTACTATCAAGCAAATTTATTTTCTAATACAGTAAAGCCTGTCAATAACGGAATCCCGCTTTAAGCGGAAAATTTTCATGATCCCGCCAAATGAATACCATGCAATTGTACTTCCTAAAACGGAAACAAGCTGATTAAAACGTATATTTTTTCACTGATTGTTTTCGTTTCCGTCTTACCTGGTTTTATTCTATCGTACTTATGATTAGGGGGGATCTCGCATTCGAATTATTACCACGGCCCGCGGTCTCTTTCTACGACCCTCTCCACGGACGAGGGTCCGTTGCATATCACCAACCCTAGGGTCCTAGGGAGAATTTATTTTGTTGATTTTATAAGCTTCCATACCTTTGAAGAGCAATTAAAAAAATGTCACAACTGACAACAGAGCATTTGGAAAAGAAAGTCCAGAGAAATAATTTATGTTTTCTCGTTGAAGAATTTGAAAATGCTATCGGAACGGAGATTTAGGCTATTCTGGGAGCTATAATGGGACACGGGGCTGATGGAACAGGTGGATTTTCTCGTAATATAAATGAGTTAAATGTTCTGGCTTGTATCAATAAATAGCAGCACCTGCATTACAAAAGCACATCATGTATTGAACTTTTATTATTATTATTATTAGCTGTTTGCAAAACAAAACATCCAGAACCCTAACTGTGAGATATTACTTTTAAATGTTTAATATACTGTGTTTGATGAAATACTAACTCTGCTTTTAACAATACCAGGGCATCCAACCCAGGCTTCCCGGGATAGAAAATATATCTAAAAATATTTTTTTTTATTGAAAGCTCTAATAGATTTTTTTACATTTAATATATATATATTTTTTTAGATTGCCCCCTAAAAATACCAAAGAGCATTTTTATATGAAATATGTCAAATGTATATTCAAATAAAATTTTGAAATTTATTAAAAACGATAATTTCGTATTGGTCTCGTGTCAGAAGTTAATAATCGAAGAAATTGCTAAAAATTTCGTTATATAACAGTTTTTCTTATCCTGATAATTTCAGTTCTTTTAAGCACTTATTTCGATTACATGTCTGTTAGATTTGCGTTTTATTCATACTATTTTATTTATTGCTTAATGCAGTTTTAATTTCGTTATGTAATATTAGCTGGAAACAAATGTTGAACTCCTTATATTCACTGTTAAAAATAAATCCGTAAATTCACGGTAAAAGTACTGGCAGCGAAGTTGCCGGACTTTTTCCGTTCCGTTAGTAGATTTTCCGTTTTGAAAAATAAAAGAAGGAAAATCGCCGTTTGCAGAAGCGGTAACTTCCCGTTAACGCTCTCAGAAATCACGGAAATATTCCTCGTAGAACTGACAGAAAAGGACATTTTCCGTTTTAGATAAACTCGGTTTAAAAAAATCTTGACATCTCACTTGGTGCTGCCATCTGTCCACTTTGCGGAAGTATTTACTATCTGACATACGTCAAGAACAGCTTTTGGTCGACATTGGGTTTTGAACCAGGGGTGATAATGCCTCGAGTCCAGCGTCTTGCCGGTTTGACCAGCGGGCGCTTGCTAGATTAGCAGTTTGAACGGATCATTTGGAAATTCTCAAAATGGCGGCTTAGAACAGACATAATTTGGGGTTTAGAAGCTTGGTAATTTTGAAGTTAATTGCGAGGAGATTTCGTTATGAGATGATGTTGATGTTTTAAAATTGTAATATTAATACAGGATAAAAACATGAATTATATATATTCTTAACTTGATTGTTAGATGTAAAATATGAATATTATATTTGAATTAAATTCGATAAAAAATGTTTGCTTGTTTAAGAAAAGCGATTTTTTTTCCCAACTATTATATATTTTTTAAATGTGTTCGCTTAGAATATATTTTCAGTGCGAGTACTTTTTATTACTTTAAAAACTAAATTGCGAATAATTTTAAAGGAATGAGAAAAATATTATTTTCTTTTTATTTGAAAGCATTATTTTTGTATGTTGCTTTTTTGAGTAAAATAGATTTTTTTTTCACTTAATTTAACTATTATATATATATTTTAATCTGCTTGTTTAGAATATATTTTAAGTGCGAATATTTTCTTATAACTTTAAAAAATAAATTGCAAATAATTTTAAAAGAATGGGAAAATTATTACTTTTTTTAATTCGAAAGTACTATTTTTTTTTTTTTTTTTTTTTTTTTTTTTTTAAATAAACTCGAAATTTTAATTTATTAAATTTTTAGTTTTTCTGTGCAACAACATGTCAGTTTTTTAAACATTGAAAATAAATATGCAGCAGATAACATAACGGAATATCTCCGTTATCCCCTTTCGTCTCCGTCCGTTCCGTTGTTTTCAGGAAATATGAGGAAATTTTCTGTTTTTTAACGGAAAATACCCTTTTGTCGCAAAAAAGGACTTTTTCTGTGAAATTCAGGAAAAAAATACCCGTGAATTTCAGATTTTTTTTAACAGTGTTGTTTAAAGTGCAAACAGATTTATATTTTAAAATCGTCTGCAAGCGATATAGATTTTTTTTTTTTTTTTTTTTTATCATGCTTGAAATTTAATTTAAATTCTATAATAAATCAATAAATTGCCATATAGCTTTCAAACAAATTGCATTTTAAAGTAGATTTTTTTCTCTATATAACGGTGTAAAAATTGAAAATGTGCGATGTTTAAAAATTTAAAAAAAATGCAGTAGCAAAAATCGCAAAACCGAAATTTCAACGTTCAGTGTTGCCACTCGCAAAATGACGTCAACGTTAGCGTTACGCACACGAACACGTTTGTGCTTTATAATATAGATTACGATGCATAATGATTATGAAGCTTTTAATTAATGCTATTCGTTTGCAATCTTCGTTTTGTGCTAGTGACAAGTAGTTAATTTACAATAAGGCTAAATGCATCAGTGGGGACTCATGGAACCTATTGGACTACGGGACACCCAAAGTGATTATATAACGTTGTTTCAAAAATTTGTGTTAAATAACATATTTTGTGCACAAAAAACTTAATTTTCTTTATTATTTTATATCTGTTAAAATTAAAATAATTTTACCAAATTAACATTCAATAAAACCATGACATGGAAATAAAGACCTCAATCATTTTTCTCCTTTAGTACGTTTTACAAAACTAGCAAGAAAATTTAATTTTTAAAGTAGGATTTTGTTTGTTAAATTTATAGTAGTGTTGATATAACTTTTAAATTCGTCTATTTGGGAATTATTTATGTTTAATTAATGTGTTCCATTAGATCCCAGAGTCAGGGTCTAATGGAACAAAATTTCATTTCAAAAATTAAGGCTATTTCTTTTTCACTAATTCAGCTATGACTAACATCTTTCATCCATCAACAGAAAACTAGTTAAAATAATTGTCTGAAAAAAAAAAAATCTGGGAATTTTATAAATTGCATTTTCTATATTATGAAATGTGAAGCATGTCTCATTAGCCCCAGTCTCTCCAGTTGTAGATCACCCAAGATAAGGAAATAAACAAGAACGAAAAATCATGCGTCAAGCATAGATTATGTAACACTTTCCAACGCTTCCAAAATAATTTTACGAATCATACTCTTTAATAAGCTAAAAGATAACATCTAAGTAATCCGAGTACTTTTATTCAGCCCTGTATAGGATCTATAGATTTGTATATATACTACATAGGATGCTAAATTTTAGTTCAGTTAGGAAACAGGTAGCACAGTTTAAAATTCTCCGTCTGGAGTTAAATAATACGGAAATGTGTTCCCGAACTTTTGTGCTTCCCTGTATAGGATCTACAGAATTTATACACACCACGTAATATACAAAAAGCGATTTAAAATCAAAATCGCGTTCAGCAACTTAAAACGCACTTCCAGGAATTATTGTTAACATACAGTAGAGAATTCTTTTGTGTGTCCCTGTAAATGAACGATGACTGCTATACACACAATATTCTGTAGTAAGTCTCTTGTAATGAACCTTATATAAATTTCAATGTGTTTCAAATAGGGAAACATTATTTAAATAAACCGCAGACGATTTTTCTCCATAGACGTAATGTAACGGAATTCTTTTGACTGTCCCTGTAAAGTAAGTATAAGTGCTATGCACACCCTATTCCATATTAAGCTTCTTCTAATGCACTTTAGTGATATATATAAATTTCAATGCGTTTAAAATAGTGAAACATTATTTAAATAAACCGCAAATGATTTTTCCCCATAGACCGCAATGTAACGGAATTCTTTTGAGTGTCCCTGTAAAAAAACTATAAGTGCTACACACTTCCGTTGAAATAGGGAACATGGTATAGATAACGATTATAACATATAAACATTGCAGAGCAATCCGAGCACATTTACGGGAGTTAGAGCACGGACAGACGGCCAGACAAACCGAGGTCATAAACACTTTTCAACTAGGTTGGAAAGTGTTAAAAAGACTTGAGGGCCAGATTGATATATTGCTCTTTGGATATCGCAAGCTGGACAGTTTCTAGTCAACGGCCTCACCCGGCACGCGGGCCTTTGGTTGCCGACCCTAGGTCTAGGGATTGAGAAACCGACTTTCATTTTTTTTCGCCACTTAAATTTTTGATCATTTAATTTTGTCTGTTCATTCGCCGTTTTGGCTTCTCGTTTGGGTTCAGTCTAATCCGTTATTGACTTATAAGTTTAACGATATTCCCTATCGAAAAGGAACAAAGAGAAAAATCCATGTAACAAAGGCAAAAACTTCTTATGTACATCAGTAAAATCAAAAGGAATTAATAATTTAGAAAGATTAAATGCTTCGAATAGCGGAGCGTTTTCGACATTTTTATGATGCATTTAAAAAGTTTTACCCCATTGTATTGTGTTTTACACTAGTACATAAAACATTCGCTGATAATTATCCTCCATCTCAGAAAAAAACATATGAAATCTTTCAAAACGCATTGCATTTTTTTTTTCAGTTTTATGCTGTAATAAGCATCCCCCCCCCCCTATCCCTCTGGATTGTATTATGTTTTCTACCAGTATTTAAAACATTTACTTGTAATTATTCTTGGGATTAATTATTTTTTTCCTTGGTAGAAGAAAATATTAAATTTGAAACGCGTTGCAATTTTTCATTTTTAGTTTTCGGCTGTTGTATTGTTTTTGCAACGAGTAGTTAAAAAAAATGGTACTTATCCTCCTTCTGGGATTTATTCGATTTTTATCACTTTCCAACCTAGTTGAAAAGTGTTTATGACTTCGGTTTGTCTGCCGTATGGCCGTCCGGCCGTCTGCCGTCTGGCCGTGCTCTAACTCCCGTAAATATGCTCGGATTGCCCTGCAATTTTTATATGTTATTGTCGTTATCTATAGCATGTTCCCTATTTCAACTGAAGTGTGTAGGACTTATAGTTTTTTACAGGGACTCTCAAAAGAATTCCGTTACATTACGGTCTATGGGGAAAAATCATTTGCGGTTTATTTTAATGATGTTACACAATTTCAAACACATTGTAATTGATATATATTACTAAGATGCATTACAAGAAGCTTAAAATGGAATATGCTGTGCATAGCACTTATAGTTACTTTACAGGGACAGTCAAAAGAAATCCGTTACATTACGTCTATGGAGAAAAATCGTTTGCGGTTTAATTAAATAATGTTTCATAATTTTAAACGCATTTAAATTTATATATATCACTAAGGTACATTACAAGAGGCTTACTACAGAATATTGTGTGTATAGCAGTCATCGTTCATTTACAGGGACACGCAAAAGAATTATCTACTGTCGGTGAACAATAATTCCAGGAAGTATGCGTTTTAGGTTGCTGAACGCGATTTTAAATTTAACTCACTTTTTGTCTATTACTTGGTGTGTATAAATTCTGTAGATCATATACAGGGCAGCACAAAAGTTCGCGAACACATTTCCGTTTATTGACAAAAATTCCAGAAGGGGAATTTTAAACTCTGCTACGCGTTTCCTAACTAAACTAAAATTTAGCATCCTATGTAGTATATATACAAATCTAATAGATCATACACAGAGCTGAATAAAAGTATTCGGATATTTTTCCGAATATTGTATATGTTGGAAATATATGTTGGAAAAACCTTAAAATACGTTTTCAAACATGTTATGCGTTTTCCAAATTGTTTACTTAGATGTTATCTTTCAGCTTATTAAACGGTAATGATTTGTAAAATTATTTTGGAAGCGTTGGAAAGTGTTACATAATCTATGCTTGACGCATGATTTTTCGTTCTTGTTTACCTTACTATGCTTTACATTTCATAATGTAAGAAAATGCAATTTATAAATTTCCCAGATTTGTTTTCTTTTTCTTTCTTTCTTTTTTTTTTTTTTTTTTTTTTTTTTAGACAATACCAGTTTTCTGTTGATGGATAAAATACGTTACCAGAAAAAAAAAATCTTTCGAAAGGCGTTGTATTTTCTTTAGATTAAGAAGTTTTTTCACATTGTATTGTGTTTTTCACCAATAATTAAAATATTTACGTTTAAGAGAAAATCGTTTTTTGCTTGATTCGGAAGTGAAAAATACGATTTTGCTTAGTAGTTTATTAATAGAGATTTAAAAATTCCTCCCAAAGGAAAATTCTCGCTGCGCCACTGGATTCTCTTTTAATCATTATTCTGTGTCTTTAACAATGTTTATGTTTCTTCATCTTTCACATTGAACCGTTAGACAATTTCTAATCTGCTAATTGAATAAAGTTTAATGCTGAAAACAATAAAGAAATTAAATATGTTTTCTCCAAACCTGCATTTATATTATGCAATATTTTATTAATGAAACACAAACTACATTGGAACTGACTTCATGTAGATGCTCCTAGGCTTAAACATCCACAGACTTTTCTGTGGGTACAAATCACCCGCTAAATTTGAAAGCAAATTTTATTTTGTTTGAAGACAGAACATAAAGAGAGAAAAGGCAGAAGATCAATTAACCAGGACTTAAAATTTTATTTAAGAATAGACATTCAACAATAATGTAGTAAAATAATGAACAGTTATTTGTGGAGTTTTTAAAAGTTTTATCATCTAAATTCAAAATTCTTTTATCAAAAATAATATTTATTCAAAATGAAAATTAATTGAAGACGTCTATATATATATTTTAAATTATTTTTCAAAATTACATTTTAAAAGATTTAACAAATTTCTGTTTAAAAAAAAACACAAATCCATAAACATTTTGAGATATTGTAATTGTCAAAATGCATTTATTCTGCAAGTCGGTATCAGAGGAAAAATGTTCTGCTCTAGCCATTATTATTATTATTACCGAAAACTAAAAAAATGGTTTCTTTAAGTGTGAGAAAATTTTCTTATAAAACATCATATTTTATTTCCGATATCGACCGATTAAATAAATAAATAAAAGGTAAAGATGAGCCTTTAAAAAATATGTTGAATAATACGGGATTTAAAATTATTGTAAACTGCATATTTTTAGTACACTTCTAAAAATATTAATTTTCATAAACTAGTCTTTACTGAAGGGAAAAAAAAAAAGCAAATTTCATTTAGCGCAGTTTAATGTTTAAACTGGGTATTGGAACACCCACGAGAATTTTCTAAAGTTGACTCTTCTTAGAAGTTCTGTGCACGGTAATTCTGTTAAGAATATTATTCATAATCTAAATTTGAGTGATATGAAGGGAAATGTGAGTTCTGAAAAGAGCCGCAATATACGCAAAATGCCGCAATGGATCAAACTAAACACTAATAAATAAGTCGCATTGACAGATCCGAGTGAAGTGGCACCCACACATGGAAGAGGAGACCAAAGTTAAAAATGAGAGAATGAATCATACAAAAAAACTGATTAAAGAAACTTCCTGAAATACAAGAAAATAAACTGTGTGAGAAAAAATTGAATGAAATCCAAATAAGGTTACAGAATTTTAGAGCAAATAAACATTCGTCTTCCTCGAAACTGCAATCGAATCTGAGGAATGCAGCCATACTTTTTTTTTCTCACGGGCTGCATATATATGTTTCTTATATTAGATCAGTGGTTCTCAACCTGTGTGCCGCGACACACCGGTGAACCTAGAGGAGATAGCAGGTATAGGCTGCAAAAATTTTCAGTAAAGTTATATAAAAACTCTACAAACTAACAAAAGTACTTTAAAATGCAACATTCTAAATTCCTTAATTTACTACGTAATGAGGTATAATGTCATAAAGTTGCATTTACTTACAACAATATTTCAGTGTTTAAATATTCTTAATAAGAAATGTCAGAGAATTGCAGTGAAAATAACTAAAAATCATAATCTACTGGTTTTCCCTCAATTGCAAATTTACAATTATTACACAATTACATTCACGAGAAATAAGCTTTTCTGCAGAGAATAATGTTAATAAAAAAATGGTTAGATCTTTGAAAGAATATTTACTAGTATAATATTTAACTTTGTTTGCATATGATGAAGAAATTTGAATGTGCTACTAAATAAATTAAAAAAGACATATATTCCTTTGATAAAATTTTAATCATTAAGTTTTGTGTTCCGTGGAAATTAAAAACTGGGTTCGAGTGTGCTGCGAAATAAAAAAGGTTGAGAAACACTGTACTAGGTAATTCGCAACACATTATAATTCTGTAAAAAATTAAAAAAAGTTATGCAATCACAAAGATAATTAAAATGCAGTAAAACCTGCTAATTTCATTTTAGACACGTTTCCTTTTTAATCCGTGAACTCCACACTAGTGCAAATTCACGCCAACTAAAATCTCAAATGTCGGTATTTTTTGGAAATATGCTTTCATTAATTTGCATTTTTCATTAACAAAATTAAAATTTTGATAAAAATATATATTACAGTCAGATTCCTCATTAAATTTTGTAAAGGAATCATATGTTATCAGGGCCGGTCCAACGGTATTTTGGCGCCCGTACAAGTATCCGTCAGGCGCCCCCCTCCCTCCCCCCCCCCAAAAAAAGGGGGAAATATTCTTGGATTATTTCTAACTTTTTATATCTTCGTTACTTTTTTAAACATACTATTACTAATTACTTGAGATATTATTTAAAGAAGTTATTATTTAAAGAATACATAAAGACATTTAAGTTCAATCCCATTTCGCGAAATAGCACTTCCAAGCAAAAATTCCTTCATGACGACATCTATTGGTTCTTAAAAGATCCTATAGAGGTCACTTATCCGACTGAAACTGTCCATAAAATACCTGCTTCAATTCATAAGTAATATTTATAAAATTTCGTCAAAAAACATTACTTTTCAAGAAAAAAAGGACAAAAAAACAACGTTAATTCATTTATATCGCTAAATAGCACTTTCAAACAAAATACCTTCATACCGACATCTATTGATACTTAAAACATCCTATAGAGGGAACTTATCCAACTGAAATTGTCCATAAAATAACTTCTTCAAATCATAGGTATATTTTTAAAATTCCGTCAAAAACATTACTTTCCAAGACAAAAAGAAAAAAAAAACATCGTTAGATTAATTTAGTTTGTTAAATAGCAATCTCAAACAAAAATTCCTTCATACCGACATCTATTGGTACGTAAATGATCCCGTAGAGGGCACTTATTCGAGAGAAATTGTCCAAAAAAGTAATCGCTAATGGACAAATTAAAAATACTTAAAACTTATGTATTTTTCTCCACCAAATGTCGTAAGGGTCCATGACGGTCTTACGGGAGGGCAAAGCAATATGGGGGAAAAAGAACGGATAACGTCGGCTGGAAATGAAATGATCATAGTGATAAAACACGAAAAACCAAATCATCAAATCCGCTATATTTGAGCACACATCTGAGATTCGCGACCCTACAGATGAAAATTTCTTATCTTTCACCGCCTACTGTGAAATCCCATTAAAGCTTCCGCTAATTAAGGTATACGGTGCAAAGAAACTAACTTGCTATATGCTCCCTCACTACATTCCTCTGTCGTCCTGTTTTTAACCTGCGGTGAGAAGATAAGAACAAATTGAAAGTGATGGATTCAATGTTTTTTCAACAGTATGATATCGTGGCAGCATGTAAAAATGCAGAATTCACGATTTAAGGTTATTAATTATTAGGATTATTAGGAAGGTTATTAATTATAGTATAATTTAAGGTTTTAACTTTCTGACGAATTTCTCAATTAATTTTTGTTCGGAAACGCATGAAATTGGCAGGTATTCTTATTCTGAAACTTTGTAATAGAATGACGTTTTCCATTTATTTCAGAAAGCACAGTTAGTTTTGAACCAAATTTTTGAACAGGCATGAGAAAAGAAAAAGGCTGGTCCTCTCATGAATAAAATCGCTTATAACTCGATAAGTAATTCATTTATTTAAAAAATGGAAAATGTTATTCGATTTCAAATCGCTTCAATAGTTAGACCTGTAAATGCCATGTTTTTACGTTTAAAAATGAATCTGTAAGTTTCGAATAGTTGAGCGGAGAATTTTTTCTTTCTTTTTTTGATATATATATATATATATATATATATATATATATATATATATATATATATATATTTAATCTTAAAAATTATGTAATGTATCTGTAGTAAAAATTATTAGCTCACCTTTCTCTGCATTCTTATTTGTTATTTTAATTCCTATTTCAAGAACTTGATTTTTAGAACCTCTTGCCTTTATTTATTTATTTATTTAATTTTTTTTTTTTTACTTTTTCATTTTTTTTTTTTTTTTTTTTTTTCTAAAAAGAGAGAAAATATGAAAATGTGCACTAAAACTTGGTTGAACCCCAATTAAGTTAAGCATTAGACTACATTTTCCTAACTCGTTACTATCGGACATATTCTGGAAATTATTTTTATTCTTAAGTGCATAAAATTTGCTGATATTATTACTCAAATACCAAGGAATCGTTCAGGCTTTTTTCTATAAAAGCAAAGGATCTTAAAAAAAATATATCGTTAAAGTTTTAAGTCGAGTTTCGGAACAATGGTCACGAAAATGTCGCCATCGAAATACAACTAAGATTCAAAATCTTTCACATTTATAGGAAAAATAAAAATACTGTTGTATACTGTAAACACTTTAAGGTGGTTCTCAAATGATGTGCTGAACAACGCGAAACTTTCTGACACATTTTCTGACTCATTTTTTTAATGCAAAGGCATAAAATTGGCAGTATTGACTATGGAAGCGATTTGGAATCAAAATGAGTCTTTCAATTTTTGATAAATAAATTACTTTTCGAGTTATGAGCGATTAATGTCACGTGACGACACGTTTTTCCCCTTCTTCGTGGTGCGGAGTCGGGAATTCGGTTTAAAACGCCCACTTTGACAGTATTTTCTGAAATATATTCTACCTTAAAATGGAAAACGTCTCTCGATTACAAAATTTCTGATAAAGAATACCTTTCAATTTCATTCTTTTGCGAACACAAATAAATTAAAAATATGTCATAAAGTAGCCAATGTGGATTTGTGAACAGCCTTAATCGTAATTCCTGAAATTTTCATGTATTTACAGATAAAAATCTATTCTAAATATGTTGAAAATATTAATATTGCTCATCTAAGGAAATAAAAATGAGAATAACCTTAAACGGACTCAGTGCGTCTAAAATTTTATTAAATATCGATTTAAAAACATTATAATACAAGATTTTATATTTAAAAATATTATTTGCAATACATTGAAAATTTTACAAGATGCATACATCACGCTAATATATAAATATTTGAAACAAAAATTTTATTTAATAAAATAGCTGTAATATTAAAAACGTCGGCGAAAAATCATTTGTCGTGTCCCGGTTGGGTTGCAAGTCAATGTAAAATGAGTTACGATGAATTTCATTTATAGTATTTCAGCTTTTAAAGAACTATTTTTAAAGACGACATTTTTATATTAAAATCTGCCAGTTTGTTTGTATTTCACAGCTACTGTTCCTGAAATATAGAACGCAGTGTGGTGAAATTAACACCAATTATTCGCATGGATCCGAGGATGTCGTAATAGCTATATCAGAAATTTAATTATTTTCCGAGATATTAATTTTCTTGTAACTTTTAACGAAATTTCTCTAAAGGTCAACTCTATTAGTTCTTCTCTAAAGGGCAACTAAATTTATTCATTTTTTTAAGGAAAGAATAGATAAATAATGGGGTATCGTCTACTATCCGAAATGGTGAACTTTCGTTGTGAAATATCTTTATCTTTGTTTAAAAGTCATTAATTCGTCAGAAAATAACCATTTTGAGGAGAAACTTTTAAATAACCAAACCGTTTTCAGATCCAAACTTGTTAATTTGTGACACATTCCTGAATCCATTATTGCTTGTAAACGCATTAGACTGGCAGATTCTCTTATTCAGAAACTATGAAATCGAAATAATTTTTCATTTTTTTGGTAAAGACTGGAGACCTTTCAGAAAACGTTGTCAAAGCTAGTGTTTTGAACCGAATTTCCAACACGACAGCCTAATTAAGGTCGTTGGTTATAAGACAAAAATCGCTTATAATTCAAAATATAATTCATTTGTCGAATAATGAAAAAAAAACTACTCGATTTCAAATCTCTCTAATAGTCCTGCCTACAATGTTATGCTTTTACGTTTAAAAATGAGTACATAAATGTGCTAGAATTTTTATGCTAATACGTATTCCAGTTGAAAATATCATAATCGAAAAAAAAAAAAATCTTTAAGTTCTTACTGTTATTTCTGTAAGTCAAAATTTTCATTTTTTTTTGCTAGCAAAATGTAAAAAAAAAAGTTAAAAAAACTTTTTTTTTGTTTAAATGCCCGCCATTTTGTAAAAAAATCAACTTTTAAAAGTAAATAGTATCGGTATATAGACTTTATAATTTGTCGACCCAGTTTCTTTCACATGCTTATAATCGGAGAAAAACGGTCGCACGATTGGAAGTAACTTGCAATTACTCCCCGTCACACAAGGCGTATTATTATTGTTTTTTACACACAAAAAATTTAAATGTAAAAGTGAAACGTCAATAAATATAATGTTAAAAGTCCGAAGGTAGTTTATCTTTTTTTTTTCTTTTTCTTTCTTTTTTTTTTTTTTTTTTGTAACACACACGCATAATAAATAAATAAATAAATAAATAAATATATCTCGAGGTCAAAGTTTATCGTACATCAAGTTTATTAATTAATAAACTCCTACTAGCCCTAATATTTTCCTAATTTTAGTTTCAGCAGATTCGGAAATAGGAGGGTGGGCGCATATTTTTGCCATGCATTTTCGAGGATATCTCTGAAAATATGATACCTAAAATTAAAATTAATATATTTTTGAGTTCGGTATTACGAGATCTTTCGCACGATATACAAAAATAAAACTTTTTTTTTTTTAAGTAACTTAATTAGACCCCTAAATTTATTCTAAACATATTTGTGATTGGCTAATAATCTGATATTCTGAAAATATGTGGCTAAAAAGGTTTTATATAACTTTCGCAAGTTGTGAACTTTCCACGTCCCATAGTTTACGAGAAAAGGGGCTCTGACAGTCGGACACAGGAGATATCTTATATTGGTTTCGTTTTTTCTTTTTAAATACAAAACCATTAAAAAAAAAAAAAATCTAAATTTTAGTAGAACCTCTAACACCCTCCCGCGCTAAACGATCTTCTCTCCTTTACCGAAAAATGAAAAAAAAAAGTTTGTTTGAATAGTTATTGAAAAAAGAAACTGATATTTTCATGCATTTCAGAACAAAAATAACAAAAAGAAAAAAAACATTGGTTTATTTTTTCACCACTATTGATATTCCAAAATTCCGTTAATGTGAATTGTGACAAAAATATTAGCAACTATGAATTTTAACAAACGTTTAAAATGAACTGCATTCATTGCCAACGATGAAATGTTGCTTTCCTATATTTATCGCTATTTCTATTTGTATTTATTGTTTATATTTCGATTAAATTTTAATATATTGCATAAATATCTCTCGTTAATTTTTTTTTTCTTTATATCTTTTTCTTTTCTTTTCTCTCTCTTTTTTTTTTTTTTTTTTAAGTTTAATTCACAATTTGTTGAGAATGCAACATTTTGAAACACGGTGAATTAATTGCGAAAACTATAGGTAATATTTAGAAAATTTTAAGTTTTTAAAGTATAACGATTCATGTTGAATATATTAAGTTTCTCTTTATTATTTTGTCCAAATACCCTATCTCTAAATAAACTCGAATTTACTTTCTATATATTATGGCAATAGATTTAGCTGTGTAATAATAAAACAAAAATTTTTGCTCGGCTGATTCATAACAATAATAATCAAGTACATATATATATATATATATGTATATGTATATCATAATTTTTTTTTCTACATTTTTTAAAATGTTGTAATCTATGTAGTTAAAAATAACTGTAACTGTAGGATACAATTTATGATCTGAAGGATTCTCTATTTAACTGTGAATTTAACCTCTTCTTTTGGATACAATTTTGTACATGTGCTCACAATATACTAAATATCTTGGGATATTATTAATATAAGTAATATATACCTTTTTTTATTTTTTTTTATTCTTTTTCACACTCCTTTTCAAATTGTATGTATAATTTATAATATTCCATTGTAAAGGTCTTGTTATTCAATATTGTTTCAGCGATTGTTCGGGCGAGATATGGCACTATATTTAGCAAAAGCTGGTGTCATATACAGAAAACAATCGTTCTTTGCTTATAAATGTGATTTTCTTGCCCTTGAAAAAGTAAATTACTTTATAAGCTTTTATTTGTGTATATACTCGTGTGGTTTATATTTCATTCCTAATTTTCTATTTATTTAATTTTTTTTTCTTCTTAATTTGAATTAATAATGTTACATTTATTAGGACTACAATTTTAATTTGTAAATTGACAGGGCTCTTTGGTATCGGGATTTCAGTGTATGTGGTCAGTTTCTTATGTTTCAATGGTTAAATTTTACTTAAAGTTTTATATATATATATATATATAGTAATAATAATAATCTATATGAACTTTTAAAATATTAATAATTAAAAAATAATAATAAGTGGCAAAAACGCATGCAGTCAATTTATTTTATTATTGGAGATATACAGAGATATAGAACTAGCATTCTACAATTAAAATTTCGAAACTATTGCTAAAATTGAAACAAGTTTAGTTTAATACATAGATAGTCACAACAATAATGGTTTATCACTGAACTCATGGTTAAATTTTTTCCTTCTTTTTTTAATATATTTATATATAAAGAGCAGTTATTAATTTTGCAGCTAAATAATCTTCTATTTAACTTTCTCGCTCATCCGAATCTTATATAAGACTACATATTGAAGCCTGTTCTTAAAATCCAACTGGCTGCTTTCTGACAAACTTTTGATTTAATTTTTTGCTCATAAACTTGGCAGGTGCTCTTCTTAAGAAACTGTGTAATCAAAATGGTTTTCCGTTTTAGGTAAATTTTTCAGGAAAACTGTTGTCAAATTTGACGTTTTGAACCGAATATCAGGAGGCAGGGCTTAATTTCTAAGAAAAAGAGTACCAGAGCCCTAATATTCTGCAGTTGTAACACCCGTAGAGTATCCCCCACCCTCCTCTGCCGTCACTCTAATCTTCATATTTATATTTCATACATTATTTTCAACATTTAAAGCATTGTTTTTTTATCGAGCAAAATAAAAATTTCAAATACTACATCTATCTGCGTATACTTATAGCTATCCACTATTCCACTTTTTAGTTATTTACTACTTCCAAACAGACACATTTTCCTAATCTTAATGTTAATTAATCGAAGAATTCTGCGATTAAATAAGCTTAAGAATATGATTCGGAAATAGTGTTAACACAAAAAATGAATAGTTTGCATCTATGCAGAAAAGAAAAAGTACTATTTCTGTTAACTCTTTATTCTGATGAAAATAGCATTAAAATGATTTGAAATGGAAATAAATAAAATTTGAATTTAAGACAGATTGAGCTTGAGCCTGCCCAAACCCGAAGACTGATATAAAAATCCAGCCTGTTTCATCTCCCTCTCTTACGTGAGCGACACATTACGTCACTTATAAGTGTTTTTATTAAAAGATTGGAAATGGGAGGGGAACGAAAGGGTAATTTAGGACTCAATTTTCGGAAGCATTATTTCACTGAGCTCCGGAGCGCAATGTTAATGAGCTCCGGTGAATTCTGGACAATATTTAAATATTTACTAAAACCAAAGAAGTACCGGAGCTCAGCTCCAGTGGGCTCCGGCGCAAATTAAGCTCTGTCAAGAGGCGACAACGTAGAAAATGGAAAAAACTGCCGTCCTAAGACAACAATTGCTTTTTACTTAAGATGTAATTGAAAAAAAAAACTAAATCTGTGGCGCTACGATCCATTAAAGATCACGGCCGACAATGTCCAGCCCTGTTTTCTTGACCATGGGCCCTGAGTTGCTATCTATATATTTAAAACGAAAAGCTCATTCTGTCAAATCCACATGAAAATCGTCTCTTTGCACATGCGTCATCGTTTTTTTATGGCTTCTACCCTCAGAAACGGGAAACCTGGTTGATTAACCAACTGTCACCTGTTTAGACTAGGGGGATTGTAAAGGGTGATTGAAAACGGATGAAGCCGTACCATTGCATTGAAAGCATGGACTTTCTAAATTATTTTTGCTCTGAGGTTAATAGCAAAAGCTTTTTTTTAAGAACAAATGTTTTCACTACGAAATATGCATACTTTTTTGCAAAATGTTAAAGAGAGTTTGGATGCAGTTATATTTATAACCGATTGAAATGTCAGAGAGTTCGGAAGATGAGTACTATTTTTTTATTGCTATGTTAAAGGAGCCGACGTGAAAACAAACAAACAAACAAAAAAGTGAGAAGAAAACATTTCTTTTACAACTCGATAACACTATTTTTTCACGAAATTTTTACACGGGTTGTAAAACCGTTTTATTTATCACCAATAAAGATTTCAAGGAGTTCGGAAAAAAATAATTTTTTTATTTTAAAACTATAAAACAACCCTCGGTAAAAAAAAAAAAAAAAAAAAAAAAAAAAAAAAAGCGTTTTTATCTCTAAATATCAATATTTTTTGCGAATTTTTCATTTTAAAATATAATTTCATAAAAAATCAAGTTAAAGAAATAAAATAATAAAAACTTGATTTTGTTTAAATTTATTATCTCGGATTTATTATCTCGGACCGGGAAACACCGGGCTAAGGTAAGCTAGTACTTGCATATGTCCCGTCCCGGTCAGCGGTCAGCTCAGTGTTTATTTCCCAAGCAAGCGTAGCACTCATTTTATCGACCCCGAAGGGACAAAATGCTGAGTGATACTTGCCCAACCCAGAATCGAACTCCGGACCTGTAGCACGGTGATCAGACTTGCTGACCACTACGCCACTGCGCTTCCAAGATGTAAATCGTTTATCGAAAAATGAAAACAACTGTTCGTTTGCAAATAACTGCAATAATTATGACTGCAAGTAAATATCATGCTTCTATGTTTAAAAATGTATCAGAAAATTTTGCACTCTTGAAAAGGGAATTTTTTTTTTTTGTAATCGCATTTAGATTTAAAAAAAATAATAATTTAAAATTGGCGTTTGACTACAATGAAATTATAACAGATGATGTAGATACTAAAACTTATTTTCTTTTTTCTTTTTCTTTTTTGCTATTTTTTGCAATTCTGTCTTAGTAGGTTTTACCGTACAAGTTAAATGGAATCCGAATTTTAACTTTTTGAAAAATAAAAATCAACATTCAAAAATAAGTTAATTATCAAATTTGCAAAATTAAAAAAATAATAATTAATTTAACTTTTCACTTTTAAATGTGTTACTTTTTTAGTTATCCATCACTCAATACAATCCTCAATGTTGACGGAACGACCGAAAAGAATTATTGAGAGATTATCGTAGAATATTTTTAAGCCTTTGAAGTAAATAAGATATGAATTCTGGGTAAAACAATCCCCCCCCCCCCCCAATATTTTATTATTATATATGTATATTGTTGCGTGGTAACCCGATGTTATTTTTTTAAAAATATATACCTTGTTATTTTCTCGCTAAATTTTAAATAATAAATCATATTTTTAATGTACTTTTAAGTTTTCTCAATAAAAGTGCACATGTAGATCATTTGCCGAAAGCATTTCGTTCTTCCAAGATTTTCCTGGTTGAATCACGTAATGGCATCATTTTGACAGACTTATAGAACTTATTAAATTTTCCCAATTTGTAAAAAACAGTCAAATTTTAATAGAATAAATACATTATTTTTTTAAATATAGTTGAGAAAATGTTTTTATTTCATTTTCCTTTGATAATATTTTCACCCATCAAATATATTTGGCGGACGAAGTCTAAAAATAATTCCATAAGTAATACTGAAAAAAAAGAAAAAAAAAATGAAAAATAATACAGATAAAAGAAAGGATATTTTATTTTTCAATTAATATTCGCAACATTTATTAATCTCTCAGTGGACTAAAGCTAACTGCAGATTCTAAATATTGAGTTAAATTAATTTCATCGTTAATTATCTTCGATTTTAATTTTCTGAACCTTTCATTTTTCAACAAATATTTTTTTGTTGATTCTGGCGGTGGGTGTCCAGCATCCAACATCCTCCTTGCGCATTCATTTTCTTTTTGCTCGTTTTTGAGAAGCTGTAGTAATACGAAAATGCTTGTCTTCTAATGAACTAAAACTATTTTTTCTTTTGCGTTACATATATACATTTCGGCGGTACTTTCAGAACTATACAATCGGTAAATAGTTACTTTTGAAGAGTATGCGCATGTTACAAGCATATGTTAAAGGTGAACAACTGTGCGAAATTGAAAATACCTAAACGTGTATAATCACATCTGTTTTAAGCTTATTCAGTCATTTATTTAGAAGATTATTATTGTAGAATGATCATTGAGTACTCACAGCATGGTGTTTTAAATTATTTGTTCTTTACAAATGACAGATACCAGTGTGTTAGCCCCCATTTTCACTAAGTCAATTGTTATTCTTTATTATTATTCAGCATCTTATGAGTGTGTGTCTGCAAATTTGGACGTTGATAAAGTTATTTTGTATTTGCATTTCTTTTAGCAAAGATCTGTCCTATCGGTATGAAACTTTAAAAGTAATGAACTCCGTTTCTTTTATGCAGTTAAGTGAAAAAAGAATAAACACCACAAAGACTCTTTTTCGGCGAAGTTTTGTAACTACCTTATTTTTGTTTCCTTCAAAACTCCTTTCGTTAACGCAGATAAATTGCTCTATTATGGTCCGCGTAGTTTTCTTCATTTGTAAAAGGTGACAATGACGCAGCGCTACAATGGCATACAAAACCTGTGTCAATTGTTCAAAAGCACCGTTTCCATAGTCATGTGTTTTCATTGTGTTTTTGTACGGCTGAATGCAATGAAAATGGGCCTGAATGACTGGGTTAGTCAGTGAACTTCCCAAAATCTGAATTTATATAGAAAAATGATTGTTTAATTTTCAAAGGTATTTTGATAAATAAATGTATAAATAAATAAATAAATAATAAATAATATATATATAACCATAAATGAAACATTACCATAACACCAACACACACACATACATACACACACATATATATATACACACATACACACACACATTATATATGTATGTATGTGTGTGTGTGTGTATGTGTGTATATATATATGTGTGTGTATGTATGTGTGTGTGTTGGTGTTATGGTAATGTTTCATTTATGGTTATATATATATTGGCCAATATATATATATATATATATATATATATATATTGGTTGATATATATATATATATATATATATCATATATAATGGTTATATATATATATATATATAACCATAAATGAAACATATATATATATATATATTATATATAAGATTTTAATAAAGATATTGGATTTAAAGAGATTGGAGGAAGATTTTAAGATATAAAAAAAATATTGGAATGTTGAGAAAATGTTTGTATACGTGTCTTTCACGCCTAACCATGGAAAATGTCAATATGTGAACTCGTTTTTAACACTTTACAACATCGTTGAAAAGTGTTTATGAATTCGGTTTGTATGATTGTATATCTGTCTCGGTGTACATGCCTCGTAAATATACTCGGATTGCAAGAAATTTTGATATTTTGATATTTATTATACAATTCTTGGTATCGAAAATGAAATATGAAGCTCGTTTACAAGGATAGACTTTTTAATTACATTACGGTCTATGGAGAAAAAGCATTTCTGATGCATTTTAATAATGTTACAGTACCTCAAGCATAATGAAATTAATATGAAACACTGAGGTGTACTAAAAAAATTATTTGTCAAGATTATAAAATATCCATAATTTATAGTTAGTCTGTAGGGACACACAAAAAGAGTCCATTACATTATGATCTATTGTGAATAATCGTCTGCGATGCATTTTAATGTTGTTATGATAGTTCAAACAATATGAACTTTAACAAGAACGAAAAATCATGCGTCAAGCATAGATTATGTAACACTTTCCAACGCTTCCAAAATAATTTTACGAATCATACTCTTTAATAAGCTAAAAGATAACATCTAAGTAATCCGAATACTTTTATTCAGCCCTGTATAGGATCTATAGATTTGTATATATACTACATAGGATGCTAAATTTTAGTTCAGTTAGGAAACACGTAGCACAGTTTAAAATTCTCCGTCTGGAGTTAAATAATACGGAAATGTGTTCCCGAACTTTTCTGCTACCCTGTATAGGATCTACAGAATTTATACACACCACGTAATATACAAAAAGCGATTTAAAATTAAAATCGCGTTCAGTAACTTAAAACGCACTTCCAGGAATTATTGTAAACATACAGTAGAGAATTCTTTTGTGTGTCCCTGTAAATGAACGATGACTGCTATACACACAATATTCTGTAGTAAGTCTCTTGTAATGAACCTTATATAAATTTCAATGCGTTTAAAATAGGGAAACATTATTTAAATAAACCGCAGACGATTTTTCTCCATAGACGTAATGTAACGGAATTCTTTTGACTGTCCCTGTAAAGTAAGTATAAGTGCTATGCACACCCTATTCCATATTAAGCTTCTTCTAATGCACCTTAGTGATATATATAAATTTCAATGCGTTTAAAATAGTGAAACATTATTTAAATAAACCGCAAATGATTTTTCCGCATAGACCGCAATGTAACGGAATTCTTTTGAGTGTCCCTGTAAAAAAAACTATCAGTGCTACACACTTCCGTTGAAATAGGGAACATGCTATAGATAACGATTATAACATATAAAAATTGCAGGGCAATCAGAGCATATTTACGGGAGTTAGAGCACGGACAAACGGCCAGACGGCAGACGGCCAGATGGCAGACGGCAGACGGCCATACGGCCAGACAAACCGAAGTCACAAGCACTTTTCAACTAGGTTGGAAAGTGCTAAAAAGATCGCTGAGATGCACTTCAATATGTTTTCTGTAGATTAAGGAGTGCGTAGTATTATCTTCATTTACAAAGACAAACAAAAGAATAGGACGAACTACGATGGTTTTCATTGTATGTAAAAACGAAATGATAATAAATGAAAAATAGTCGAATTCTTTTGTGCAATCCGGTGTATGATCTATAGAATTCATATATACCAAGTAATAAGTAAAAATAATAATAATAATAATAATAATAATAATAAATGTATGCAGTTCTAAGAAGCACCGCTCATAGACAGTATTGCAACCGAATTATTCTGTGTACCTTTAGAATGATACCTCATTCATCGTTCTGCGGATTATATGTGTATAGAAAAATATGATTGTATTAATGTATACTTTAAAAGTAATAAATGCGTCATAAAGCAATGATTTGATAAAAAGCTTTATGCTGTTTTCGAATCCAAACTGGGTAGTTTCTGACATTCCTGAATCCATTTTTGCTCGTAAACGCATGGGATTTGATTCCTACCTACCTTTGATGAGTTAGTCATAACCATAATAGTAAATTATTTTAAACAGATATAACACGAAAATAAATAATTATCAGATTAAATGTTGATTTTATAATATTTATAACCTGTCAATGGAATAATCAGAATTGAATGAATATTATAACAAGTTGTTGAGCGTACTCGCTCAATTAAGGTAGTTGCACACTTCTGGCAAAACGTAAAAAAAAGCACTGTTTTGCAAACCGATTTGTTAAAAATATTCATTGAAAATAAATCGCACATATTTTCCTTTCGAAAAGGGAAAAAAAAAAAAAACACATCCGACTGCAAAAAAAAACTCACCAGTCGGATTTTATAAAAATAATATTCAAAAAGTACAATACGAAAATAGATAATTCTCAGATTAAATGTTGATTTTATAATATTTATAACTTATCAATGGAATAGTCATAGAGCGTACTCCCTCAATTAAGGCAGTTGCACACTTTTGGCAAAACAAAAAAAAAAAGCACTGTTTTGCAAACCGATTTGTTAAAAATATTCATTGAAAATAAATCACACATATTTTCCTTTCGAAAAGGAAAAAAAAAAAAAACACATCCGACTGCAAAAAAAACCTCACCAGTCGGATTTTATAAAAATAATATTCAAAAAGCACAATACGAAAATAGATAATTCTCAGATTAAATGTTGATTTTATAATATTTATAACTTCTCAATGGAATAGTCATAGAGCGTACTCCCTCAATTAAGGCAGTTGCACACTTTTGGCAAAACAAAAAAAAAAGCACTGTTTTGCAAACCGATTTGTTAAAAATATTCATTGAAAATAAATCACACATATTTTCCTTTCGAAAAGGAAAAAAAAAAAAAAAACACATCCGACTGCAAAAAAAACCTCACCAGTCGGATTTTATAAAAATAATATTCAAAAAGTACAATACGAAAATAGATAATTCTCAGATTAAATGTTGATTTTATAATATTTATAACTTATCAATGGAATAGTCATAGAGCGTACTCCCTCAATTAAGGCAGTTGCACACTTTTGGCAAAACAAAAAAAAAAAAGCACTGTTTTGCAAACCGATTTGTTAAAAATATTCATTGAAAATAAATCACACATATTTTCCTTTCGAAAAGGAAAAAAAAAAAAAAAAAAAAAAAAAAACACATCCGACTGCAAAAAAAAAAAAACCTCACCAGTCGGATTTTATAAAAATAATATTCAAAAAGCACAATACGAAAATAGATAATTCTCAGATTAAATGTTGATTTTATAATATTTATAACTTCTCAATGGAATAGTCATAGAGCGTACTCCCTCAATTAAGGCAGTTGCACACTTTTGACAAAACATAAAAAAAAGCACTGTTTTGCAAACCGATTTGTTAAAAATATTCATTGAAAATAAATCACACATATTTTCCTTTCGAAAAGGAAAAAAAAAAACACATCCGACTGCAAAAAAGAAAACTCACCAGTCGGATTTTATAAAAATAATATTCAAAAAGCACAATACGAAAATAGATAATTCTCAGATTAAATGTTGATTTTATAATATTTATAACTTCTCAATGGAATAGTCATAGAGCGTACTCCCTCAATTAAGGCAGTTGCACACTTTTGGCAAAACATAAAAAAAAGCACTGTTTTGCAAACCGATTTGTTAAAAATATTCATTGAAAATAAATCACACATATTTTCCTTTCGAAAAGGAAAAAAAAACACATCCGACTGCAAAAAAAAAAACTCACCAGTCGGATTTTATAAAAATAATATTCGAAAAGCACAATCTTCGTGATGAACGGAAAAAAAAAATTTAATAAAATACACACCAATGTTCTAACAATTATAACATTTTATAAATTACAAGCATTTTCTTCAGCGTATATTATTTCTATGTATCGTTTCATGATTACTGTAAATTACTTGTAATCCACATCCACACATAAGGACTGACACAAAATTATAAGCACATAATTTTTCAGTATCAAAGTTACGAACATCTCTTCAAACTACTAAACCGTTGAACTAACATTTTAAATCGAAGTATTAACGCGTCAGCCAATCGTCATAGCCGTCTGCCAAGAATGAAAATGGTCCTCGTCAGCGGTCTGTTTAAAAAAAAAAAAAAAAAAAAAAAAAAAAAAAAGACAATATTTACGTCAGCATTGCTAATGGTGTGATCTCTGACCCAATTGACTCATTAAACTTTTTTTTTTTTATCAGCGCAGCGGGCAGAAACTTTTTATTTTCTGGCGTTAAATTTATCAATTATCAAAATATAATTACTACAGTTGTTATATTTTCAGACAGAGGGAAAATAGCTTAAAAAAAAAAAAAGATTTTGACGTAACACTTGCATATAATATATCGAATTTTAAAGAATTTAAAAGCAATTTTCATATTTCATATTTTTGCTTTAGATATAAAAATCCAAAACATTATTCATCCATTAACTTTTGAAAGCCTTTAAAATTTAATCTGAATTTCCATACGTTATTAAAACTAGAGTGTCAGAGCCGTCCTTAAGGGTGTGCGACAGGTGCGGCCGCACAGGGCCTCGCGCTCGGAAAAAATGATTTTTTTTTATTTAATTAAAAAAAAAAATTTAGTGTTTGCACAAATATTAAAATAATTAACATTCATTGAGCAATTCACTTTATTTCGCATAATATTTTTACAAGTTATGTTAAGTGTACTAAATTGTGTGCTTTAATTTCTAAAATTAACACTGAAAAGTGAAATTGATTCTGCTGTTTTTTCAGCATACTATGTACTTATTTAAAATGCAACAAGTTACAGATATGATACTTTTCAGGAATGAAGTTGAGCTAGTTCATGCCACTATACTCAAGACAATTAGTGAAAGGCTATAGGCCAGGGTCGAAGTTTCCAGGCCTAGGCCAGTCCGATTGTGTGGAAACTGAATTGGCCCGGCCGTGTAAAAATCTATGAAATCGTGCATTACATGCAATGAAATCAGGCGCAAAACATTATCTTAAAATGAAAAGTATTTTAATAATATTGTAAAATATAAATAAATATTGTAAAATATAAATAAATAAATTACATCATTTTTCAGGTTACATGTTCGCAAGTCATGGAATACGGAATAATAATGCTAATCGTGGGAAAGAAAAAAAAAGAACAACCCATTCTTTTTTATCACCGAATTCCAACAGAGAGACCCTAGAGGTAACTAACTATTCGACTGGAATTGTGTCTACTTTCTGAATATTAATGAAATTTTTAATAGGGGTCATCTACATCGTAAAAATATATCAACTTTGATTTTTCAAATATAACACTCACTTTTGATATCTTATTTGAATTCTTTGGATCAAAGCAGTCCGAAAAAAGGCATAGTTTATGTACTTTTTCTTAAATTTTCATAATTATAAAAATGTATTAAGGTGTTTTATATAAATTTCAAAAATTAAATTTAGATCTTAGAAGGGAAAGTACCAGGAACATTCAATTAGTTACAATATAAAAATATTTAGAAATTCTAAATATAAACTAAACTTACTTTATTTTTTTATTATTATTATTTTTTTTTACGGTTGTTTTCTGATTTTTTTATGGATGCCAACGAATGCAGGTGACGGTTCCCTCAGACCGTTGTAACTAGAGTTCTCCATCGGTTCAGATTACCCGCTTCTACGCGCACCTGACTCAACCCGTGCGGGTCGGGTTGGGTTGGCGCGACATTTTTTCGTTGCAGTTCAGATTCGGATCAGGTTGACATGTACTCTTTCGACTGGTTTTCAACAGTATTTAGACAGAAAGAAAATTAGAGTCATCCCTTTTTGCTGCGGGTCGGGTTTTGGTTGACCCGCTTATTCAAAAAAATGTTCACAATAGTTTTTCAATAATAAAAAAATATATATATACAATATCACCTCCATAATGGACACTCCCGAAAAATGATACCGTTATTTAGCGAACACTTTTTCAACTCCTAACACTTATATATATTTGTACTCTTATACCTTGGAATAGTGGGCACCTCCAAATCTACACACACATAGCATGTGTATGTGTGCATAAACTATCACAAATATGATACATGTGCTTTTGTGTGTATCATAAACGAAATGTTGGTAATGTTTTTCATATTCTGAGAAAATAAAAATGGTTCTTAACCTCACCGTAAAGAAAGAATAATCTATGATTACATTTCTTATATACATTTTACTTTTCTCATGCAGTAAATTGAATACTATATATACTCATTCATAAGCTAATACGTATTTATTTTAATCTGTTCCAACTTTTTGTGAATATCCCAACAATACGACTTTCAAAAAACCTAAATATGAAAAAAATATATAAAAATTATTCTAGAGTGAATCCGAAAGACAGAAAGAAAATTAGAGTCTTCCCAACTCTAAAAAAATAGAAACAACTCGATCTAATTCAAGGATATCGAGGTGTCCGCTATTAAGAGGTTTTACTATATTTAAATAATAAAGAATATAGATTTGCCCATTTTTCTATATAAAATATAAAATTTGTATTAAAGATATAATTTTACATTATTTTTCATAATAGCATTAAAACATAATTTATTGTCCTTTCATTGCAGATTCGGGTCGGGTTGCGGCTTGAAGTATTTCGGGTTCGGTTCTAGATACTTTTTTGTCGGGTTTGGGTCGGGTTGCGGGTGGGGTACAACCCGACCCGTTAGAGACTCTAGTTGCAACCGAAAAGGCAGACAGAAAGTAAAATTTCTCCTCATCACGAAAACTAATTATAGGAAAGATCTTTAAAAGCCCATAGCCATCTTTTCCACGATTTCTTTTTATGAAAAAAAATTAATGCAGATCATATTTCGTAAAATGTTTAAGTATAAATTTATTAATAATTTTCATAATGAAAATATGTTTTTGAATAGAAAAAATGCTTTTAACTTATTTGGGTCTGTTCATTGTGTCTCACTAAAAGAGAAACATTAGAATTGGATGATTTTTGGAAAGATATAAATTAAAGTTTTTCCCGCGCATTTAACATTAGCATCTTCAAATTTTAACCTCTTCTAACTCTGTGAAGATTTAACAAAAAGTAGATAAACTAAACGTATTTCCGTGCTGCTTTGCTCAAAGTGTCAAAAGTTGATGTTAACATAGAAAAATGAAAGTTGATAAAACTTTTGATATGTAGACAACCTTTATTTCAAAAATTGCTTTCATATTCGAAATATAGACCTGATTTCCAGTTGCGCTGTACCTGTTATATTTTTCTGCGACAATTTGCCAATTAACGGAGTTTTATTTTATTCAGAAATACCGAATTTACACCAGACTACCAAATACTAAGAGCAATATTTGCTTTATTTGATGACAGTTGCCGAACAGAGTCGGTAGAAAAAAGAAAAAAGTGAAGTCAGAACCCGGGCCGACATGGAAAAAATTGAGTCCGTCCGATCACCGATCAGAGTCTGCAGAAAAATGTAAGCCCGAGTTCGGCCAAAGCTTGGGTTTCGTATGTATGTACGGACCCGTGAAGACCTTTAAATAAGCTGCTGAGACATCAAACTACTGCTGGATTATAACCAATACTACACCCAGTTCACTTGTGATTCATTTATTAATTTGAATTTATAATATCAAGAGTTAAAAATGAACTGTTGATGATTTTAGATAAATTGTAACTACTATTCAATGATTATTTGTAATGTATGTGTGCGCGTGGGGGGAAGGGTTGGGTTGATTTATGATGGCCAATTATCGACACGAGGGATATAGACCCAAGGGGGAAGTGCCCTCCGTGGGGGTCTTTCTAAGGGATCCTAACCCGTATTTACGGCAAGGTTCGAAGAAAACCACGGAAAACTCCGAATGGTTAGGTCGACGAGCGCGACAGGGGTATGAACCCAGCACCTCCCGTCTACCAGCTTCGAGAGCAGAACCTCTCAGCCACTGGTGGGGCTGCGTGGAGGGAAGGATTACCGTAATTTCCGGCGTATAAGCCGCAGCTCAAAGAGTCGTTTTTCGACCCAGAAATATTATTTTATAAAATGTAACTTAAAAGATCGCTGTAAATATTTAACTACAATTATTGAATAAAATTTCTGGGTCGAAAAACGACTCTTTGAGCTGCGGCTTATACGCCGGAAATTACGGTAACTAATTTGGAAGGAAAGGGCCTCGCAAAAATTCTTGCACCGGGCCTCGCTTTCACTAAGGACGGCTCTGAGAGTGGTCACTATTTGTATATACAACTTTGAAATCACTGTTGTTAAACTTTATAGAGACCAATCAGTGTCACATCGTAATTAGAATTTTGCGATCGTTTATGGAAAGTTTAAAAAGACGTTTCTGTTTAAAATGTCAGCTAAAAATTATTATTTAAAAAATATAATATTAAATTGTTTTTAAAAAGGATAATACATATTATTCCCCGGTGAATTTATAATATTTAAACACCACGAAAATAAGGGACTAAGATTTTTTTCGTCAGAGATGGGGTGTGTGGCTCTGTCCCCCTGAATCCACCGTATAAGTCAATTTTTAATTTTATTTATCCTGTATTTTAGTTTATTATTCTAAAATCATACATATTTCTGTTGTCAACATCCCTTTTTCCATGAATTTACAAAACACACAACAATAAATGAGGTAACCTCCTTCGAAAGGTTTTTGAAGCAGCTTCTGACATAGTACCACAACCACATTTCGTTAAAACATGGTTTTTGATTAAATATTGCTATTAATTAAAAATTAAATCGGCATTTTTTTTATAAATGAAATGCGAGATTTTTCCTCAAATTAGTGTTGCCACAAAAATAAAATAACCGCATTATATAGTGCTGAACAATGATTAAAAAAAAATAAATAGTAGTACAAAAAAGATAAAATATCAATTCGCCACATAGGTTTACTTTATATTTATGGTTAAAAAGCAAAATTGATATTGAAATGTTTAAAAGAAAATAAAGACACCATCTATCGGTCGAAGCAGTGGTATTTCATGTGTATAATAAAAGGTATGCTTTGTTATATTAAATTTTATTTTAAGTGCATTCAATTTTTTTTCATGTTTTCCAAGAAGCGGATGGATATCTTGTGAATTGACGAAGTTATGAATTTTTTTCTTCTTAAAATCCTATCCCCCCCCCCTTCCTTGAGGCCATTTTTAATGATATCAAAAATCTGTCATGCATAAATTTTCGGCCCTTTTCCTAGAAGTATTAATAACTTTAAACGGATTTGATACGTATCATAATTAAGACGTTATGGTTTTTTTCTGTTTTCACCCCCCCCCCCTATTTCGATTTTGCCCATTAACAAACTTGACCGAGATTTTATGTCCTTTGATTATATGTTATCAGTTTGGAAGAGATTTGTGCAGAATTATTGAAGTTATCGTGTCCATAAAAAAATTATATAGCTATATAGACAGATAGATAAAGTTTTGAACTGGGGGGTGGTTTGGGGTTTTAGGGGTTATAATCGGCGTAGATCTGCAAAAATTTTCAGAAATTCCAACATAGGGGAGAATGTAATAGGTAACATTTCTTACGAAATCTACCTAAAAAGAAAAAGGAAAAATGATCATTTCGTTTCTCTCAATAAATAAATATGGACAAAATTATATAATGCCAGGCTTTCACTCTTCAACGGAGTGAAATATTTCACTCTTGTCAAAGGAGTGAGACAGTCACTCTCGACAACGGAGTGAGATATTTCACTCCTTTTTAGGGAGTGGAAAATCCCACTCTTTAAAGAGTGTATTCTTATAAAATTCACTCCAAAAAGAGTGAAAATGCCTCTCACTCTTCCAAAGAGTCAACTTCTCACTCCTCCCAATTTTAGAGTGTTCCGCAATCGGACTGCACGCGATAGAGATAGATTTAAAATTAATTCAAGCTTGGAAAGCATTCCATAAATCATAAAAAAACAGTAAATTCAAATAGAGTTTTCAAAGAAATTGCAGTTATTTTTTTCGATTCGATGGTGTAGAAATTGAAATTGTGCGATATTTAGAAGTTTAAAAAGATGCAGTCAAAGCGAAATTTATTAGTCAGTTCGTTGCTACCATAAAAATGACTTCAGCAATAATCAGACATGTGTTGGTTTATGATACATATTTTTATTATTATTAAACTCTATTATTGACAACATCATTTATGTGTAACTCTCCCTTGTCATGAACCCGATTACGTAAGATTAGAATCAAAATTTAATAAAAGAATGTTATTCTATATGTTTGAATCAAGGCAAAATTTGTCTAAAGTTGCCAGCAAATGCAACTACTATTACAACAAATAGCGAATCATTGTTTTTTATGTCCATAACCATACGGTCTACACATTCAAATACTAATTTACACATCAAGGGGGCTTCATCCCAGACTATTAACTTCGTTTCTCTTATTAATTCAGTAAGGTTAGGTTGTTTACTAATGGCGCACATAGATGTTTTGTTCAAATTGAGCGGTATTTTGAATTTTCAATGTGCTATTACATTGATCTAATAACAAAGCTGCGATCCAAGAATATGTAACAGTTAACACAACCATATTATATTATCTCATCATTTTAAAAACTCATTAAGTAAAAATGTTTTGCCAGTCCTGGCGCGCCAACAAAATAAACCTTAGAATTTTCATTTAAAACAGCAAGCGAAACTTCACCATAAATTTATTTTTGAACGTGATAATCCTGGCGCAAACGATAAATAGCCAAATATTGTTTTAAATTACAATTTTTATGTTGAAAAATATTTTTATGTATCACAAATATTCCTTTGGTTTTTAAATTAAATTATTTTGATTTATGAAATTATCGCTCATCAAAACGTTTATTATTATTATTATTATTATTATTATTATTATTATTATTATTTTGCATTTCATATAAAATCAGTAAAAGTTTTTTTTTTCTTTTATACTTTTCAAAGTGTCTGTATTAAATTTCTAACTAATAATACTAATTTCAATTCTTTAATCAACGATAATGTGCGGTCGCCAAGAGGGGAAGAAAAATTACCAATGGCAACCACTAAGCACTAAAAAATTGAAAAATACTAATTGTTTTCATTTTAAAAGCCATAATAAATCATCGAATTAAGATACAGTTTTCAAACAAATTGCATTTCAAAGTAGATTTTTTTCCCTATTTAACGGTGTAAAAATTTAAAATGTGAGATGTTTAGAAATTAAAAAAATTGCAATAGTAAAAATTGCAAAACCGAAATTTCCTCGTCAACTGTTGCCATTCGCAAAATGACGTCAGCGTTACGCACGGACACGTTTGTCCTTTGTAATATAGATATATTTTTTAATTTACGCCTTCCTTCATTCATATTGTTGTTATCAGTTTCTGTGCAGGCTTTTAATGCCGGTTGAGTAAGTTGTAGAATTTTGTGTAGTATATTGTATAAGCTGGTTCAATTGTCAATGATTTTTTTAAACAAATACATTTATTACTACTTTAACCATGTCTCTTGCTTTAATTTACCGTATATACTCGTGTATAGGTCGACTCGTGTATAAGTCGACCCCCCTAATTCTTACGCAAAATTTTGGAAAAAATTGAATTTTCGTGTATAAGTCGAACCACATTTCTGGTAGTATGTTGAAAAATGATTTGTAATCGAGGATAAAAAATAAATAAATAAATTTTCCCAGTAAACTTTTTTTTTTTTTACGTTTCTAATCAGACTTCCTTTTTTTTAATTCGACATTTTAAAATTGTATAATTATGTAAAACTGAAGAAGCTTAAGCTATTTTGAAAGCTATTCACATCAATTTAATGATTATTTACTTTTTTTTTCTTTGAAAAATCTATTCAAGCCTTATTTAGAAGGGTAAACAACTTCTTAAACTGCTAAAATATAGTACTTCTTTGTACTGTACTGTAGGACTTTTAGGGGAGAAATCTAGAAGCATTCTCGAACTCTTTTTAAAAAGGGGATTAAATGTTGAAAGGAATGCATTGAAGGGAATTCTATCCAAAGAGAAAATGAGTGCAGAACAATTACAGAGACATTATATTGTTGGGCTTTTTTTTTTTTAATCAATCGCCATTGTCCGCTTTTATCTGTCTCTCCAACCTAGACCCATATGTGATTAAATAAAAGACTTGCACATTCACCAATTATCTGCGGGAAAAATAGGACTCTTGTATTTCACTCCGCTATTTCTTTTTTTTTCTTTTTTTTTTTCTTTTTTTTTTTTTTACTCGTGTATAAGTAGACCCCCCATTTTCAGCTCCCAAATTTTGTCTAAAATTCCTCGACTTATACACGAGTATATAATTTATAATTTAAGACTGGAGACTGATTTCAGAACATAGACTCATTTTTTAAAAAAAATCAGCACTAGGGACACAAACTCCTCACAATTAAAAGTTACTTGATTAAAGGTTATTTCAGGAAACATTTCGCTATTAATTATGAGAAAGAATAAGTATTATCGCGAATTTTGAATGTAAGAAAGGATAAACCTTGAGTAGAAAAGTGAAGTACATTTTTTGTATTTTAATGGAAATAATTTAACATACCATCCTGACTTAGAGAAAATCAATTTGATATATCTGAACTTAAAAGAATAAAATGCAATTTCATAACTTTTTTGCTAAAATAAAATTTTAAATTAAAATGTACATTAATATAGTGGTAATAACTAATAAGTTTTTATTTTAGATAAAATGTTTATGAATTTCTTTGCTGTTGAAAAAATTATACTATTATAATTTAAATATACTAAAAATTGTTTTATTATTACAATCAAGCCATATGAAATATTTCAAGAAATACATCAAGCTATTAAAAATTTTTATCGCATATAAATAATAAAACATCATTTTCTGTTTAATTCTTTTTCCATTTAAAAATTTTAAAACTGTATGCATAATAAAAAAATCCCTGACGGCTCGGCCTACAGGCACAGGTAGATTTCGAAGACGCAGATCGTAGGGGGCCTGTTTGTTGGGAATTGCGGAAGAAATGATCTTTTTGCCATAATGCCTCAGTTGGGACCGCTCACTTCGAAATCTAACTTGTTTGCAGGTAGAGCCGATTTTTTTTTTTTTTTTTTTTTTTTTTTTTTTTTTTTTTTTTTTTTTTTTTTTTTGCTATAAGGGTTGGTCTTATAAGGAACATGTCAATATAAGAGTTTTAGATAATATTAAGAGGATTTATAATAAATTTAAGCGGATTTGATATTTTGTGAATAGAGGAAGTTATGAATTTTTATCTTCTAAAACCCCTCCCCCCCCCCTTGGTGCCATTTTTAGTTACATCAAAAATTTGTTATACATAAATTTTCGGCCCTTTTCATAGAAGTAATAACTTTAAGCGGATTCGATACGTATCATAATTAAGAAGTTATGGGTTTTTTTCTGTTTTCACAACCCCCCCCCCCCTTGTGTCGATTTTGCCCATTAACGAACTTGACCGATATTTTATGCCCCTTGATTTTATGTATCAGTTTGGAAGAGATTTATGCATAATAATTGAAGTTATCGTGTCCTTAGAAAAGTGACATAGATAGATAGACAGGTGAAGTTTTGAACTGGGGGTGGTTTTGGGTTCTGGGAGTCATAATCGGCGTAGATCTTCAATTTTTTTTTTCAAAAATTCCAACTTAGGGGAGAATGTAATAGGTAGGACCCGAACCGTTTGAGTAGGGTGCGGGTAATGTGATCCTATGCTCTAATTGGACTCTAATTGGAAGGTACTCTTATTCAGAAACTATGAAGTCTAATAGATTTTTCATTTTTTAGTAAAGATAAAAAGTTTATTATTAAACGATGTCAAAACTGGTGTTTTGAACCGAATTTCTGAGAACTACAGCCCAATTAAGGGGATCCTAAGACAGAAATCGTTTAATAACTTAATAATAAATAAAGGAATTAAAATTAATCTATTAAACCTTACAAATATAGTTATTTTTTAAGTAAAGCTTCGGTTTTGAATGCATCGTTTCTAAAAAATAAAGAAAATAATAATTTAAAATAAAGTCTAATCTGAGAAGAAACGTACAAAAATTGTTGATAAGTAATTCCTATTTTCTGTTAAAAATCTGACTTTTTTGCAAACATTTTAGGAGACATAAAAACATCTTTTTCTGGAAAGCAGATGTCAATAAAAGGATCTTTTCCTGGAAACAACCGATTATGTCCTCTTTCGCCGAACGAATTCCCCAGGTACCCTGTTGTTTCCTCTGACAGCCCCTACGAGCGAATGGAGATGACAGGGAAGCAAAATAAAACGTGTTTGAAGAAACACGAAAAACTGAACTTCAAAAATGGGACATTTCCGAACCCTTTTCAGAAAAAATATCTTCCCCTTAAAAACGATTAGGCCACTAATTACAAGATTTCGTCCAAAGATGTTCGAGGTGACTATTAATTTCAAGATGACACTTCTCAAACCATTAAGTAAGAAAAGCAATAAACTAAACCATTAAGATAAATCCTTTCTTGTTGATTATCTTTCTTATCAGTTCAACTTGGAAAATTACATGAAATTGTATTTCTTCAGCAAAGAGGAAAGTGGTCTTTTTACGTTAAAAACATATTTATTTTATACAGGGTGATTCATAAAAGATGGGCAGAACTTTAAGGGGTTATAGTACACTTAAAGACAAATAATATTAAATAGGAGACTAAGGGTCCCAGACGTATTCCCAAGGAGATAGGGGGCATTAAAGTTTAGGGTCCGAAATTTCAAATGATTATAAAACATGGAAAAATTGGTCGATTCGTTTGCGGTTTTTGCAAAAAATTTTCTTTATGCCAGTATTTTCTTGAAATAAAATTTTAAAGTTCAATTTCAAAAAATGCCGATAGGGGGCGCTTTAGACTTTGGAGTAACGAACAACTATTTTATACCGTTATTTTTTGTGTCTCATTAAATGCTTTCTAAAGCTTAGACTTAAACTTAAATTTTCAGCTCAAAATCTGAATCGCTGAGCGTGGTTCAGTAGCGAGGGGAGGGGGTTCAAATTTCAACTTCTGAACATAGTTCAGTTTGCACTACTTAACCATGCCCAACGATTCTGTGCTGTGATACGAGGCAAAAATACAACTTTCGTCAAGGACTGCATAGTCGGAATTCACTCATAAAGGCACTGGCACAGTTGGAAACGTCGCTCATGCAAACGTTAAAGCTCCATTCCTGACGCTAGTCACCGGGTGAAGAAGGAAACAGAAAGTATGCAAATGTCAAATGGGGAAGAAGAAGAACACGTATGCAAAATTTCGACACGATTCAGGCATAAAAACCACTGAACGGTGAGTCAAGTGTAAGTCGCTGTAGTAATGAATCGGAAGATGGTGCCCTTCACGAATAAGGAAAAGGCTAAGATGCATTTAATTTACGGAGCGGCAGATGGAAATGGTGCAGAGGCACAACGAATGTACGGAGAGCGATTTCCTAACAGGCGGTTGCCTAACCGCAAAACTTTCGAGCGCTTGCACAGACAGTTGTGTGAGACGGGATCATTTCTCGCTTCCCGGTCGAATGCAGGTCGTGCAAAAAAGGACGAATCAGTAGTTGTTGCAGAAGCCATTCTGGATGTAGTAGCGGCGCAGCCAAGTACAAGTACACGAACAGTGGCTAGCCAGGTGGATACCTCACAGTCCACGACTTGGAGGGTACTGAAGGATGAACATTTGCTCCCGTTTCATGTGCAACGAGTCCAGAAACTGTCTCCAGGGGATTATCCAAATCGTATTGAATTCGCCCGCTGGTTTCTGCAGCAGAACGCGCTAAATCCACATTTTGGACGAACTGTGCTTTTCACCGATGAATGTACCTTCACACGTGAAGGTACATTTAACACACACAATGCACATGTATGGGCGGATGTCAATCCACATGCTACGTATCCACATGCTCATCAGAGACGCCTTTCCATCAATGTTTGGGCAGGAATCCTCGGAGACCACCTAATCGGACCGTACCTTCTTCCTGAACGCCTCAACGGTAAAACATACCTCACATTTCTGCAACATGTGCTGCCAGACCTGTTAAACGTTGTTCCTCCACGCATCCGGCGGGTCATGTGGTTCCAGCACGATGGAGCGCCAGCCCATTACGTACGAGACGTCCGCAACTATCTGGACATCACATTTCCGAACAGATGGATTGGTCGAGGTGGTCCTGTTGCTTGGCCTGCTCGCTCGCCAGATCTTTCACCCCTCGATTTCTTTTTTTGGGGACGATTGAAGGCTCTTATGTATGAGACACCCATTGAATCCCCCGAGGAACTGGTCGCCAGACTTTCCGCCGCTGTAGGGGAAGTGCTCGAAAAGCCTGATGTTTTCGCGAATGTTGGCCGTTCCATTCGTCGCCGTTGTTCTGCGTGCATAACCTCTGGTGGTCACAATTTTGAACATTTATTGTGATTACATGTTAATAAATATGCTTTGGTAACATAATCCTAATTTGTGTCTTTTTACCTCGTATCACAGCACACAATGTGTGGACATGGTAAACTGAACTGTGCTCAGGAGTAGAAATTTCAAACCCCTCTCCCCAGAAACTTAACCACGTCTAACGATTCAGATTTTGGGCTGAAAATTTAAGTCTAAGCTTTAGAAAGCATTTAATGAGACACAAAAAATAACGGTATAAAATAGTTGTTCGTTACTCCAAAGTCTAAAGCGCCCTCTATCGGAATTTTTTGAAAATTTTCTTTAAAATTTATTTTCAAGAAAATACTGACATAAAGAATAATTTTAGCAAAACGCGGCAGTAGTTAGAGCCTAATCTACGACACAAAGATCGGGAATAACTGATTTTTGTTCTGGGGGGAGAAGGGTTTCAAATTTCAAATTTCAGTTTACGCTACTTAACTACTCGTTAGGACTCAGATTTTTAGATCAAAATTTAAGTTTAAGTCTAAGCTTTCGAAATCATTTAAAGAAATACAAAAAATAACGTTAAAAAATAGTTGTTTGTTACTCCAAAGTCTAAAGCGCCCCCTATCGGCATTTTTTGAAATTGAACTTTAAAATTTTATTTCAAGAAAATACTGGCATAAAGAAAATTTTTTGCAAAAACCGCAAACGAATCGACCAATTTTTCCATGTTTTATAATCATTTGAAATTTCGGACCCTAAACTTTAATGCCCCCTATCTCCTTGGGAATACGTCTGGGACCCTTAGTCTCCTATTTAATATTATTTGTCTTTAAGTGTACTATAACCCCTTAAAGTTCTGCCCATCTTTTATGAATCACCCTGTATAAGTACAATTTTTCTCAATTTTAATGCTTGTATTTTATATGCGTCTGAAAGAAAAGTCAAAAATTGGTATAGTTTTCTGACAATTAATGATGAATTTGCAACAATCTTTTTTGCTAAAATAATTAAGAAATATTTTATCTCGCATATTTAATGCATTGATGATAATAATAATAATGATAACTACAATAATAATTATACTACTACTAATAATAATAATTATACTAACAATAATTATGTAGCATTATTATAGAGAAATCTTTGATAAACACGCTGAAATAGACAGTTTTTAAATCGAAGAATTATTTAAAGAGATTTTTAATATTAAAGTCGGCCAGAATCGTTCCATTAAAAAAAAATTTTAAGAACAAAACAATGCATAATTTTTTTTTTTTTTTTTTTTTGTAGGGATATACTTCTCAAGCTACACTGAGAAAAATGACACTTTCAAATCTGAGCAAATCGATGTTTTCATTTTGTTATGAAACTTTTTGTTTCAAATAGGACGACCCAATGATTTCAATTCTGAAATACCAGAAATTCTCAGAATATTTAAACATGGACATATTCAAAACTGAAAACATAGAGGTCAGTTTATACTCATAATCATTTTTGAAACATGGACATACTCAAAAATGATTAGAATCAGTTCAAACACATTTTTGAAACATGGAAATATTAAAAATTAAAGACATAGATGTCAATTTATATTCATTTTTGAAAGATGGACATACTCAAATATGAGTACATTATGTTTTATTCTTATGTGTGTGCATGTTTACAGAAATGAATATATACATGTTTCAAACTTGAGTCATTTTGATTCAAAGCTATTTTGACTATGTAACATACTCAGATTTGAGTACTTTTTGATCAGTTTTGAAAATGTCGTTTATAGAGTGTAGCTGTGTGCAAACTGCGCTTATTTTTTAAATTTAATTCTTTAGAGCTCTTTTTTTTCAATTTTTTATTCAAATTTTCATTATTTCAATATTTTTTTTTCATATTTAGAAAAGGTCATTTTTTTTATGCTGTTACCAATTTGTAAAACTGCGCAAAGAATTATATTTCCTCTCAAATAAAAAATGTATTTACACGTAATTATTAAAAAAAATCCCTGACGGTTTGGCCTACAGGCACAGGTAGATTTCGAAGACGCAGACCGTGGGGCGCCTGTTTGTTGGGAATTGCGGAGCAAATGACCTTTTTGCCATGATGCGGCAGTTGGAACCGCCTACTTCGAAACCTAACTTGTTTGCAGGCGAAGCCAGCAGGGATTTTTTTTTTTTTTTTTTTTTTTTTTTTGCTATAAGAGTTGGTTCTATAAAAAACTTGTCAATATAAAAGTTTTAGATAATATTAAGAGGATTTATATTATAAATTTAAGCGGATTTGAAGTCTTGGGAATTGACGAAGTTATCAATTTTTTTCTTCTAAACCCCCCCTCGCGCCCCCACCCTTGGAGCCATTTTTAATTATATCAAAAATCTGCCATACATAAATTTTCGGCCCTTCTCCTAGAAGTAATAATAACTTCAAACGGATTCGATACGTATCATAATTAAGAAATTATGGGGTTTTTTCTACTTTCGCAAAAAGCCTCCCCCTTGGTTCGATTTTGCCCATTAACGAACTTGACCGAGATTTTATGACCCTTGATTTCATGTATCAGTTTCAAAAAGATGCGGGAGTTGGAACCGCCTACTTCGAAAAATAACTTGTTTGCAGGCGGAGCCGACATTTTTTTTTTGTTTCTAATTTTATTATTTTATTTTGCTATAAGGGTTGGTCATATAAAAACTTGTCAATATAAAAGTTTTAGATAATATTAAGAGGATTTATAATAAATTTAAGCGGATTTGATATGTTGGGAATTGACGAGGTTATAATTTTTTTTCTTCTAAAACACACCCTCCCCCCCCCCCTTGGGGCCATTTTTAATTATATCAAAAATCTATCATACATAAATTTTCGGCCCTTCTCCTAGAAGTAATAATAATTTCAAACGGATTCGATACATATCATAATTAAGAAATTATTTAATAAAGGATGTGCAACAAGAGAAAGAGGCAACTATGCGAATGCTCAGAGTAGGGAGCTCAAGAGCACCAGCATCGAAAACTAAATACAGAGAATTAAATGAAAAGATTGCAAGTTTAAAACGTAGTTTGATAAATGGCACCATTGATTTACATAATTATATTAATTCAATATCCTATTTAATACATTTGGTTGACTAGTCCTGTTTTGTTTTTCGAAATAAATACATTCTGTCTGATTTTCTGTCTATTTGATATGTACTATATTTATGAAATGATTATTTTGAAGCTAAGTGAAGATTTTATACATAACTAATAAGATAATTAACGATATATATATATTTTTATATAGCAGTTTTTATTATGAGTATCTACCTTGTGAGAAGTTTAAATTAGTGCTTATTTTCAAGTAAACATTTTAGTAAAATTTATCATTTATATTATATCACTTAACAATAAGACACGGCATAAAATAAATTAAAAGTACACAATTTCGAAGCAAATCGTGATGTCCTATCTAAATGATATCTATCATCTACCTACGTATAGGGGGGTTCGTCAGAAATTGACCGGTGGCCAATGATTTTTTAATTCTACAATGGAAAATAAATGCGCAGTTGCTGACGAAATTTCATTTTGCAACCATTACCGTAAATATAAATAATGTAGAAAATGAATAAGGAAAAAGTTTCCGAATTACTAAACTCATACCTCTTATATATATATATATATATATATATATATATATATATATATATATATATAGGACATTTACAGAAAAATGTTTAGCAATTTTATTGGAAAAAAGTAATTGGATAAAAGTCTATTAAACTGTTAATAGCAGTGAAAATATTGTACTAAAAATATGAAATTAGCCTCGCATTATTTGAAACACAACATCCAGAAAAATGCACGAAAATTACAGTAATTAAACTAGTGGTACCACATAATACTAGCCATATCCAATGTCCAGTGCCCGTTTTGGCACGAAAAATGGCAATTTCTAGAACTTGTTTTGTATCTTCTAGAACTTGTCTGTATTTAATTTCTCATGAAGCTAGATAAGTCTCTTCAATATTTTATTGCAATATTTTCCCTTTTCTAAGGTTATTAAAAGAGAGGAGAGGGAGAAAACATATTTTATAAGAAACAAATTATTTAAAAAAATATATAAATTACTGAAGCATTGAAATCCAAACTGGCTTCTTTCTGACATATTCACAAAGTTATTGTTCATGCACAAAATAAGCAGTTATTCTTCTTCATGGACTGAGGAATCGGAAAGCATTTTTCATATTTTTATAAAGACAAAATACCATTCAGAATATGCCGTCCAAATTGGCGTTTTAAGCCGAGTTTCTGGATTCTACAACCTGGGAAATGTTGTTTTGAGACAGCAATTAATTAGAACTCAATATGATATACAATTATAGAAAATGTAAAATACTGTTCGATTTCAAATTACCCCAATAGTCATGCCTGAAAATTCCTTACATTTATGTATAAAATGAGTCGGTGAATATGTATTTTGAGTTACTGAGTGAGGGAAAATATTTAAAAAACCACCTTAAGTGTTATAGAAACTTTCTAATTCGCATTTCAGAGAAAGAAAAATATCAAGTGAATGAAAATTAGAATTGTCTAATAGTAAATTGGTACAGCGCACTCAGAAAATGGCACGAAACAGTTTTGTACTAATTACGTCTAAATAAAACTCAAACTGTATTTCTCATATAATGCGAGCACTTTTTAATCAGTTTAATATTTAGAAATACACACAAATTTTGATCTGAAGATATTTGTTTTAAATGGAACATTTTTATTTTAATCACACGTTTTATTTCAAGGAATCATCGTATATGATAAGATTAAAATCTTGAAATTTTATTACTTTACTAATTCGATTCATTCATACTTATAAATTATCATTAAAATAAAGAGAAATTTTCATCTTTTAATAACATATCATTGATATATCGCTGCATAAATATGGTACTACCAAAATTGTTTCGCCCATACTAATAGTATTGCAAAGAGTAATTTTTCAATATAATCATAATCCAGCATAACATTTGTATTTTAATTCATATGCTGCTAATTATTATGCTCGATACAAGTATTGTGTTAAATCAACCGTGGTTTAAATCAACTGGTTCCTCCCCCCCCCCTTTTTTTTTAAAAAAAAAGAACAATTCTTATACAATGTTTCTCCCCTTTTTTGTAATTTAATTTTCCATTTTTAGGGTTAAAATAATCTTTTTTCTACAACCAACACTATATATAGTAAGTCTAAGGTCATGCTTGTATGTATATTAGTATGAAATTTAACATGCATTAATGAACCTATCGGGTTCAAAGAGTTATCTTAAAACATTGTCAACCCGTATAAACATATGCACACAACATGATACAACTGACAGAAAATAATATAGATAAAAAATATTCAACATTTAGCATAAAATGTTTTCTCTCTCTCTTTTTTTTTCCCTTTTTTTAATGGGATTATTTACAGCAATTAGTAACATAAGATGCTCTTAAAGTATTTGGTCATATTAAAAGAAAATTTTCTCGATTGGGAAGATTATCCTTTAACAATTCGAAAAAGAATACGCAAGATATGAAATTGAATAAAATGATATTCAAAAATTGGGTGCCAGTTACAGCATTTTAGTAACACCAGTGTATTTTTTTTTTTGTTACTTACTGAATTTAAAGGCCAAAAATGTTGACTTACAGTTGTCTTTAAAAAAAAAAAAAAAAAAAAAAAAAAAATCTCATTTTTTTTTAAAAAAGTAAGTTCAGATACTGAGATTTATACAAAATAGTTAGCCAATCGGGTGATACTGTCTTGAAGAAGAATTAGTTTATAATTTTAAAGTATTGTTTAGGTCAAGAAGAAAATATTAACATGTTCAGTGAACTGATTTTTGCTTTAAAAAGTTACTGCGTGGCCAATGTATCCAAAATCTATTATTGGTGGGAGTTTGTATAAATAAAATCGCAACAAGAGATTGCTTAATAAAAAAACGTTTATATCTTTTTTTTAAATTTTAAATAAAAATTCTGTTGAATAATATGTAAATATTTACTTCTAAGTAAAATAATAATAAGATATATTTAAAGGCTCTTTAACACAACAAATCCCATTATCTTGAACGAAAGAGGAAAATAAGGGAAAATCAGGCTTGCTTGAGATATCAAGGTTTCCTAAAAAATAATGACTAAAAATATATAATTGTATTAATGCTTAATTTTGTCATGTAAAATAAATGTGTATTACAAGAAAGCCCAACGTAGAAAGCATTAGTATGAAATAAGTTTAAATTTCAGCATATTTAGGTGCATATGACTTATTTTATAGAATATTAAAGTCATAAAAATGTAATCAGAAGATCGTGAAGATTCCTATGTTCAATAATTCGCAAAATTTGGGGTTGGGGGGGGGGGGAGATTCGGGTCGTACCCGACCCAAACACGAAATACTTCAACCGGCAATCCGACCCGAGCCCGACATAAAATGAAAGTAAATCATGTTTTAATGCAATGAAAAGTAATCTACAATTATATCTCTAATACCAATTTTATGTTTTATACAATAAAATGGACTAATCTATATTTTTAATATTCAATTATAGTAAAACCTCTGAATAGAAACTTCGGCATCGTTGAATAGAGTTCTGCATCGTGTCGGGTTATCCCTAACTTTCTTTTTCGGGTCAGGATGACTTTAATTTTCTTTCTGTGGGTAGGTTTCACCCAAGAATAATTCTTGCGTGTCATAGTAAGTTTTTTTGCAAGTTGGATTGTTGGGCTTTTCACAAAAAGTTTCAGCAGAATTATGTTTCAGATGAAAATAAATACCTATTTCAATCTAAATAAGCATATATTTAATTTACTGCATGAGAGTACTTTATAAAAAAAATGTGATCACAAATTATTCCTTCTTTAAGAACCATTTATTCTTTTCGGAATATGAAAATTATTACCAACAATTCGTCTATCAAACAAACAAAAATACATGTATCGTATTTGTGATAATTTATGCACACATACACTCGCACATGTGTGTGTAGATTAGGAAGTGCCCACTAATCAGAGATATATGTAAGCGTACGAGTATTTAGGAATTGAAAAAGTATTCGTTGAATAAAGGTGTCCGCTTTTCGGGAGTTTTATTGTATATAGATTTTTAACCTGAAAAAATATCGTGAAAATTACTTTGAAAAATCTCGTCAACCCGAACCCAACTCGCAAGAGTCAAAATCCGAAAAAGACCCGAACTCGAAACAATGAAAGTCAACCCAAACCCGGATCCAACCATTGACTAGAAATATAATTTATTTATTATTTATTTAATATTTATATTTCTAGTCAATGGATCCAACCCGCGACGAAAATATGTAGCGACAATCCGACCCGAACCACGAGTTCGGCCAGGTGCGGGTAACCCGACGCAGTTGAGAATTCTAATCCAAACCGCTGAATTTTATTTACCGTTTCTTTTCATTTGAGGGGGAGGGGGGGGAGGAGAAAATGTTTGAAGAAGTTTCCTTTTTTTTTTATCCAGTTTTACGATTCTCCAAAAATAATAAATTATTTGTAAAACACCTTAATACAATCAAAGAAGTTATATTTATTCGTAAATTTACGAAATTAGTCGAAATTCTTATTTGGATATCAAGAAATCCAGTATATATTTTTCCTCTATAAAGACAAGAAATTACCTTCGATAAAATAGTGTCAAAGTCTATTTTCAATCGATTATAACTCAATATGTAATAAATTCATCAATAACTTAAAATCGCTGTTTGATTCCAAATCATTGGCATATAGTTATGGCTGAAATTTTAAGCATTTAATAATAAAAAAAATACATAAATAAATGAATAAATAAAAGACTACGGAACGGATATGTATTGACATATGTGGATACGTATATATGTGATAAATATTTATATGTATATGTAATAAAAATGTTTAAAAATCTGAATTGTATTTTATTTCAAAAACAATAAAAACGTAAAAGATGCTTCCGAAAAATTTTCAACAGGAAAAAAGGTAATGTGAGAATATAGATTGAATATATACGCGGAGAAAGATAGATTGGTACTTCGGTGATTTGAAACATTATACGTATCAAGTAAAGTTACCCCCTAATGACAATTATTCAACTAATCGATTACAGTTTTGGAGGAAGTTTGGAGCGACCCGACGGAATCAGTTTAGAGGCGAATCAAAATGGCCAGCTTGGTTTTTTTTTAGGATAAAAAAAAGAGTCTCTCTCAAGAACTTTCGTCAGGTATTTTCCTACCGGAAGTATTTGATTGATAGAGACGTATTACTGCTTCGGCGAGTCCGGACTTTACCGAAACAACCAGATGTCCATAAGGGGTATCTTAAGGGGCTATCTATTTAATGAATAGAGGAAAAGATCAACAGAAATTGTGTGCTGTTTGAATAAGAAATCGATCATTCTCTAATTGATTTATTTCCGGTTGTATGCTTCCAAAATCCACAAGTATTTAATAAAGTACTTGGGACTCAAAATGGTGGCGATTCTACTTTTTTCAAAAATCCTTATCTATGCTGTCAACTGTACCTTTGACACTCCCTTTCACACCACTGATTGATAATATACGTGAAATTGTCGTTATCCCGTATTCAAGAGCTTCAATCACAAACATATCTAGATTTGCAAATTTATTACTTTCCACTCATTTGACAGCTTTAAATAACTATAAATTATAAATTACCTTTCGTTAAAATGCCTGAATAAGTATATTTATTAAATTCTGGCAAAAACAGTTAAATAAGTGGGCGGGCACTTGATGTCAAGCACACAAGTCAGATGTATGTTCTCAATAAACAAACAAATGAACAAATAAATTTCCAGTAATAAAAAACCCAACGATCTACGAAAAACAACTAAATCCAGCAATTTAACTACTGGCTGGGTTACCATATCAGAAATCATAGTCTCCAAAATTTGTCGGGTTTTTTTTTCCTTTTTTTAACCGATTAAAAAATAAAAAATCCGTGACCAGGGATTCCGCATCGTAGCCTTTTTTTTTTTTTTTTAAATAATCCTTATGAGAACTTGTTTGAAAATATAAGAACTACTTTGATAAATATCCTGTATTCTATCTCAATAACATGTTTAAATTTCGAGACACAGAGCCATCATGAAAATATCCTACAAATGAAGAATAAAAATCTGTGTAAGTAATCCAATACGCGCAAAAGATATTTTAAAAATCAAGTTGAATAATATGCGTAAAAAGAACTGAAAATAATATGAGTAGGAAAAAAGCCGATGGGTATATCAAAAATTCATTTTCAGACCAGATACTTTTTTAAGGGGTTTTATTTTTTAATTTATAGTTAAATTAAAAAAAAATAATGTGGTATTAATAGAAAAAAAAATTTAATTTTTTTCCCCTCAAAGTATATATTTTTTATGTGGGTGTAAAAGAAAAAAAAAAGAAAGAAGAAAAAGAAAAGAAAAAGCCTGAGTAATAATAATAATAAAATCTGATTTTAAAAAAAAATCGGATTTTTATTTTTTGAAAGTATTTGACCATAAGGCATGTCTGGGTTTATTCCAGAAGCAGAATCGGATTAAAGCATGGGCAAAGTGGGCTGTGACCCTGCCCCCTCCCATTTATTAAGGGGCCCCAAATTTGGTATGCGATGTTTGTAAAGCTGATATTTTAAATCTTTTTCGACATTGTACTGTCGAAAGAGATTTAAAATATCAGCTTTATTAAAACTGCATACCAAATTTGGGACCCCTAAAATCATGGATGGGGGCAGGGTCACGGCCCACTTTGCCTGTGTTTTAATCAGATTCTACTTCTGGAACAAACCCAAGCCTGCTTTATGGTGAAATATTTCCCATTTATTGAGGATTCAATGTGGTCAAACATGGCTGCTTTTAAGGCTTTTTAAAAAAGAGTGGTCAGAAATGGCTGACTGTTGTCAACAAATAGCAGGTCAAAAATGGCCGCGTTTTAGACGTTTCAAATGTCTGAAATTCAGACGCAAACAAGTGCCTTAAAAATAAGACACATTAAAGTGCCTGTTTTTTTAACCATCCGTTTCAGACATTTCAGTTTACAGTGTGCTTATTTTTAATAGCTTTTGTCAGTAGCTGAACTATAAATTAATCTTCGACAAGAAATAAAAATAAAAAATACAATATTACGTGATTTCGCAAAAAAAGAAAAAAAAAAAAAGGGTCACATGTAAAACAGCTGATATTTATGTATCTTTTACTCGAGAACCATTGAGGCGATTGCAAAACTTTTTTAATAGTTTTGACAGTGGCCAAACTATAAATTGATTGCTCGGTAAGACATAAAAGTAAAAAATAAATAAATAAATAAATAAAATAATAAAAACGCAATTTTGAAAAACAAAAAACAAAAAAAGATAAAGAAAGCTATGGTTTGTTTTTAATTAACACAACTCTTGCATTTTTTTTTCTTTGCTGAACGATCATCTTATGGCTTAGTTACTGCCAAACTCTTTTAAGAAAGTATTGAAAAATCGCTTCAATAGTTCCCAAGAAAATTATACATCAATGTCAGTTGTTTTATATTCGATTTCGCACCTGATGTGGCCCACTTAATAAATATATTTTCAGCAAAATATCACATCAAGTTTGGTAGTGAGAACTTTGCGTACGAAATGGTGAAATTCACACTCCATGAGAAACTTGACATCCTAATATCAGCGTTGGCAGAGTAATAAGCCTAAATTGTAAGTCATTTAGACACTTTCCTAGTAAGATATTTCAGTTTTATCGAAGAAAATGCTGGTTTCTTGCTAAATATGATGTCATTTTCACATGCTGAAGCATTTAGCTACTTTCCGAAATCAAGCACTTTAAACGTATAGAACGACGAGACGCTTTCAGCAATGGAAAATAACGTCATAAACATGCATTTTCTTTCATAAAACGAAAATAAATTAACATTATCCAAATGACATAATTTTTCAATGACTTTTCATTTCGCCACTATAAAAGTCCTACAGCCTCAAACTCAGTACCAGATGAATAAAATTTGTTGAAAATCATTTCGAAACATTTGTATTGAAATGTAACAATTTTATGAATGAAAATGGCTGTTTTCTCTTAAACATGACATCATTTTCATTGATAGAAGCATACCGCCTTTTTTGCGATTAGGACTCTTTGAAGTGGTTGGGAATGTTAAGAGCTTTTTGTACCTAATCTCAGTAAATGAAGAATGCAAATTACGACATTTAGATGCAATTGTAGAAAAACATGTCAGTTTCCTGAAAGAAAATACACGTTCTGAATGAAATTCTCGGTTGAAAGCCTTTTAAAATGACGTCATTTCCACAGGCGAGGGTGAAAATAACTTTTTTTTTCCTTGAAAATTTAACCTCTAATTTCCGAACTTGTGGAATGAAAATCGCGGAAAATGATATCATTTTTATCCTTTTTTTTATGTCAGTTAACTTTTAGTACCCTTAAGCTTCTTGGTGGTCTTAAAATATTTAATTTTTAATTGTAATAAGAAAATGACTTTAACAAATATAAATTGAAAAATGATAAACTAATCTAGAGTTATCCGATTGCCACCAATTTAAAGAAATTTTAAAAAAATTAAAATTAAATATAAAAATGGAAATATTTAAAAAAAATTGCGCGGGTTCATCTATACGAATGAAACAGCTTTCAATAAAAAGACAAGAACGAAAAATCACGCGTCGAGCACAAATTATGTAACACTTTCCAACACTTCCAAAATACTTTTACAAATCTTTAACGTTTAACAAGGTGAAAGACACTGTCTCAGTAAACAAGGTCAAACCGGGCGGGGAGACCTACCTTTCGGCTTAAACTCAACTAGCCCCGCCCAGTCTCAATAAGCAAGGGATGACCGCGCCTCGGGACTCTCAATAAACAAAATGAAAAAAATATATAACACATTTAAAAATCCAATTTCAGGAATTATTAACATTATTCGGAAAACTACCCGAATTCGTTTGTGCAGCCCTGTATATGATCTATATATTTGTATATATACTACATATACAATGCTAAATTTTAGTTCACTTACGAGTAGCACAGTTTAAAATTCCCTTCTGGAATTTCCGTCAATAAACGGAAATGTGCTCCGAGAACTTTTGTGCTGCCCTGTATAAGATCTATAGAATTTATATACACGAAGTAAATAGGGAAAAAATACAGTTAAATTTAAAAACGCGTTCAGCAACTGAAAACGCATTTCCAGCAATTGTTGTTAACAGACAGTACCAAATTCTTTTGTGTGTCCCTGTAAAAGAAAGATGAATGCTACACACACAATATTGTATAGTTAGCCTCTTGTAATGCACTTTAGTGATATATATCAATTTCAATATGTTTGAAAGAGTGAAACAATATTAAAATCAACCCTAAACGATTTTCCTCCAAAGACCGTAATGTAACGGAATTCCTTTGAGTGTCCCTGGTACAGGAACTATAAGTGCTATACACACCGTATTCTATAGTAAGCCTCTTGTAGTGTTCAGTGATATATCTAAATTTCAGTATGTTTGAAATTGTGTAACATCATTAAAGTAAACAGCAAATGATTTTTCCCCATAGACCTCAATGTAACGCAATACTTTTGAGTACCACTGTAAAAAAAACTGTAAGTGCTACACACTTCGTTTTCAATACCGAACATACAATAGTAAACGTCAATAATATATATCAATTGCATGGTAATCCGAGTCTATTTACGTGAGTTAGAGCACGGACAGACAGACAGACAAACCAAATTCACATAAACACTTTTCAACTTTGTTGGAAAGTGTCAAAATTATTGAAATTGGTTCAATAGAAAGCTCATGGTAGATGACAATAAAAGCCGACTTGTGTTTTAAATATTTAGATTATAATGTACTACGATGTTGTTTTTAATGTGTTATTGTAAGAAAGTACATTATACAAGATTGATTTGAAACTTTTAAAATAAAATTTATCTAAGTTACACACACTTCCGTTAACATTAACATGTGAGCTACTTTAATAATTGACAATCAAGAAAAGTCGATTTTAATTTGGTGCATATAGTAAATAAATTTTTGTCCGACTGCTGAGCAATTGATCAAATTTCTTGTCGGATTTTTATTTTATTTTCATAACAATTCGGTGCTGTTTCGCTGGCAAAATGGGATCACTCATTCCGTGCTTTACGAATTAATTGAAATTTTCCCCGCATTAAGGCATTAATCAAGGGATTGTTTGAAAAAAAAAATGACCGTACTAACTGAAACAGCATTAAAGCGAGGGAAACCTGTAATTGCGTCACTGCTACTATTGTACTGTATTTGGGTTGGGTTGGGTTGATTATTGACGGCCAATTATCTACACTTGGGATATAGGCCCGGGGGGAGTGCCCTTCGTGGGGGTCTTTCTAAGGGAACCTAACCCGTATTTACGCATGGATAAATCCACGGATCGAAGAAAACCACGAAAACTCCGAACGGGCTCGATTGGGATCGAACCCAGCACCTCCCGTCTACCAGCTTCGAGAGCAGAACCTCTCAACCACTGGTGGGGCAGTACTGTATTTGGTGTTTTGATTCTGAAGAAAATAGTGATTATTTCTGAAAATTCATTCTGGAATGGGAACAGGGCCTGATTATGTCACAGGCCGGCTAGACCACGGCCTTGGTCCACCACAGACGGGTCCCTCAAAATCAGTAAAATTAATTCGAAAAAGAAAATTAAATCTCCTAGAAAAAAAAGTAATTTCAAGCTCTAATATATAAGCATCAAACACCTCTATAAGTACCTTGCCAGTACTTTTCCGTTCTCTGAAAACAGCTTAAATTAAGTATGTTGTAGACAAAAAAAAAAATATTAGTATCTTTTAAGAAATATTCCAGATGAAGATATATGTAAGGTTATAAATTAAGTATGCTGCATACGAAATATTTTTATTATTATTTTTTAAGAAATATTCCAGACGAAGAGATATGTAACGTTATAGCATCAAACGGTAAAAGAAAATTTAAGTTAACGTGAGTTTCATGAGCATTTTGATAAAATTCGGGTTTTATTTTATTTTTTTTTGTCTAATACTTCCCCCTCTCCCCCCCCCCCTAAAAAAAGAAATTACAATTTTGGAAGAATCTACAATTTTGGTGTGAGGGGGGACCTGAAAAGCTTCTGGGCCTTGGGCCCCAGACAACCTGAATTGGACTCTGAATGGGAAAAAGACCCACGTTTTTGACCTCGCATAAATAAACTAGCCCCCATTCAAGTGAGAAGGAATGGATGAAAGAATAGGTTAGAGAAAGAACACACAAAAAAGAAGGAAATTACGTCGATTTTACTTATTTACATGTCCATTCGTAAAGAAAAGCTGAAGAAGGTTCTTTCCTTACCACTGTACCAAGGTCATATAAAAGTTAAGTGAAATAATAAAAAAAAGAGCAGGATTAATATTAGTAAATATATTTGTTTATTTATAAAATTGATCAAGAGACGAGTTTAATACTCTAATTAAATTATTATTTATTTAGTTATCAATTCCAGTTTAAAGACAAATTTTTTGAAGATAGTTTCAAAGTTAAAAATGGTGGTAGGGAGTATGTTTTTAATATGAGCAGGAAAATGTTTAAACCGTTACATTTGGTCATGTTACATTTGAAACTTAGTTTGCCAGGTAACGCTAACAATCGTAATTATACTTTAAATTCATGTTCAGGGATCTGTTTAGGAAAAAATTGGGTCCTTTAAAGGACTCTTCACAAAATTTTTCATTTCAAAAACGAACCCTTCACAAAATTATTTTCCCTAAAACAGGATCCTTCACAAAATTATTTTCTCTAAAACAGGACCCTTCACAAAATTATTTGTCTTAAAAATAGGTTTTTCACAAAATTTTTCCATCTTTAAACCAAGCATTTCACAAATTAATCATTTAAAAGTAAAGTCTGACCTGTCACTTTTACATATATAAAGAAAATATATGTATTTTATATCCATATATCTTCTTAAAAAGGCATAAACAAGAACCTAAATATAACGACCATTTCAAATTCACAAAATTATGATTAGATTTTTCACAAATATAAAAAGCTGTTCACATTTTCACAAAAACAGGACCCTGTGAAAAATGTCTGGACAGACCCCTGATGTTCTAAGACGATAATAATCGTGACTTCTGAAATAAATATACCGGGTGATTATAATTAAAAGTTACGATTTCAAAAATCGATAATTTTAAAACTACTGGTCAGAATGACTTGATATTTTAGCAGAACAATCGTGAGGCAATGGAATTTTATTTGGTGAAGGAAAAAATAGTTCTAAAATGTGCCGATAGATGGCGCTGTCAGGGTAATGTCAGGGGAAAGACCAAAAATTTATTCTTTAAACACAAAAATGTTGTTAGTCAAAAGGAAAAAAATAGAGTTCAGGGATTTACTAAAAATGTATTAGCGAAAAGACAAGAATACGTGTTTACAGCGACAACAGCAATAATGACAAAAAAAAGAAAGCTTTATGGAACAAACACTTTACTGATGATTAAAGTATAAGTTGTTCAATATGCCCTCCGCCTTGTTCCGCTACTAATTGGAAGCGCAAAACGGCATGCTCCACAACAGATCGGAGGGTATCTGTACTGATGCAATGGGTGTGGTATGTGGTTCTTGCCTTCAAGTCGGCTAGATTCTCAATTCGCCCGCTGTAAACAACATTCTTCAGGTACCCATAGTTGCCACGTATTAGTAATTTGCATATCTCCAGACAATCTGAACCCCGACAGCGCCATCTATTGGCACATTTTGGAACTATTTTTTTCCTTCGCCAAACAAAATTCCATTACCTCACGATTGTTTTGCTAAAATATCAAATCATTCTGACCAGTAGTTTTAAAATTATCGATTTTTGAAATCGTAACTTTAATTATAATCACCCGGTACATTATTAAAAAATCCAGTTTTTAAAAGTTGTCTTCGTAGTGTATATTCCTATAAATATAGGAACCGTATGACACACACGAAAAATCACATAATATAATCAGAATAATAGCCAGCTGACTGAAGCAACACAAAGTGCATATATCTTTCTAATATTAATATATGGAAGGCCTTTTGTTACTTTTTACATGTTATATTACAAAATGAGCATCAAAGGAAACAAATATATTTTTATATTAGGTGATTTCCTGTAGAAATTCGCAAAATGCAGTTTGATTGAAAAAAAAAAAAAAAAAGAATTTTTAAAAGTACAGACAGTTACATAATTAAATAATAATAAGTCATACAATCTCTAATATTTAAAAAATAATAAATGTTATTACTATACCGCTTTAAAATGTTGTGACTATAATTTAAAACATTCTTCAAATTAAATAAGTATATTAAGTCCATAATCATATTTAATATTTGCTTTTTAATCAACTGAAATCAAATGAAAGTCGGATTTAGGAGACTTTTAAAATTTGGTGCATTTGGGGAAGGTATAACGAAGTGTAAAAATCGATTCAAAAGGTTCACAGATAAGGTGACCTATCATTTCTCAAAATCAATGAAGTTCATTATACGGTCTATGATCTATGCAGAAGTCACGTGTTCCGATGGCTACTTAGTGCTCTCACGGAGTAAAGTCCCACAATATCTTATTGAAAGAGGTGAAATACTGTATAATACCATTGATCCCACCTCATCAATTACATCTAGAACACGCAAACTACGAAGCCATTTCACAAATATTCCCACGGGTGCCGTACAATGAAGTCGCGTGGCAGGCCGCTGCTCCATATATGGATCCATGGGGGATGACCTCAACCCCTGTAAATCGAGTAGTTGTTAAAAGAGAAACCATCTGTTTCTCTTCCACAGCTTTTCTTCTCATGTTTTAGTTTAGTATGCTTGCAAAATGAGCAATTTATGCAAAATTTTTCTGCGTCCTTACAGTCAAACACGGTTATAGTGAGTTCGGATATAGTGAGAATTTGGTTTTTTACGAGGAATTAGTGAGTAAATGATTGGTCCAATATTAAAATACATTGCTAGAAACTTGGTTATTATAAGTAAACCCCGGATATAACGAACAAAAAATAGACAGTTTCACAAAAATACCTTTTTTTTTTATCCTCGTTATATTTAACTTTCCAGCGAGGGCGCTGTCCCAAATTTTACGACAAACTTGATTCTTTTGCGACTTGTTCTCAGAATTGGCATTGAAATTTAAATTCAATTTTTACTTACTGATATGTATATTTTTTCTTCTAACATGTATCTTATTACTGTTATGAAATATCTTGCATTCCTAATAGCGTAACTACGGTGCGCAAAAAAATTAAGCGCGTTCGCTGAAAAGTTAAATAAACTATTCCATTACATAGTGAATCTACATTATTGCTGAAAATGCTGAATATGGGAATGATGGCTATGATACAGATTGAAAATAAAACAATAGCCTCTCCCCTGACATATGCAACTGCTTTGGATTACCGTGCGAAGCTTCAGAGTTTCGTAGGAGCAGAAGGGGTAAGTGATAATAATTTCTGTGCAATGAGCTAAATAAAAAACAAGTAATTTTTAAGAAAAGAGAAATAAATCAGACTTCAAGATATTGTGGCAACACTTTATTGCTATCCAGATTGGAGTCCTGCACCGGTTGGAAAATACTATAGGTTTAGTTAGAGTGCTGCATTGCAGGGGCGTATCTAGGATTTAATTTCGGGGGGGGGGGGGGGGGGGAAGTACGGGGCCGAACTCTACCCCCCTCCCCACGCCGAAATAAGTGATAATGGATTGTTTCATATACTTTCATTAAGTCATTGTAGCTTATAATCTATAAAGTTGTCTCCTCCCCTAAATTCTGGCTACGATTCTTACTTGACAATAAATTAATTTTGCTTGGGACAATCTCAAACAATATTTTTTTCATAATTTGTTTTCTATTTTAGGATCAATTCCCTATACTGCCAAGGCACGCGGAGCACTTTCTCAGAACCCACATATTTAAGGGTCCCAAAAATTTATGGTGTTTCAAATCAATTTTATTTTAAGCAACCTTAATAGAATAAGAAATTAAAATTTCTAGAATGAACACAACTTACGTAAGCTAAAATTGTCAGTGAATCATAAGTGTATTTATAATTTTTCTTCTCATTTGAAGATTTAAGTTTCTCAGAGTGCGCCCAATTTATTTTAGCTTCTTCATCTGTGTTTTAAACTTGTTTAAAAATGTTTTAATTTTATGACTATCTTATTTATAACATAACATTTTCTTTGGGTTGCGTATGTTTTTAAAGTTCGTGCAACATTAGTTCATGTTTATTTAACATGATATTTGAGTCTGTCAAGTTAATTTTTACGAAGAAATTTCAATAATAATAATAATCCAACTTCAGTTCACATTTAATTATCAGTCTTTCATTTAAATGGGTGCATTACATAGTTATATTCATACACTTCTCATTCACAGTATTTGCAAAAATGTGATAATCTACGATTAGGGCCAAAAATATTTTCTGTTGCCAGGGCCGAAAATTTTGATGGTCAGGCTCTGTTCAGGATAAACACACTTTCTTTGCAGAATCTCTTTTTTAATACCAACAAAAATTTAATTCAAAATCTTAGGGAAATCTTAGCAAGCATTCCTTCTTGTTCTCCCCCTTCCCTCTTTATACATTCTCCTTAGATTTTGATCAAACGTATGGCTATTAACCTTCAAGAAATATATGTTAAAAAAAAAACTCATGAAATTTATGAAGAAAGGGACAAGTTAAGAATTAATTGGAAACTAAACATCAGGTTTCCTTTTTTAAAAAAGAGTTAAAGTTATTGAATTATGGCTAACAATATTACTGGACTTTTTTTAAAAAATCGGGTTTTGGTGACTTCTTTGAGGACTCTTCCTTGTGTGAGTAACCCAAACGGCTTGCCGTAAAACAGGCTCAAGTTATAGATACTCGATGTATATTCAAAACGTCTTAGCATTTATGCGAATTACAACAGCTTTTAGAAGTGAAAAATTATTGAAGAAAATATTTTGAATAATATATACATGGATTTCTTTTTTTTTTTATTAGAAAAAGAATCTGAAATACCCATGTTAATTTAAAAAAAGCCTGTTCTTCAACACCCAGTGCATGGATTAATTTTGCAAATTCTTCTGTATAATCAAAATGTCCGAAAATATATTTACACCATTTCTATTTCAACTTCGAACAACATTCAATTTGCTTCAAAGTAAAATTGTAAGAAAATTTATTTTTAACGTGTGCTTATTATTAGATGTTTACGTTGACTATGAGATAATTTTATTTTATTTAATGCTTCTTTTGTTAAATATTCCAAAGGGTAAAAATGCCTATACTAAAGTGTGTCATGTCAAAATAAGAGTGATTAGAAAAGAACACTATTCATAATATTGTACTTTCATAGAAGAGTAATTAAGAATTTTTATCTTTTGCTGGATCACTCGTACACTGAAATATTGAAAAAGGAATCTTCCTTTAATGTAGTTCTCAAATGAACTGCTCATCAAATTGAAACTTTCTGACACATTTTAAAACTCAAAGGCATTAGATTGACAGGCCTGACTATAGAAGAGATTTGGAATCGAAATGAGTTTTCCATTTTTTGATAAATAGATTACTTATCCAGTTATATAAGTGATTCTGGCAACTTATTAACGACTCGTTTTTCGCGTTTCTCAGAGCCTGCCGCGTCGGGAATCCGATTCAAAACGCTAGCTTCGAGAGTACTTTCTGAAAGATTTTCTGCGTTTATAAAAAAAAAAGGGTAAACGTGTTTCGATTGCAAAGTTTCTGAATAAAAAGACCTGTCAATTTCATGCGTTGCCGAGCAAAAATGAATGCATCTTTAAAAGACGCTTCCAAAACCGAAAATCAATAATCTTGCTTAACATTGCCATTCACAAAAAGAATTCCCAGTTCGTGCATTTGCTGATTTGGCGATAATGTTTAATGTCACTGCGCACTACTATATCTCCTTAGTTTTGCCGTCATCTATGGAAGAGACTTAAAAACTCTTTAAATTAATTAAACTTCTTCTTAGATCTTACCAATTGAGCATGTTATACGAATTCATTTATCCACTAAAACATGTATAGAGCTGTTTTTCAGTCATTGAAAACAGATTTTGTGGTCTCAAGTAATTTTGATCGCAAGACTGAGAGGCATATGGGGCTAACGAGAAAACAAGTTCGTTGCTTGCCAGAAAATAAAGCAAATTTATCTCAAAAAGAAAGAAACAAAGTCAGCCTTTTTTTTTTCACTGCGACCACTTCGGAAGGGGAATGGAGCTGTTAATCCGTCACCCCCACACCTTGTGTACTAATATGGGACTAAAGAAAAGAGAGTGGGTTGTCCATTGCATGACAGAAAAAATAATTCTAATTTTATCTCAAACATAAAGAGAAAAATCAGCACTTTTTCCATTCCATTTTCGACCATTTTGGGAGTGTGTGCATTTTGTGCCCCACCAGCCCATTCCCCCTCTTTGGATATGCTGTGGTGTTACAGTGTACTAATATGAGAGTAAAAGAGAAGAAATTGGGTAGTCCGTTGTACGACAGACAAAAAATACAAATTTATCACAAATGGAAAGATGAAAAACTAGCACTTTTTCATTTCATTTTCGATTATTTCGAGAGGGAACTGTACGCCTTTTATCCCTCTCCCCCCTCGTTGGATATGATGTGGTGTTACTGTGCATATAGGGATAAAAAGAATAGAGTGTGTAGTCTGTTGTATGACAAAAAATTATATACAAATTTATCTCAAAGAGGAAAAAACAGCACTTTTTTTTAGATTTTCGACTATTTCAGGAGAGGGGGCTGTAGCCCCATCAGCCCCCTTCCCCTTTTTATGTATGCTCTGATGGCAATGTGGACTAATATGAGGATAAAAAGAAGAGAGTGGGTAGTTTGTTCTATGACAAAAAAATACAAATTTATCTCAAAGAAGAAAAAAACAGCAGTATTTTCATGTGATGTTCAACTATTTCGGGAAGGGGGGAGACTGTAACCCCATTCAACCTCCTTTTCCTTTTTAGGTATGCTCTGATATCAATGTGGACTAATATGGGGTTAAAAAGAAGAGAGTGGATAGTCTGTTGTATGACCAAAAAAAATACCAATTTATCTGAAAGTTGAAAAAAAGCACTATTTTCATGAGATGTTCGACTATTTGGGGAATGGGGAAAGAAATTTGGGGAATGAAATTTGGGGAAAGAAATTTGGGGAATGGGGAAAGGGGACTGTAACCCCATCAGCCCCCTTTTCCTTTTTAGGTATGCTCTGATGTCAATGTGAACTACTATGGTGCTAAAAAGAAGAGAGTGGATAGTCTGTTCTATGACAAAAAAAAATACAAATTTATCTCAAAGAAGAAAAAAACAGCAGTATTTTCCTGTGATGTTCGACTATTTTGAGAAGGGGAGAGGCTGTAACCCCATCAGCCCCCTTACCCTTTTTAGGTATGCTCTGATGTCAATGTGGACTAATATGGGGTTAAAAAGAAGAGGATGGGTAGTCTGTTGTATGACCAAAAAAAAAAAAAAAAAATTCAAATTTATCTCAAAGAAGAAAAAAACAGCACTTTTTTCATGAGATTTTCAACTATTTCGGGTGAGGGTGGGGCTGTAACACAAACAGCCTCCTTTTCCTTTTTAGGTATTCTCTGATATCAATGTGAACTAATATGGGGCTAAAAAGAAGAGAATGGATAGTTAGGCAAATAGATATAAAAACTGCTTTCTTGCATGGAAAAATTGATGAAGAAGTGTACATGGCACAACCCGAAGGGTAAGTGAACGCAAACGAACCTGAAAAGGTCTGTAAACTTCGTAAGGCCATATACGGGCTGAAACAAGCAGCCCGGGCCTGGTATACAAAAATTACTGAATCGCTTAAAGAGTTAAATTTTATACAGAGTAAAGCAGACACCTGTCTATTTTCTAGAGGACAAGGGGAAGATACAGTGTATATAATTGTGTATGTCGATGACATTCTTGTTGCAGGAAGCATCCATTTAATTGAAGCTGTCATAAATAAATTAAAAACACAATACACACTCGAAGATTTAGGGGAAATCAGCAATTATCTTGGGATAAAAATTCAGAAAACACACAATGGCTTTAAATTAAATCAAACAGCGAAAATAATGGAAATTGTTAAGAAATTTAATCTCGAAGAATCAAAGCCATACGGGACACCAATGGAAACGAATTTCCTAAGATCAGAAAAGGAAGAAAATCCAATGCCCAATAATACAAAATTTAGACAAGCGATCGGTGCGTTATTATATATCGCGACAATTACAAGGCCAGACATATTATTGGCAGTGAACATTTTGAGTCGAAAATGTGAAAATCCGTCCGAAGAAGATTGGAAAGGTGTTAAATGGCTTATTCGTTACCTAAATCACAGTAAAGATCTAAATTTGGTAATCAGCAACGAACATCCACCAGTGTTAGAAGTGTACACCGATGCTGATTGGGCCGGTGATACACAAACCAGACGTTCTACTACTGGAAATTTATACCTATTAGGGAAGAATCCAATACATTGGATAACAAAGCGCCAGTCGTGTATTGCTCAGTCATCAGCAGAAGCTGAATTTGTAGCAGCTGCAACAGCCGTTTAAGAACTTACATGGTTATTAAGATTGTTAGAAGACTTAAATTTAACCCAATCTCTTCCGATTACTGTCTATGAAGACAACATTTCATGTATTAAGATGACTGACTCGGACAAATATACAAATAAAACAAAGCATATTGATTTGAAATACCATTCAATCAAACATATGAAGGAAAATGGAACAATAGAAATGTGTTACTGCCTAAGCAAATCTATGATTGCAGACGTGTTTACCAAACCGGAACCCAAACCTGTATTTCAAGAAAACAGGGACAATCTGAAACTGCTAAGTGATCTTCATTAGGGGCTTAAGGGGGGCTTTGTTGCCCATGATACGGAATTAAGCCTCCTAATTACGATAAGTGTTAAAACAAAAATAAAGAAAAAGTTACATCTCCATCTCATAGAACTTACATCTGGACCATTTTCTGTGCCGCTCACATCTGGTTAGCTGACAGTAATGATGCAAATTTATTGCCTCTTAGGAAAGAATGCTTATTCCGTTCGCCTCTGCAGAACATTTGTACAAAACAGTGACGGACACTTATAAAGACAGTTTAGCTCAACTTCTTTTTAATGAGACTTTGACTGACTCTATTTTATAAACACTTGAATTTGACTTTAATGATGCAAAATGGCCAATTTTAGATAATGATGTTTATCACGCATATAACCTTTGAATGTAACCCACTTTTTGAGAAAAGCACGTGTGTATTTTCGTATATATGTTTTTTGCTCACTTTCTTGCTTGAACACCCGACTAAGAGGGTGCAAAATGTTCAGTCTCAATTTTATCTTATATTAAATTCTTTCTTTTCCTTTAAATGTGTTAAGATGATTTTCTCTACATAGTGTACCACTACGATACTACGGAATACATAATTTTACAGCAGTGATCATCTATCTAGTGAAATCATATAATTTCTTTTTTCCAATTGGATACACGAATAAAATAATATTCACACAACAACAAACAAAGTTGTTTCAAATGGATTACTCAGATATAGAGGTGACGAAGCTACCAAACGGTAAGAACATTCTTATTTATTTCTATAAGATGTTGTGAAGAAATATAATTAAGTAGTTAGAAATAAAACATAGGAGGTAATTAACCGTTCTCACGCCTTAATACTCGTTAGGTAAAATATTGTCTAACATATTTTTCTATATAAGAGATAGAATTGTAAACTATTTTTTTAAACGATCCGTGCAGGACTCTACCAGTAATGAATTCAAGTGGATTTCCCGGGGAAAACATTCACATCCGGGAGAAATGAACCCCCCCCCCCCGAAGGATTTTAGATTTTATATTTCTTAATGGGGGAAAGCGCAATCCCCCAACTTCATAGTATCCCCCCAACCCTCCCCCTCCCCGGACTCGCAAAAATATCACCCGGGTAAAATTGTGTCTGAATTCAACATTGGCATCAACTATAGGTACACCCATATCATACCGTATAAACACAATTTATGCAAGCCATTTAACAATGTTATTCCTAATCAACTAGACTATTTTTAACACTCTCCAACAAAGTTGAAACGCGTTTATGAATTCGGTTTGTCTGACTGCCTGTCTGTCCGAGCTCTAAATCACGTAAATACACGCGGATTGCCATGCAATTGATATATGACATTGAGATTATCTATGGCATGTTTGGTATTGAAAATGAAGTATGTAGCACGTATAGTTCATTTACAGGGCCACTCAAAAAAATTCTTTTACTTTACGGCCTATGGGGAAAAAATCGTTTGCGGTGTATTTTAATGATGTTAATATATTTTAAACATATTGAATTTGATATATATCACTGAGGTGTATTACAAAATGCTTATTATAGATTATGGAGTGCATAGGATTCATCGTACATTTACAGGGACAATCAAAAGAATTCCATTACATTAGGGGAAAAATCGTTTGCGGTGCATTTTAGTGATGTTAATATATCTCAAACATGTTGAAATTTATATTTATCACTGAGGTGCATTACAAAATGCTTACCATAGATTATGGAGAGCATAGCATTAATCGTTCATTTACAGGGAAACGCAAAATAATTCGGTAACAGTACTGTCTGCAAACAATAATTTCTGGAAGCGTGTTTTCCGTTGCGGCGCGCGTTTTTAAATTTTACTAATTTTTTACATATTGCTTAGTGTGTATAAATTTTATAGATCATATACAGGGCTGCACAAAAGATGTCGAGTACATTATCTTTAATTGATCGAAATCGAAGAATGGAAATTTTGAACTTTGCTGTGCGTTTCATAACTGAACTAAATTTCAGCATATTATATAGCATATATACAAACCTATTGATCATATATACAGGCAAAAAAAAAAAAAAAAAAAAAAAAAATCAGCTATTTTGTCGATTATTAATGATAATTACTGAAACTGGGTTTTTGAATACACGTTTTCCAGAATTTTTTACTTAGCTATCACATTTCACCCTATTAATCTTTGAAGTTTTGTTACAGTATTCTGATTGTGTTGGAAAGTGTTTCATAATCTATGCTTAACGCATGATTTATCGTTCTTGTTTTTCTTTACAATGACTTAGCGACAGAACTGGGAAGGAGTGCTTCTTCTTCTTTTAAATCCAGGATTACACACCTCCGGCCAAAGAAAAAAATCCCTGACGGCTCGGCCTACAGGCACAGGTAGATTTCGAAGACGCAGACCGTGAGGCGCCTGTTTATTGAAAATTGCAGAAGAAATGACCTTTTTGCCATGATGCGACAGTTGGGACCGCCCACTTCGAAATCTACATGTGTTTGTAGGCGGAGCCAGCAGGGATCTTTTTTTTTTTTTTTTTTTGCTGTAAGGGTTGGTCTTATAAAAAACTTGTCAATATAAAAGTTGTAGATAATATGAAGAGGATTTATAATAAATTTAAGCGGATTTGATATCTTGTGAATTGACGAAGTTATGAATTTTTTTCTTCTTAAACCCCTATCCCCCCTCCCCCCCTTGAGGTTATTTTTAATGATATCAAAAATCTGTCATACATAAATTTTCGGCCCTTTTCCTACAAGTAATAATAACTTTAAACGGATTCGATACGTATCATAATTAAGAAGTTATGGGTTTTTTTCTTTTTTCACAAAATGTCCCCCATCCCCCCCCCCCTTTGTTCGATTTTGCCCATTAACGAACTTGACCCAGATTTTATGCATCAGTTTGGAAGAGGTTTGTGCAGAATTATTGAAGTTATCGTGTCCATAAAAAAGTGATATAGATAGATAGATAATAGATAGATAGATAAAGATTTGAACTGGCGGTGGTTTTGGGTTCTGGGAGTTATGATCAGCGTAGATCTGCAAAAGTTTTTCAGAAATTCCAACATAGGGGAGAATGTAATAGGTAGTATTTCTTACAAAATCTACCTAAAAATAAATAAATGATTCTCGACTATGATAGGTTAATAGACTAATCCTTCTCCCCCCTTTTTTAATCATTACATATTAGGAGCTGGAAATAAACATCAAGCATCAAACTTTTATAAAATATGATATGTTTATTAACAGACAATATATATTTTTCTTTATGTATCATCAACTTCTTTGATTGACTGAAATTTTAAAAAATATTACCCGAAGTTGAAATCTAAGTATCATACATTCGGAAATATTTAACTTTCAATTCAAACTGGAAATTGCGAATAGTTTATTAAAAGACTTTTTCTTTCTTCCTTTTTCTTTTTTTTTTTTTTTGGGGGGGGGGGGGGTTAAGGACAATTCTTTTTTAAATTATTACACGTAGTTTTAAACAATAATAACCAAGTATTATACGTTCGAAATTATTTAAAAAGTTATAGTCTGTCTGCTATAAGTTAGCCAATGAGTAGCGCAAATGTAGATGAATTGTTTCATTAATTAAGGTGACAATTACAACTAGTAATTTTTAATTGAGTTGCACGGCTCAGTGTCTGCTCGCCCGCCCATAAAGAGGATACTATGCAGGAAACGACTAATGCAGGGGCGCCATTTGGGGGAGGGTCAATTGCTCCCTTGAAGAAGTTTGATATTTCAAAGTACATCATTCATCACAGATCAGACTAAAAAGAATTTTCAGAAAATGTATAAAAGCTAAAATAACTTATTAGATTTAATTAAAATAGAAATATTAGCATTAAATAAACATTTTAAGCACAGAAACTAATAATTATCAATAATATTTTCTAAATCTTTGCTATTTCAACATTTTCAAAAGCAGGCACATTTATCATTAATGAGTACTTTCGCTAATTTTGAAAATATATGTGAGAATAAAACTTTACCCATTGCTTCTCGACTGTGCACGTTCACAACAACATAAAAAAATGACCCCTCCCCCGCCCCAAGAAATCTTGAAATGGCACCCTAAACTAGAAATTTACAGTTATATCACTGCTCCATTTTCTACGTGTAATCTTAAAACTATGAAATTCTTCTATAATGTACATTTCGTCTTTAGTAATCTTCATCAAAAATAAATAAATAAATAAATAAATAAAAACATGAAGTAAAGAAAGAATCAAATAAAGCTTTCAACGCAAGTGATGCATACACATTCCGGCAAAATTGATTTAGCAGGACAGCGCTGATTTTTCACGTAATTTTGCGTACTTAAAACCATTTGACAGATTTATACTTTAGGGGAAGTTTTGAGAACTTATTCCAAGTAAAGAAAATCCCCATGTATTAGTCAACTTGTTGCAGAGCGCTCTCCCTCTTTCGGGTGAAATGTGAATATCCAGATTAAAAAAAAAAAAATCTGTATGGAGCGGTGGTAAGCTTTTATACGAAAGGTATAAAAAAATCCTATTAAATAAAAACCTCTAACTTTGATTTCTCTACTTGCGAGTTTATAGATGGCATACGAAAAGCACTCAATAGTCACATAAGCTTAACACCAGGGAATTTCTTGTCAACAGTTCCAATGAAACAGAGAAAGGGAGGATTATTTCAGTGTCTTGCATTACACAATTCTGTATTAGCCGGTAGATCAGTGAATCATATGAATGTGTTAACACTAAAAAACACGTGCAAAATATATTTTCTGACAAGGAAAAAATAAGGAGTACGAATGAAACAACTTCGAAAGAAATTAAAAGCAGATTTTTTTTTTTTTTTTTTTTTGTTTTTTTACATTTTTCTCTTAAATGAGAATATTGTTTTTAGTATTGATTTATTCTTACTATTTACATACATGTGTATATTCTCGTAAAGGAAAAAAAAAATAGAGAAAACTTAAATTCACGAAATTTAAGGAAGTATTTACCTATGAACAAATAATTTTTATCCAGAAATAAATGTATATGTTGACGATCTTGTAATAATGAAATGAATATTAATCTCGAGAGGTTGCTATTTCCATTCTTTTTCTCTCCCTATACATATGTAGCTATATAAACCAAGGCAGGAGTAATTATTCACACACTTAACCCTCTAGCCGCGGGCGATGTTTCCATTTTCTTATATAAAACCGCGGTCTATTTTTTATTCGTCTCTTATAATAGTTATAAGGATTGAATATCACCGGAATTTACAAACAGTTTATTCATGTACATTAAAAAACAAAGTTTTATTTCAAAATTCCGGTGGGAATGAGGCATTTATAGATTTAAAATATTTCAAAAAATTCGAAATTTAAAAGTGTGAGATGAGCGAAAAGCGGTCTAAAAACATTCTAAATTACAACTTCTATGGAATCTCTGAAACTATACAGAACCATTTTCAAAAGTGATGGTCACAGTCCCTGCTGTAACATAGGCTACATTTTATATCGGTGACACTATACCACAAGGGGGGGGGGGGGGGGGGTTAAAAGAGCGAAAAACGTTCTAAATTTTCGATCTTTTTTCGACATTAGTGTGGCTTAATTAGCAATTTCTTAATTATCTGTGGCAGTAAAATGTCCTCTAATGAAAATAGGCCAACAAATACCACTTTGCATTTTTCAAGAATTACGCGAGCAAAGCCGCGGGTTTTGCTAGTTTCTAAATAAAAGAAGATAGATTCAACGAAGAAATAGAATCGGGTAATAATAAAATCGGGTCACCCGACCCGATGCAGGACTCTACTTCACTGTCATTAATATAAATACATATTCGCTGTCATATCTTCCTTCTCAAATATATAAAAATTGTTATATATTTAGAAAATTAAAGTTTCTTAAAAACAAGAACGAAAAATCATGCGTCAAGCATAGATTATGTAACACTTTCCAACGCTTCCAAAATAATTTTACAAATCATACCGTTTAATAAGCTAAAAGATAACATCTAAGTAAACAATTTGGAAAACGCATAACATATTTAAAAACATAATTTCAGGAATTTCCAACATATACAATATTCGGAAAAATATCCGAATGCTTTTATTCAGCCCTGTATAGGATCTATAGATTTGTATATATACTACATAGGATGCTAAACTTTAGTTCAGTTAGGAAACGCGTAGCACAGTTTAAAATTCTCCGTCTGGAGTTTCTGTCAATAAACGGAAATGTGTTCGCGAACTTTTGTGCTTCCCTGTATACGATCTACAGAATTTATACACACCACGTCATAGACAAAAAGCGAGTTAAAATTAAAATCGCGTTCAGTAACTTAAAACGCACTTCCAGGAATTATTGTTAATAGACAGTAGAGAATTCTTTTGTGTGTCCCTGTAAATGAACGATGACTGCTATACACACAATATTCTTTAGTAAGCCTCTTGTAATAAACCTTAGGGATATATATAAATTTCAATGCGTTTAAAATAGTGAAACATTATTTAAATAAACCGCAGACGATTTTTCTCCATAGACGTAATGTAACGGAATTCTTTTGACTGTCCCTGTAAAGTAACTATAAGTGCTATGCACACCCTATTCCATATTAAGCTTCTTCTAATGCATTTTAGTGATATATATATAAATTTCAATGCGTTTAAAATTGTGAAACATCATTAAAATAAACCGTAAATGATTTTTCCCCATAGACCGCAATGTAACGGAATTCTTTTGAGTGTCCCTGTAAAAAAACTATAAGTGCTACACACTTCCGTTGAAATAGGGAACATGCTATAGATAACGACAATAACATATAAAAATTGCAAAGCAATCCGAGCATATTTACGGGAGGTAGAGCATGGCCAGACGGCAGACAAACCGAAGTCATAAACACTTTTCAACTAGGTTGGAAAGATTAAATAAAACTGGGCAGTTTTATCGTTATTGCTTCCTGGAAAAAATGAAATAGATTACTGTCATATTCATTTGGAAACTAGAATTAAAGGAATCTAAAAATGTATATTTCTTGTATGATAACTCCTTGCTCTTTATTTCACTGCTCTTCTTTTGAATAAATAAAATAAATTTGAATTAATCTGGAACGCCTATTTTACAATATTCTGGATTAAACTATGGAAATTTGATCAGTTTTTATAAAATAAGTAAAAGTTATGAAAGAATTTTAAGTATGAGCTCTAAAACTTCATTTTTCAGATTTAAAAAGATTAAAAAAAAAAAAAAAGTGTGTGTGTGTGCGTGGGGGGGGGGGGGGGGGAAGACAGTAATTTTTTCCAAAATAGTTGAAGTTTTCCAGATGAGATTGTGACCTATTTAACAGAACTAATTTTAAAACTTCTTCACATAAGGAAATTTCAGAATAGAATTTATCCTATCTTTTGTTAAAGAAATGGGATAGGAGAAAGAAAAAAAAAACTAATTTATACGCCCTTGATATTTCTTGTTTAATAAACCTTACACAGGATTAAAACATCTCTGTTAGAAAAATGTCTAGTCAAAATTTAATGAAATTCAAATAAATAGTTTCGGAACACAACGGACACTTATTTAATAAAATTTTATCTTAAAGTTCTCCACTTTTTTGGAGGGGGGGGGGGGGATTTGGGGGAAATCGAGAAAAGTTAATTAAAATGTCACTGTGTAATAAAGGGTATTAAGAAAATATTGTGTTTGTTGAGGTCAGATAGGCGCTGGCGGTGATTGAACCAGGAACTTTTGTTTCTACCCTCTATTTTGGATAAATAACAAAATAAGAAAATACAAAAAGCACTTCCCGGAGTAAATCAACTTGTAGGGTCTTCTAAAAAGTAAAAAATAAAATAATAATAAATGCTATTTACCTCCCCCCACCAGTCTTTGTAAATATCCCTTCTTTTAATAAAACTTTTTGTAAATTTTATCAATACTTTTTTCTAATCACCGCGGTGAACATCCAGGAATATCTATTTCAATGCCGTGAAATATTAAGCTTTTTTTTTCGTTTTCTATAAAGTAATTTGCTTTTTCTCGAGAATAATAAAAGATCTGAGTCTTTTATTATTCTAAATAAGTCTTTTACTATTCATAGGTCACTCTGTCAAAACACCGTGGTGCTGACGCCAGTGCCACAATTGTTTACCACTACGTTATTACAAATCCGTAAGGACACTCATGTGAAATTTGAAGATTTCCAGTGTTTCTCATTATCTCCTTGTAATATTTTCCTCATACACACGGGCTCATATATTAGTCTTCTCCTCAACAAACATTTTCGACAGGTCATCGATATCATCTACAGATAACTTCATTCATTCGAACAATTCAGATTTTGTTTTCTGAGTGGTCTCCTCGCTGTGAAGCTCTCCAAGTATCTATAGCACTTATAAGTCTGACAATTCTTTCGTTATGAGACTTATTGTCTAAGATCTTATCGAAACTAGATTCCCTCTAAAGTTTCCCTTCAGAGCTAAACAATTGTTTGGCAGATAAGATTGAAACAGTATCTCATGCAACATCATTGTACTTTTTTTTTTTCTCCAGGTAAATTCCTCTAAAACTTACGGCGCTTTACCTCCCCCTCCCTCCCTTCTCATAAATGCACAAAAAATACCTTCTATACAAGCTAAGGGTCAAGCTACGAGCTTTTACGGTCGCACATTCAATGAAAGATTTTAAAATATTCTTAAATATTTTTTTCAAAGCGTTAGCATGTGTGGGGAAGCATATTAAGATTTAACAAGACAGAAGAATCATAAGTCACGCATAGATCCTGAAACATTTTTTCAACACTTCCAGAATATTTTAACGCAACTTCATCTTTTGATACGATGAAGAAAAAAAAAAGTATAACACGCTTTAAAAACTAATTTCAGCAATTACCGACCGTAGTCGGTAAGGTATTCGAATTTACTTCTGCAGCCCGCCTATATATATTATCTTTCGATTTTTATATACACCACGCAATACGCTAAAATCTAATTCAGCCACCAAATGCATAATCTATGTATACTAATAAAAGAAAGTTTCGTTCTGTCCCTATGTTGGGAAACAATGGTTTACAAGAGCACACAAAAGAATTCTGTTACATTATGGTCTATGGGAAAAAAATTGTTTGTAGTGCATTTTAATGAAGTTAGACTACTTCAAACATAATGAAATTTATATGCGTTACTGACAAGGAAGGTCTCCTTAAAGGGCATACTCAGAATATTTTGAAAAAAAAAAATGTTAATCGAATTACTTATATAATAAAGGATCAGTTAAATTTAGCTGCGGAATCCCTGTAGAAAATCTGCAAAAAATAAAATAATTTCGAGTATTTGGCGCAAAAAGACGCGATTTGGCCAGCAACACTTTTTCCTCGCCAAATGCAAGCGATTTTAATGTATTTGGAAATTACTATTTTAATGTAAGGGTCGTACTTTATGAATTTAAATGATTAAATAATTTATTATTTTTTCTATAAGTTTATATAATATAATATATATGCAAGTTGCGTATTGATGAAGTATTTAATTTTACACGATTTCACCGACTGGATAAGTTTTAAGTGTATTTCAACAATAACTGCCTGATTAAGGGGCTACTTTACTTCACTCAGACGAAAACACCCGCTCGCTAATGTTAATCCTATGGAGGAAATTTTTGAAGATATCTCGTTCGCATTTCAATATTTTTAAATGATTTTTTTTTGCATTGGGTAGCTGAGGTCAATCTCTATGCACGCTCCTTTCTACTTTTTCGATTTTTGTTGCAATTTTTTGTTTTATTGGGGACACTTTCACTTTCAAAACCGGTTTCGAAAGTGAAAGTATCTTAATAAAAAAAACTTGTAATCAAAATCAAACAAGAACGAAAAATCATGCGTCAAGCATAGATTATGTAACACTTTCCAACGCTTCCAAAATAACTTTACAAATCATACCGTTTAATAAGCTAAAAGATAACATCTGAGTAATCCGAATACTTTTATTCAGCCCTGTATAGGATCTATAGATTTGTATATATACTACATAGGATGCTAAATTTTAGTTCAGTTAGGAAACGCGTAGCACAGTTTAAATTTCTCCGTCTGGAGTTAAATAATACGGAAATGTGTTCGCGAACTTTTGTGCTTCCCTGTATAGGATCTACAGAATTTATACACACCACGTAATAGACAAAAAGCGAGTTAAAATTAAAATCGCGTTCGGTAACTTAAAACTCATTTCCAGGAATTATTGTTAACATACAGTAGAGAATTCTTTTGTGTGTCCCTGTAAATGAACGATGACTGCTATACACACTGTACTGTAGTAAGCCTCTTGTAATGCACCTTAGTGATATATATATATTTTTTAATGCGTTTAAAATAGGGAAACATTATTTAAATAAACCGCAGACGATTTTTCTCCATAGACGTAATGTAACGGAATTCTTTTGACTATCCCTGTAAAGTAACTATAAGTGCTATGCACACCCTATTCCATATTAAGCTTCTTCTAATGCACCTTAGTGATATATATAAATTTCAATGCGTTTAAAATAGTGAAACATTATTTAAATAAACCGCAAATGATTTTTCCCCATAGACCGCAATGTAACGGAATTCTTTTGAGTGTCCCTGTAAAAAAACTATAAGTGCTACACACTTCCAGTGAAATAGGGAACATGCTATAAGATAACGACTATAACATATAAAAATTGCAGAGCAATCCGAGCATATTTACGGGAGTAGAGCACGGACAGACGGCAGACGGCTGGATGGCCATACGGCAGACAAACCGAAGTCTTAAACACTTTTCAACTAGGTTGGAAAGTGTTAAAAAGTAGAAAGGAGCGTGCGTAGAGATTGACCTCAGCTATCCAATGCAAAAAAAAAAATCATTTAAAAATATTGAAATGCGAACGAGATATCTTCAAAAATTTCCTCCATAGGATTAACATTAGCGAGCGGGTGTTTTCGTCTGAGTGAAGTAGCCCCTTAAGAACACTCTCATCCATAATTAAACGACCCTACTTTAAAGTTGTCTACAGATGAAACTATTTGTCCGAAAGTTGTGAAATTTTGTGAAGGACATAATGAAAGAATGGGAATTTGTTTAAGGGGGAAAAATAGTTCAAGATTTCGCCACCAGATGGCGTTTTTAATGAATTACACATTTAACATACATTTACCATAGTTTACATATTTTATTGCAACAAAATATGTTCCACATGACGGCCATCGTTTTCAGCTACAATCTGGAATCGTAAGATAGCATGTTCCATAGTTGACCGCAGTGTGTTCTGGGAAATGCCAAAACCAATGTCGCGAAAAAAGTTTTGTTGTAATAAAATTTGTAACCTATCGTAAATGTATGCTAAATGTGTAATTCATTAAAAAACGCCCTCTGGCGGCGAAATTTTGAACTATTTTTTTTTTTGCTTAAACAAATTCCCATTCCTTCATTATGTCCTTAACAAAATTTCACAACTTTCTGACCAATAGTTTCGTCTGTAGACAACTTTAAAGTAGGGTCGTTTAATTATGGACACCCTGTACATTTAGATATTGAATAAGTAGTTGTTTCCATGGCAACAATACTTTTCTCTTGTTGCCTCCTATATTAACAATATGGAAATCAAATTGACAGTCCTCAGAATCGGATATTCATTTTTAGTTTGAAGCATTTTTAATCAATTTTAAAGGTTTTCTATACTGCAGAATACGATCGTTAATTTTCTTTATATATACATATAAATGTATATGGTAAAACCGTAGTTATAAAAGTGTTTACCAGTGGCGCCAATTTTTGAAAAATATTGGGTGGGCTCAAAAACGTATTGACAAAATGACATGGGTAGTTTTTTCTTTGAGAGGGGGAGGGGGGGGGGAGATAATAACTGTAAGTCAAGTATGAAGCTATAATTTTTTAATATATAAAATAGTAATTTTATTAAATTATACTGTCATAAGCTCTTCCTTATAAAGACAATAGTATTTATCACAATTATCATACAATGGATATGATTACAAATAAAATGCATTAAAAGCTGAACATCGAGAAAATAAATCTTAGTGCTTTATGGTTGTGAGTCAGGGCATTAATACAAGTGACCATTGACTTATACTCACAAGTTAAATATGCAGGAAGAATAATTTTAAATGAAATCAAACTATACATCTGTTGAATTACTTTGAATCCTCTTGTCTGTCTTACTGTTTTTCGAACGTCAACAGAATGGAATTTCGTATCAGTGGTAAATAAATAACAGAACAATGGAAATTGGGTAAGCTGGGATAGCAAATTATTGGGTGGGTTCGGGCCCCACCGGCCCATATAAGTTGGCGCCACTGGTGCTTACTTAAACTAGTTCAGTATGAAGAGTAGAAAAAGTTTTTCTTAAAAGAGCATTTATCATAAAAGCGTATATATTTTTTTATTTCATTGTGTCGCCAACCAGCGATAAATCGCCAAAAATACGACATTTTCATAATTTTTTTACAAACGTCATATCAAGGTTCCGCAGCGATTTTTTCTATAAACGTATATATCCTCATATGAGAAGAATATTGTAATTTTTTCAAAATTTTCTGAGTACGCGCTTATGGAAGCTTTCCTTGTGAGATGCTTATACGTTCTATAGATATGTTGTGCTCAGTATTTATTGTTCATTTACAGGGATACACAAAATAATGTCGATTACAAACCTTCATATAAGCGATAACCTCTGGAAATGCGTTTTAAGCTATATAGTATGTGATGTAATTCTATTGATTATATAGGGGGCTACACGAAAGAATTTGTAAGTATTACAGTCTGTGGGCGCAAACTGCTTAAAGTATTTTTTGAACTGTGTTATGCATTTTCTAGCTTTCAGTATACTAAAAAATGTTCGTAGAATATTTATAAAATAAATTCATATACAGGGCTGGGCAAAAGAAACTGGACACATTTATTTCTATGGAGGATGATTGTCTTAAGTGCGTTTTTAATTACGTTATGCGTATTAATAACTGAATTAAATTTTAGTATAGTGTGTTGTATGTAAAAAAAAAAAAAAAAGAATCAATAGATTATATACGGGCTGCTCAAAAAATACGAATAGAGTACAGTCTATGGACGAAAACTGCTGAAAGTTAATTTTCAATTGTACTAGCTGACCCGCCCGGGGCCGTGCTAATACATTAAAACAAACGTCAAGTTTGTATGATTTTATACCTTTAACCCGCTTTTGTATGAAATTTTTTTTTAAATGCTGAGCACGCGCTGGGAAATACTTTATTTCTACCTTCCGCCGACAGGGGACGCATTCTGATCTAAACGAACCTCCGACACGTGTCCTCACTGCCTGCGGCACCGTATAGCAGGTGTTCAGCACACGCTCTGCAAAGTCTTTTAGTTTCACCTTCCGCAGCCAGGGAGCATACTCTATTCTAAACAAACCACCCTCCAAACGAAACTCCGACACGTGTCCCCTCTACTTCCGGCAGCGTATAGCAGGCGTGCTGAGCACACACTACAAACTGCTTTAGTTCCTTCCACCGCCAGGGGGAGCAATCTGTTCTATACGAATATCCGACACAGGTACCCGTTGTATCAAGGGTGTTGAATTAACCAATTCCCGTCGAATCCTCGCGACTACCGGAGTAGGGGGAGGCCGGGCAAAGTGGTCACCCTAAGACTCGGTCACCCAATATAATGACGTCATCAGAGCGTTGTGTGGTTTTGTAGTCAAACTACTTCTTTGATGGCAGTGAGTAACCAGACAATCGTTGAACAAGGTGGTTCCATGTTTCATAATTTTAGAGCGGGTTTTCCAATTTTTTAAGTTTGTGATCTAAGGTAAGTGACTTATATTACATACAATTAACAATAACCAGTTGTACTTACATTTATTTTTTTAATGTGTAAGGAAAGAGCATATTTTCAGCTTCACATTGGTGGGTGTGTGGTTGCTGACTGTTCATTAGTTTCCACTGTAGAACGTGTTTTCTGTCATGACTTCCAAACGGGCAAGTGGCTGAGAGGTTGTGCTCTCGAAGCTGGTAGACGGGAGGTGCTGGGTTCGATCCCAATCGTGCCCGTCGGCCTAATCGTTCGGAGTTTTCGTGGTTTTCTTCGAGCCGTGGATTTATCCATGAATAAATACGGGTTAGGTTCCCTCAGAAAGACCCCCACGAACGGCACTCCCCCCGGGCCTATATCCCAAGTGTAGATAATTGGCCGTCAATAATCAACCCAACCCAACCCAACCCAACCCAAACGGGCAAAGTGGTCAGGCAGTATTGCCCTTTTTTTTTAATTCAAAAATTTCGAATTCTTACAGGAAATTCTGAAAGAAAATTTTTTACTGTATGTATTCAGGAAATGTCTGTCATTGAATAAAGAAAATAATATTGTAGAGAATTTCTGGTGTGAATGCGAAATTTCGAAAAGGCTAAACTGGCAATCCTGTGGTCAGGGTAGTGGCCGTTTGATGGGATCAAGTGCAATGTTTGTCCCCTCTGGGCTCATGAGGCCTGTTCACTTCGCAAAGAATATGACACGGAATTCATTTGCGAAAAATGCAGTGTTTAATTCTGATTTATAATTTTTTATTTGGGTTTGTCAAACTCTTATTGGGTTTTCATACCATTTTCAATCTTTCATTGTGTTTCATACGATTTGTTATGACAATAAAAATGTTCTAATAATTTAAACAGTGTTTTCAATCTTTTTACATCTGTTTATGAAAAGTGTCCATGGAGTGACCACTTTGCCCATCTAGGTCAGGCAAAGTGGTCATTTTGACCTTTTTTGGAAAAAACCAAATTCTCACTTCCACTTTATTATTTCGTAAAAATTATAAATACCCTTATACTTCTAAGTAGTCACTCTAGTTCTATGCGAATTGTCAGTTATGTATATATATTTTAAGGGGTAACAAAAAATCACAAAACCTTAGGGTGACCACTTTGCCCGGCCTTCCCCTACTTGTTCAAAGATTGGGAATCTTAGAAAAGGTTGGAACTGAAAAAGAAATTGCCAATGTTACAATTCGAAAATAGTGGTAATTATCTATATGGTTTTTAATACACGATACGATACAGCAATTAAACGGTATGGATGAAACTAAAAATGTTAAATGGAATTAGTTCTGCAGAAATTGCCGCAGTAGATCCCATCAAACACGTCACATGTAAAATGCAGTCAAGTCTCGTGACTCTTTTACCGTATAAAGTTCCGAGATCGTGTAAAGCCAAGTTTAGTTATCTTATTTTAACTCTGAAATTTTCATTCACAAATCACTCCTAGTCTCTACATCTGTAGTTAATGATTATTTTGTGACTTGGCAATTACGCAGCAAGAGAATGTGACATCTGTATATAATTAGTCTTATCAAATAATACCATAACATAGCAAAGTGTTACAACGTACTTTTTTTTTCTTTTCTTTTTTTAATGGAAAAATACGTCTATTTGACAATGGACGGAATTAAGAAAGGAAAATTTTATTTAACTCAGAATTGTTTATATTTGCGAAGTTGGGGAGGGGAAACTACTTTTTATTAAATATACAAACATTAAATATCAAATATACGTATTTGTGCAGCGATATTTAGAGTGTTTTCGTACTATCTTTTTTACAGGACCGGGCAACGCCGGGCGGAACAGCTATTTTAATATAAAACACACGCAATCTGCTCTACTGAGTTGCCAGATGAAGTAAAATTTCATTAAAATCGTCGGGTTGCTCATGTATAAAATCGCCATCTGCGATATCTGTACCATTAATTAATATTAAACTGTTAGTTGATAAAAGCCTTTTTTTAAAAAAATATCTTAATTTTCTATTTTTTACCCATTAAAATATTTCATTGTTGCAGTTTATGACAACCCTTTGGCATATTTTGGCGATCGTTTGTTGACGCATAATTAAATCCATTGTTTTTCAACTCCCATATGATTGCACTTGTTACAGAAAATATTTGGAGATTTATTAATCTAATCATTCAGCATGAGAATGCGATATATATAATTAGCTTTAATCAAATAATCCCACCCGATTCCGTAACATAGTAAAGTGTAATAACTTCCCTGTGCTATGTAATTGCCAAGTCAGAAAATAATAATTAACTAAAGATGTAGAGACTAGGAGAGATTTGTGAATGGAAATTTCAGAGTTAATAAGATAACTAAACTTGGCTTTACACGATTTCAGAACTTTTTACGGTAAAAGAGTCACGAGACTGTGTACAGTTTTAACTGTGAAATTTTGCATGCTTAAATATTTAATGAAAAGTTTTTAAAAAATGTAGGTAAATTGTATTTTTATAGACCAGAAACTTTTGTTGCTATTTAAAATTATTTACAGTTATTTAGATGAATAAACTGCTACTTTTCACAAAAAAATAAACTAGCATCCGTCCGGCCAAAATGTCGGAGCATTGAGTCGCATAAACTTGATAACATTTTAAAATAATAATATTAATTTAAAATATTTATATTTTAATATTTTAAAATAATTCAAAATTTAAAAGCTTGTTGCCAAAAAATCATACATTTTAAAATATTATTAGGATAATAGAAAAATTGCAATTTAAAAAATAATTAAAATAGACTGTTTTAATTTATTTCATTGTTAAAAATAGTAGTTTATCCTTGTAAATAGTGAATAAAAAAAAAAAAAAAAAAAAAAATGAGATCTACAAAGTACAAATCACTTTTTTTTTTTACTTTTCATTAAATATTTAAACATGCAAAACTTATAGTTAAAACAGTACTTATATGCACAAAAACATATATTTTATATCTTTATTTTCTATATACATATTTTTTTAATTGTGGTTGGAAAATACATGATGAATATTTTTGTTGAGAAAAATAGAAGTTTGACCGGGATTCAAACTCTAACAAAAGATTCAGAAATCTAACATGCTGCCAGGCTGAACAATTTCAACTTTAAAAGGGTGAATTGCATAAAAGATATTGGATTTGTCAGGATCTATACCTTTGGTGTAAAAGGAATTGTGCTTAACACAAATAATTATTGGACCTTGTTAATAATTTTGATTATTATAAAAGAAATGAAACTGTACTTAATAGGTGATAGAGTTGAAGAAATGGAAACTTTTCAGCCATAAGAAAATATTTGAGAAATATATTGAGTCAGACGCCCCACTCCCCCAATGCCTAAGAAAAGTAATACTTACAAGAGACTCTTACCCAAACGGTACACCCTGATTTTGATGAAACTTTTATCATACAAAGTACTCAAGATATGATGAAGAGTTATACAAATTTTATCGGCCATCATGAAGGTTTAATATTTTTAAAATATTTGCAAAGTATCTATGGTACAACTAATGAAAATCGTTAAATGTTTAATAAAAAAATATCAATTTCGCTCACCTCGATTTGTGGATATAGTTAAATATGCATGGTTTAAATGTGGATATCTTGAAGAATAGCTTGTGACTTTCCAGAATCCAATTGATTTTTGTTTCACAAGTAATGGAACCAATTGTCATGAATGTGAAAAATTTCATTTTATAATTTGTGGATAGTGTAAAAATTCATAGTGTTTCACTCATTTCTATACTAATTGTCATTGCTGTGATGATTAGGTTGTTTGAAATTATTGGAATATTATTGAATGAAACATTTAGTAATTTTCATTAGTTGCACCATAGATACTTTACAAATATTTAAAAATTACTGAACCTTGATGATGGCCGATAAAATTGGTATAATTTTTAATCATATCATGAGTACTCTCTATGATAAAAGCTTCATCGAAATCGGGGTGTACTTTTAGGTAGGATCCCTTGTTTATTTTATTTTTTCTTTTCAAGTTCATTATAAGTGTCTAAATTATACAAAAAAAAAAAAGTAATACTGATGAGGTCGCAATGATCAAATAAAAAGCATCAACTCTATGAAATGCAACAGTCCACAAATTGTAATAAATTCATGAATCAGTACAAGTTCACAATCCACAAGGATGGAATTGTCAATAGTAAAAGGACATTGATGGCAATCGATTGGAAAAGAAGGAACGCAAGGCTTAAGAGTTTGCAAGATTTAGCTACAAAGAAGAGAAGCATAAGTGCAGTCTTTTATATGTTGTTTATTGAATAGGCAAAAGGCCATCATTTTTCTGATTGTACATTGAATTTCTAACTGTATATTTCATGTCTCATTAAATGTTTATGTTTATCTTCATATTTGAATGTAATCCTTATTGTGGTAAAGTTATTCACTTATCAATTTTAATCCCATATATCTATATATATTACAATAAATTTGGAATTTTATAAATACATGCAATATTAAAATATGCTCAAGTGATTATAAACATTTTTGTTTCGATAAATAAGGAAAAAAGTATTGAAAGTCCAGAAAATTCTTTTGTTCATGTAATGATGCTTAAATGTTAATGACACAACACAGAAGAATAAATTAACTTTATTAATATAATATATGACTTAAGAAATTCTCAGAGATTCACTGTAATTGTTTTTCAAAAATTATGTTTCATACAAGGTAATTTTTTTCTATTGCACATATTTAGAATGTAAAAAAATAAAACAATGTGAATTTTGAAATAAAAATGTACTTTTTTAAAACAACCAGAAATCATTCAAAAGGCACTAGAAATTTATTTTTTTAGATATCAGTAAAATTCTTGATCACAAAATATTGAAACATTAGTCCCTTTTCACTGTTCATTTAACAAATTAGAAAAATTCTAAAACATTTTTAAAATCTACTTAGTAGATCAGTTTATAAATATTTATTCTATATTAAATTTGAGACTAATGGTATGCTTGTACACCGACAGCAGCAGCATGAGCAAGCAAAGCTTTCACAGCTAACTGTGTTTCCAGCAGTAGCTTAACTTCATTCATCCAATCTTTAGCAACAGCTTTTGGTTCTCCTTTTAATTGATTTGCATAACGCAAGGCTTGTTCCAGGTCATCTCGCTTCAAACAATAAGTAATTCTTTGTAAAATATCAAATGTATCCCATTCTGAAGTATCAATAGCTACTTTGCCATCTAGTTCTTCTTTTGGTATAGATGCAGAATCAACAATTAAAAATGACTGCAGATATGATAAAAAGTATCTGTATAAACTATCATTATTTTCATCAACTAAAGCTACCTTCTTACAAACATTTTTTACTTTTTCAAATCTTTGTTTTAAAATTTCATTAGTGAACACTCCTCTATTTACAGCAGTTGTAGGTATACTGGCAACAAGAGAGTTAATGAATTCATTATCTTCATCAGCAGCTATTTTTAAAGCTGCAATATCTATTGCTAATGGACTTAGACTTCCAGATTTATCTTGTGTTATTTTATAATTCATAGCTTGACAGGCAAGCCAAAGAGCTTGAGCTTTCTTAGAAGATTCATCAAATTCAGTTTTTGCTGAAGAAGAAAAAAATATATATAAGCACAACTATATCACATCATACAACATCACACAATACAAACAGGGCTGGCTCTAGGCTTAAGCATACTAGGCATAGGCACAATTTATCGGTGCCTTTGTAATAGGGATGCCTCTGGATGGTTTCTAATAAAGTATCAATTTTTTTTTTAAACTATTATTATTTTTTCCAGGAAAAATGGACGTGAATGACAACAATGAAAGAAAAGGCCTAGGAGCACCACACATCCCAAAGCCAGTCTTGAATACAAATAAGTTTTTAGTGATGTTACACAGAAGATAGGGGAGAGGGAGGCAGATTTGAACACTTTTCAGTACAGTATAATTTTCACCAGTATATATAAGTTCTGAGAAATAACACTGTTTATAATAAGAAAAAAGCATTTATTTTATGTATGAAAAAATTAATACAAAGATTATTCAATTAAGTTAATACACATTTTTTTGTTTACTTTCAAATATGGTTTTTTTGTTCAAATGTACCCCTGTATGGGATACATTTGAACAAGCATGGGGCACTTTTGAACAAATAATCATTTCAATGTAAGACAGACTTAAACAAAACATATACACCTATTTTTGCTTAAACAGATATGACCAAATATTTTCAATATTTTTCTACTTATATAGTTAATGTAGTTAACATTAAAGTCAAAAAGTATTTCATTTGAAAGTTTCCAAGGTTTATTGGAAATGGCAACAAGCACATTGCTATTTCTGCTCCTCCTGATAAGAATGGTCTAGGCAGCTTAAAAATAATATCATTAAAAGGAACGGGCCACTTGTCTTCATGGTCTTGGAAAAAAAAATTGTAACAACCCTCCTTTTTTATCAGGTAATTTACCATGCATTCTTCTGCTTCATTGTTTTTCTCTTCAACTTGTCCAACATAATGGAGAATCCTTTTTTTTTTTACTTGCAATTTTTACTAAAATGAAGTAATTTTTCTTTTAATATACGCAACATCAAATTGTTCTATTTCAATACCTTCTTCATTTTCTGCATGATGAAATGACTCATTATCACCACTCTCTAATAAAAAACCTGCAGACATATCGCTGTTACTCTCAAAATCTTTTTCATGATGACTTTTCTGACAGATCCAGTGCTTCAACTTCTTTGAAACTATTTTAGTTATCTTTCTTAATTTTTGAATACTTTTAGCTTTAATGCAATTTTTTTTCTAGAGTTGATGTTAAAATCCTAGATTTACCATTTTTTCTCGATTTAGATGTTCTACAAGGTGAAGCTATCGGATAAGGCAAATTCTGATGTTAAAGTAACTAGGGCATCGAACCCGGGCTTCCCGGGATAGAGAATATATGTGAAAACAATTTTATTTTTGTTATTGAAAACTTTAATAGATTTTTTACATTTAATAATTTTTGTTAGATTGCCTGTTAACAATACCAAAGAGTATTTTTATATGAAATATGTCAATTATATATTCAAATAAAATTTTGAAATTTATTAAAACTGGTAATTTCGTATAGGCCTCCAGCCATAAGTTAATAGCCGAAGAAATCGCTAAAAAGTTCGTTATCTACAGCAGTGTATTTGTATTTTTATTCTGATAATTTCAGCAGTTTTAAGTGCTTATTTCAATTACATGTCTGTTAAATCTGTGTTTTATTTATACTATTTTATTTATTACTCAATGAAGTTTTAATTTCGTTATTGAATATTAGCTGGAGACAAATGCTGAACTTTTTATATGGTTTAAAGTGCAAACAGATTAATATTTTGTAATCGTCTGCAAGCGATAGATATAGATTTTTAAAAAAATCATGCTTGAAATTTAATTTAAATGCTATAATAAATCAGTCAATTAAGATACAGTTTTCAAACACATTGCATTTGAAAGTAGATTTTTTTTTCCTATATAACGGTGTAAAAATAAAAAATGTGCAATGTTTAGAAATTTAAAAAATTGCTGTAGAAAAAATATCGCAAAAACGAAATTTCACCGTCAACTGTTCCCATTCGCAAAATGACATCAGCGTTATGCACAGACACGTTTGTGCTTTATAATATAGATAGCAAATGTGTCATTAACTTTGGAAGTACTTGCTTTTGGTTCTACATTTGCATCAATGCAGATATTTTCTGGGCAATCACCCACAGCAGCATAAGAAAGATCAGCTTCAGTCTGCATAACTTCAATAATGTTCAAAGAATTTACTACAGATTCAACCTCTGAAACGCAAGGTGTATTATCTAATACTGGCCTGTCAGTTACTGTAGAGGATTCAAAATTGTCATCATTAAAAACAGTAGTATTAAAAGGGCATCATATACCTGTTTTTGCAAAACCTGCAATAATATTCATTCGAGTAAATGACAGATAAAATGCTTCATGAATCATACCTGGGAGATTATATACTGAAATTGTTTTACCAGGATTACTGAGTAACCAGCTATTCTGTTTTTGAACAAGTTTTGTTTTGAAAGGACCAAGTACTGATGCATATAACGGCTGCAGTCTATGTGTACATTGAGGTGGAAATGTATACAAAACAATGCCATTTTCTTGAATGAACTGAATCATACATTCTAACATTCAAAATTTTATAAATGATAGTCAATATACTTCATAAATATATATTAATTTTGAAAGTTGCTTTAATTTAAACAAGCGGGCGTTTTGGACATGTTCAAAACTACCCCATTAGATTTGTTCCAATCTGCCCCTTATGCCACCATGTTGGAAAAGTAGGGTTATATATGTTATAAACAGATTTAATCAAGATTTGTTATAATGATAAGAAAAGCATAAATATATTAACTAATATGTCACTAAAGATGAACAGCAGAAGATAATAACACAGGCTTCAAAAGCTTACAAAAAGAAACTTAAAAGTTTAATCAAGATGTCAAAACACATAATCACTATTTATGACTGAACTATAACTACAATGTGACACATATGTAAGTTAGTGTTGCCAACATTACTTCTGAAAAATAGGAATATTGCATTATCAGGTAAAAAAATATGGTCACTGTTCAAAACTGCCCCAGTTCAAACGTGTCCCCCTTCTCCCTTACCTAATAACAACTCTTCATAATGAACAATTTTAAATTTTTATGTAAAAAGTATTCATTGTAACAACAGAGAATTCAAGATCAGCACATTCATATCTAGTGTTTGTATTTTTCAAAAATATTATTTAAAATGTCAGTTAAACATTCATTAAAGAGAAAAGTGTCAAGGAATACAGATATGAATCTAGAGAGTTACAATATAAAATTGTTAATTCGTTGTGCTAATTTGAAACATCAAGTTTACAAAATCAATCATCCACAGTCCCATGTTTTATTAACAATACATAAGGTAACTAAGGTAATATTCTATCTATTTATTATTAATATTAATCAATCTATTCATCAAATTTCAATAAAACTTAATTTTTGGCCATTGGACAGCTACTTTTGACTATTTAAACATGAAATATATATATTTTTTTTGCAACGAAAGAAAAAATTCTGACTCAAAAAGCATAATAAAATGCTTAAATATGGAACTTTTTTATTTTCAATAATAACAGTGATGCATGTAAAATGATAAGATAAGAGGCAAATATGTAAATCAGTCACATGATAATATGTTGGAAAACATGCCAATATACAGGAGATGCCACTCATAAAATTTAGTAGTTTAACGAAATCTGATAATTAATCTATAATTAAAATGTTGCAATGTATGCAAGTGGTTCATAATTGTTGAAAGAAAATCAAATGTTTATAGTTTCTACTAAGAGGACATGTCTAGTTATTTAACATACAACATCCATATTATAAAAAGATTTTTAGTATTATACAGCTAAATCTTTTGAAAGTTTATTTCAGTGTATGTATTTTCTTTATAAGAGTATTAAGGAAAATCATGAAAACTGTTTCATATCTTCAGATAAAGTTAATACTTTCACAAAAAAATTATTCCCCCACTCTTTACCAGGTACAAATAGCTAATAATTATGTTTCTTTAAAATTCTGAATGAACATTTTAAATAAAATTACTGATAGCAGATCCTTGTGCAAAATGTTTCAGATTTTAAACTCACAGAGAGTGGCTATTGTGTTATAACATATTGAAGATTCAGGAATATTTCCAGCATCTCAGCTAAGATATTTTCCTATGGCTAACCAGGAAATTTGGTTAAAAACACAAAAACTGACCAGTCATCTGTTAAGCAGTCTTGTGACATGGCAAGAGAAAGGGCTCAACACTAAAAATTCATTATTCTATGCCTTTATTATTTATCAAATAACCACCCAGAGAGGGCTCAGCTCAGAGCTAGCAGAAGTTTGCAGTCTAGTCATAGCATTATGTCAGTCGGAGAAGGAAAACTCCCTATCAAATAAAAATACAAACTCGAGAGGCTCTCCAAAAAAAAAAAACTCTCTCCAAGACAATGAAGCAATGGAAGAATCTCACATGATTTGCCATCGCCCCCCCCCCTCCTTTTTCTCTCTGAAGTAGGGAGAGAAAAATTCAGAGATGATGCAGAGCAAGAAAGTAGGCAGTCAGAAAGTGATTTTGTCATAACGAGTGGAAGGAGCGATTTTTTGTCTTCAGAGCTCAGGGCATTAAGGCCTTTACTTACCTTTTCATGACAATCATCTCAGCCAAGAGACTCAGCAGTGAAAGACCAGCCATTGGTCCTAAGGAGTCTACTTCTTCTGAACTTAAACAAGTTACCTTCCATTTAAATAAGTTAAAGCGAAAATCCATACCGAGACTTACTGAACTTTATAGACTTTGCTTAATATTAACTAAACTGTAATGGTAGCTTATCTATACAGAACCAGCTGAAATCTGCATAACACAAATGAATTTCAAATATTCTATATATTTTATTTTGACTAGTGACTATAGATTATTTTAAATAAATAATTGCCGAAACATCAGTTGAGGCTTACTGTGGAGACACGAAAAGTTTTTGGTTTCTGTCTGTCTGTCTATCTATCTGTTCCACGATAACTGCCACAAAAATGATCCGATTAGTTTGATTTTTGGTAGGTATGTTGGTGAGATACCCGGAATTAGCTGTATAGTTTTTAGTTATGTTTGGTTCATTCGTTCGGAAAATATAAAACTTTTCTTTTTAGGTCATAATGCTTTCCTATCGGAATTCAGACGATTTTGAAAATTTTCATCTATTGAAATAAAATGGCGCATTTGATTAATGTATTTAATGTGTAAGTTATGAAGGCTAAAATTTATCAAGTCAGGTCTTAAATTATTCAAATTAATTTGAAATTTTGTTAATACATTCGTCCGATTTTTAAAATTAGGTGTACAATGTTTGCTGCAATTTTATACATCTGTTCTAATAATATAATACATTTTATTCTATCATTTTTTGCAAATTTTAAAATGTATTTATTTTTATTTTCCTCTTTAATTTAATCGTAACCTAGCAACTACATTTTAAAGAATATCAAAATAATAAAATTCAAATAACTCAAACTATTTTGCTACAATATTTTATTCGCAAAATAAAATAGTTTTGAGTGATTTTAATATTTTATTGAAATAAATGAGAATTTATTTTGAAACAAGTTACCTTTTAACTACTATAGAATGATAACTGAAACATTTTTACATGAGATATTCATTTTCTGGAAGAGATATGGATTTTTCGTGGTTCAAAATTAGTATTACTTTAAAACAGGATATAATATCTCGAACAACGAGATGGTTAATCTAAAGAAATTAGCTTAGTAAAACGCATCCATACAGCCTGAAATAGCACTATTACTAGAAACTGAGATCATACAAAGTTATCACAAAAAATACTTTATAGCGCGAAACCACGGTTACTATTTAGTGAATTGGCAGTGGGCACGATTATGAATGATTACCCAATAAGTTTAAAAGTTTCTAAATAAGCCTATTTTGGGGAGATTTTAGTATGCTATTGCCATCGAGTTAGATCAGGATGTACTTAGGTAAAAGAAATATTATAGAATGACCATCAAAACTGTTTTCCGAAACAAAAGTTGCAATAGCACTAGATTTCTGAAATAGATATAAGTGAAAAGATTCAGTTTACATTTCCATAAGTTGCTTTTGTACACGAGATATTATTCAACCTATTTATCAGATGCGAGTGTTTCGTGCTTGGCAGGTAAGTAAATATTGCTATTTAGGCATTAGGATAACATGAAATTATTTTCGAAAATTTTGCTTATTCTAATAAAACCACTGTGTAGAACGAAATCCAAGATATACTAGAATCATTCACACAATCAATAGTAAATCACGAATATAAATTTGTTAAATTAGGGAAGTTCATAAGAATGTCAGAATATTATTGCATAAACCGTGTTTAATTAAACGTTTCTAATTTCTGAAACCTTCAAATTATTTTAAAAGCGTATAAATATGTATGTAGTAATTTAAAAAAATTAATTTGCGGATTGTAAGATGTTAATTATGAAAAGTGAGATAAAAAAAACATTAACTTTCAGAGCTGACATTGAGGCTCCTGATCTGTAGATTTACTAGTTAGTTTACCTTTTAAATATCTCTGTGACTGAACAAAATCCATGCTACTACACCACCTTACATGCTTCATGTTCTAAGTTGTCACAGGTAATCTGAGGGAAAATAATTTTACAAGGGGTACCTGATAGGAACACTCATGAAGTGCTACACTCTGATTGTCATGAAATTTTGTAGTTTGGTAAAGGATATTGAGATATACACCTCCAGTGCATTTTATCAGAAATTGTAGCTTTGGAGCAGAGATAATGGGGTTAAAAAATACAAGAGCAGGTTTGAAAGAAGAAACGCCCCTCAATGTTAGCAGTCTTGAATGGATACAGAGGTGCCAACCTCTCATTAATATTCCGTAATATGTGGGTTAATTTGACCCAGTTTAACAATGTTTCAAACCAGAAAAATTATTGGATGAATCTTTATTTATTTAATTGCATGTTTTTACGTGGAATTTATTTAGTTTCATTTCTTTAAAAAAATTCTGGTGCGAAACGTGTTAAACATGGGTCAAATTAACCCACTTATTACGGAATATTAATGAGAGGTTGGCAGCTCTGTGGATATTGCATAGTTTATTTTATTAATATGTACATTACTTATCCTGTATACATTTACATTTATAGACATTATACTATATATATTATACTATGTACATCACATTATATAACTTATACTATATACATTAGTTATTATGACATAACACATTGAATAAACTATTTGATGCAATGGTGCTAGCCAAAAAAAATAGGAATGTCTAGTCCTCATATGTTTTGTAAATGTGATAGTTTGGATAGAAATACATAAAACAATAGGAAACACCAGGTATACACCATGAAAATGGATGTAAGAAGGGTGACTGTTACAGATAAAAAATTATATAATCATATAAACCATTGAATGGTGAACAAAAATCCATGGAATTGTGAATGATTCCTCAAGATATCCACAACAGTTCCAGGAATACTGCCAAGTTTTCTATAACATGGAGATGAAAACGCATGAATCAAAGACTGTAACTTGATGATTTCTTTCCAGTTATGCTGTTGTATATCCTCTGAGCATTATTTATACATATACTGTATATAAAAAATGGCTATTATATTATTTTTGCTTGTAATACAAAGGACACAATAACTAATTCAGAAATGTTAAAAATGAGGGTATTTTATATTTTAAACAGGCTCTTGTATGACATTTTTTGAACTCCAATATCTCTAGCCTAAAATAATGTTGCCAATAAAATTTGATGGGGGATATTTTGTTATCCTTTACCTACCCGCAAAATTTTGTTACAATTGGTGGGTGACACTTCGTGAGTGATCCCTGTAAGGTAACACAGCATTCATGCTGACCAGAACTAATGAACAGAATGCTTTTTTAAATTTCTTTCTTTCATTAAAGTATGTACTGTTAGTTATAGAAGAAATGCTGCAGCCAGAATATTTAGCCTAAAGTAGACAAATATCATACATGCAGCACTAGCAAGAACTGCTGAATAGGCAGAAAAAATTGTGAATGCCACACTAACACACTCTAATTGATGTGGCTAATGGCATTTTTTTAAATTTTACTTTAATTAAAAAAATATTTCAAAAGTTTTATATCTAATTTATACATTGAGGAAACAGTTGGTATTTTATAACCATACATGGCATGAAATGCAGAATTTTTCTGCTCATGATATTATTTAAGTGGTTACTATCTGTTGCCATCAATCTGGAATCTCATATTTTTAAATTATCCTATTTTCTTCTAAATTTAATCAAAAGCCAATTTTGATCAATCCGTTACTTTATTATAATTTTCATTTTAATACTCTTTCCTAACTTCCATGAGCTCTTTTATTTTTTAATTCATATTTTTATTTAAATTCATAACATCTTTTTTAATTCACAAAATATACTTGAAAGTAAAACAAAAAAATATTTTAGTTGATTGATATTTTCTTATCAAGTAAATGTAGATAGTATTTAAAAATTAACTATTACATTGAAAGCATTTTAATATCTGACCATATACAGGGCGATTCACTACTGATGTACAAACTTTGAGAATTGTACAGTTTACTAAAACATTTTGTGTATAAAAAAGCTGTGCCACAATCTGTTTATTTAGTCATAAATACAGGGTATTTCACTGTAAGTTGAAGTGAGTTTTCATTCATAACCTTAACAATAATGAAAGTATTTTACCGATATTTTCAACAGACATAATTTGCTTTCTATGAAATGTGATAATCCAAGAATTGCTGAAAATGGCTACGATATGCTTCACTGGCCTAGACACTTCATAAATTAGAATGTAGCTCACAGTACATATAGATCACTGACCTAATTACAATAAACTTCTTCTCACATTTCTCATAAAGTAAAGTAAGTCTGTAGAATATATAGATAAAATATCTTCATTGCCATTAAAGTTGCAAACAAAAATTCAGGTTCGACTTGTAGTGAGACACTTTGTATTTATGATTGAATAAGTGGATTGTGACACAGCTTTCCTATATAAGAAAGGTTTGTTTTAGTGAGCTGTACTATCCTTCAAAGTTTATACACATGTTAGCGAATCACCCTGTATATTTAACAAAGACAGATTTTTACCTTTTAAATATTCAATAACTCCTTTTAACCGAGCCATATTTCCAGAAGTCTCTGATATAAAAACTCCCTTTTGATGCAATAATTTTTCTTCCAATGAAAGTACATGTTTCCTCTCCAATTCTTGTTCTTGTATCCTTAGTGCTTCCTGAAGATGGTCTGCATGAGCAGCAGCCTGACGGAGCAACTGTTGGTGCAATTCAGCTTCAAATTTAGCTTTTAATGATGCAACCTAAAACACACATTATTAGAAATATCAATAGTCACTGAGAAAAAATTTGTACTAAATAAACAAGCCAAACAGCAATTTATAAACAACACAGTTGCAGATGAAAACAAGAAAATTGATGCTCAAAATCCAGAAGAATTGTTAAAAAATAGGAATAGATTTATCACATTTCAGTCAAAACTCATTAACATGAAATCCTTTTAGAAATAGACAAACAATTTCATCAAACGTACTATTAACAAGCTGACTAATAATGTATAGGGAATTGTGATTGTATGGAAAAAAGTTGTAACATAACACTTTAAAAAGAAAGTAGAATTTAATTTCAGAAAACTGAAGTGAAAAAAATGGTAGTTTAAAAAATGAGTTTTTCTGTTTAAGTGCCATAAAATGCTGAAATTTCCTAAATTTCGAAGTATCAGAACTCATTAAGTTTTGGTGATACAAAGAGCATGGAGAAAGTTTTCCTAAAAACAAAGTTTGAAGCATTTTTTCAACTAAAATTTTATTACGAATGATGTGGTTTAGGTATTGACAATTGTTCAGCAATAAGAGACACATCCTGTATATAAATGAAATTATCATTGTTACTCATTTTTAAATCCACAAGTAGAGTAGATGCAGTCACTAAAATCTCATTACTGATAACACATAGAGCCTGTATTCCTAAGAATTCTAAGGAATTAATCTTTCAGCTATAAGTTTTTAAAGTCTTTTCAACTATTACAATTTTTATTGCACAAAATTAACTACATTGTATCTTAAGTCAGCAACATATTTAATCATTTAAAACACAAAATATATAGATTATTGGATTTAATACAAAAAATTTATAAATTATAAAATTTCAAAACTGAAATGCAAGACAATTATATGTCTGCTTAGCAATTATTTTTGTGTATACATGTACTTACACGATTTTCTACTGCACTCTCTAAATCTAAATGACGTTTTTGCATTTCAGCCTGTATCATAGATTCTGTTATCATTTCATCTTGCCTCTTTTGGTTTTTTACAGCTTCATCAATTCTGATTTTCTCAGTCACCTAAATTAATACATAGAAAAGATCCAAGCCTCAAATACAGATCACAACATTTTTTGACAACCGCACAATATAATCTCCAAAAAGTTAATGCTTAACTATCTAACATTTTTGCTCAGCTATTCATGGAAATAACACAAGTATAATTTCACATTTTAAGGGGTTATTCAAATCCGAACTGCTTATTTTGAGACACATTTGTAAATTCATTTTTGCTCTAAAATGCATCCAATTGGCAGGTTCTCTTATTCAGAAACTTTATAATGTCCGTATTGTCTTGATTTTTTGATAAAGGCAGAATATATTTCAAAAAATGCTGTCAAAGTGGACATTTTGAACCGAATTTCCCAAAGCGATAGCGCTGGAAACAAAAAAAAAATGATCGTTCTGTGAAAATAATTGTCTGTAAATCAATTTCTAATTAATTGAATGAAAAATAAAAACATGGGGCTCTTATAAATGTCTTTATAAATCACGCCACCAAGTTTCTTGTTGTTACTTTTAAAAATGAGTCTGAGAATGTGTCTCAAAATTTTGAGTTGTTGAGCGTGGAAAAATATTTTTTTTGAATACCGCCTTAAACAAATTACATAATTGGGTCAAAATTTTAAATTTACTTCCATATAATTTTTAAATTACTGTTTGCAAAGGTATAATTACATATTTTATTAATTTAAGATATACTTTTAATTTTACTAATGCAGCATGACATAAGAAAGTGCTTTATACTATTCATTATATGTAATAAATTACACAATTTTTCTTTTTACACCATTATCCTATATATTAGAATGAAAAGGGATTTCTGTAAGACTCTCACAAAATTGACTTCTTTGCACATATCAAATTAAATCTAAAACATATCCAGATTTTGTGTAAGCTAGAACGAGGTCAGGGTGGCTGAGTGGTCTGAGATGCTGGGTTTAAGCTGTGGTTATCTGTTGAGATCACGGGTTCCATACTCACTCTAGACACAATGATTTTTATTTTATTGATAAGATAATTCATTTCAATAATGTTATATTTTACTTCAGGAGAAGTTATATAACTTGTAACTTTGTTTTTATTTGAATGCTTTGTAATTAAGTAAAATGTAACATCCAACAATATTTTTTTTAAATTACTAATTTTATATTAAAATTATTAAAATTAAAAGATTGTGCATGTAATTATCAATTAAATAAATTGAACTGCTACAATTTTTGCTATATTTGGTATGGCCATTATCAAGATGTCATATATACAGGGTGATTCATAAAAGATGGGCAGAACTTTAAGGGGTTATAGTACACTTAAAGACAAATAATATTAAATAGGAGACTAAGGGTCCCAGACGTATTCCCAAGGAGATAGGGGGCATTAAAGTTTAGGGTCCGAAATTTCAAATGATTATAAAACATGGAAAAATTGGTCGATTCGTTTGCGGTTTTTGCAAAAAATTTTCTTTATGCCAGTATTTTCTTGAAATAAAATTTTAAAGTTCAATTTCAAAAAATGCCGATAGGGGGCGCTTTAGACTTTGGAGTAACAAACAACTATTTTTTAACGTTATTTTTTGTATTTCTTTAAATGATTTCGAAAGCTTAGACTTAAACTTAAATTTTGATCTAAAAATCTGAGTCCTAACGAGTAGTTAAGTAGCGTAAACTGAAATTTGAAATTTAAAACCCTTCTCCCCCCCAGAACGAAAATCAGTTATTCCCGATCTTTGTGTCGTAGATTAGGCTCTAACTACTGCCGCGTTTTGCTAAAATTATTCTTTATGTCAGTATTTTCTTGAAAATAAATTTTAAAGAAAATTTTCAAAAAATTCCGATAGAGGGCGCTTTAGACTTTGGAGTAACGAACAACTATTTTATACCGTTATTTTTTGTGTCTCATTAAATGCTTTCTAAAGCTTAGACTTAAATTTTCAGCCCAAAATCTGAATCGTTAGACGTGGTTAAGTTTCTGGGGAGAGGGGTTTGAAATTTCTACTCCTGAGCACAGTTCAGTTTACCATGTCCACACATTGTGTGCTGTGATACGAGGTAAAAAGACACAAATTAGGATTATGTTACCAAAGCATATTTATTAACATGTAATCACAATAAATGTTCAAAATTGTGACCACCAGAGGTTATGCACGCAGAACAACGGCGACGAATGGAACGGCGAACATTCGCGAAAACATCAGGCTTTTCGAGCACTTCCCCTACAGCGGCGGAAAGTCTGGCGACCAGTTCCTCGGGGGATTCAATGGGTGTCTCATACATAAGAGCCTTCAATCGTCCCCAAAAAAAGAAATCGAGGGGTGAAAGATCTGGCGAGCGAGCAGGCCAAGCAACAGGACCACCTCGACCAATCCATCTGTTCGGAAATGTGATGTCCAGATAGTTGCGGACGTCTCGTACGTAATGGGCTGGCGCTCCATCGTGCTGGAACCACATGACCCGCCGGATGCGTGGAGGAACAACGTTTAACAGGTCTGGCAGCACATGTTGCAGAAATGTGAGGTATGTTTTACCGTTGAGGCGTTCAGGAAGAAGGTACGGTCCGATTAGGTGGTCTCCGAGGATTCCTGCCCAAACATTGATGGAAAAGCGTCTCTGATGAGCATGTGGATACGTAGCATGTGGATTGACATCCGCCCATACATGTGCATTGTGTGTGTTAAATGTACCTTCACGTGTGAAGGTACATTCATCGGTGAAAAGCACAGTTCGTCCAAAATGTGGATTTAGCGCGTTCTGCTGCAGAAACCAGCGGGCGAATTCAATACGATTTGGATAATCCCCTGGAGACAGTTTCTGGACTCGTTGCACATGAAACGGGAGCAAATGTTCATCCTTCAGTACCCTCCAAGTCGTGGACTGTGAGGTATCCACCTGGCTAGCCACTGTTCGTGTACTTGTACTTGGCTGCGCCGCTACTACATCCAGAATGGCTTCTGCAACAACTACTGATTCGTCCTTTTTTGCACGACCTGCATTCGACCGGGAAGCGAGAAATGATCCCGTCTCACACAACTGTCTGTGCAAGCGCTCGAAAGTTTTGCGGTTAGGCAACCGCCTGTTAGGAAATCGCTCTCCGTACATTCGTTGTGCCTCTGCACCATTTCCATCTGCCGCTCCGTAAATTAAATGCATCTCAGCCTTTTCCTTATTCGTGAAGGGCACCATCTTCCGATTCATTACTACAGCGACTTACACTTGACTCACCGTTCAGTGGTTTTTATGCCTGAATCGTGTCGAAATTTTGCATACGTGTTCTTCTTCTTCCCCATTTGACATTTGCATACTTTCTGTTTCCTTCTTCACCCGGTGACTAGCGTCAGGAATGGAGCTTTAACGTTTGCATGAGCGACGTTTCCAACTGTGCCAGTGCCTTTATGAGTGAATTCCGACTATGCAGTCCTTGACGAAAGTTGTATTTTTGCCTCGTATCACAGCACAGAATCGTTGGGCATGGTTAAGTAGTGCAAACTGAACTATGTTCAGAAGTTGAAATTTGAACCCCCTCCCCTCGCTACTGAACCACGCTCAGCGATTCAGATTTTGAGCTGAAAATTTAAGTTTAAGTCTAAGCTTTAGAAAGCATTTAATGAGACACAAAAAATAACGGTATAAAATAGTTGTTCGTTACTCCAAAGTCTAAAGCGCCCTCTATCGGAATTTTTTGAAAATTTTCTTTAAAATTTATTTTCAAGAAAATACTGACATAAAGAATAATTTTAGCAAAACGCGGCAGTAGTTAGAGCCTAATCTACAACACAAAGATCGGGAATAACTGATTTTTGTTCTGGGGGCAGAAGGGTTTCAAATTTCAAATTTCAGTTTACGCTACTTAACTACTCGTTAGGACTCAGATTTTTAGATCAAAATTTAAGTTTAAGTCTAAGCTTTCGAAATCATTTAAAGAAATACAAAAAATAACGTTAAAAAATAGTTGTTTGTTACTCCAAAGTCTAAAGCGCCCCCTATCGGCATTTTTTGAAATTGAACTTTAAAATTTTATTTCAAGAAAATACTGGCATAAAGAAAATTTTTTGCAAAAACCGCAAACGAATCGACCAATTTTTCCATGTTTTATAATCATTTGAAATTTCGGACCCTAAACTTTAATGCCCCCTATCTCCTTGGGAATACGTCTGGGACCCTTAGTCTCCTATTTAATATTATTTGTCTTTAAGTGTACTATAACCCCTTAAAGTTCTGCCCATCTTTTATGAATCACCCTGTATACTAAGAAAAGTATGTTATTACTTTTCATAAAAAAATAAAAGTAAAAGGAGAGAAAACAGGAAGAAGGAAAAGTATTCATACAGGAACTCTAAAGGAAATTAATTACCTTGATATCCATGATTTAATAATTAAATAATACATGAAAATGTAAAATAAAATTCAAGTAATTAAAAAATATGTATTATAAATCATTAGCTACAAACAACAAATTTTAAGTTCATGGTTTTAGAGTAAAACTCACAAAAAATAAAAATAAAAACATAAAATAAATGTTGCACAATTTAAAAATATTCTGAAAATACTCAGCATTTTTTTTTTTTTGTAAAATTTAACACCAACAATATTTTTTAAAATTACTAATTTTATATTAAAATATTTAAATTAAAAGATTGTGCATGTAGTTATTGATTAAATAAATTGATCTAAACTTATCTATATTTTGTCTGACCCTTATCAAGAAGATATGTTTATATACTAAAAAAAGTATGTGATTATTCTCCATAAAAAAGAAGAGAAAAAAGAAAAAAAATTCATATAAGAACTATAAAAGAAATCCCCTTGATAGACATGGTTTAACATATAAATAAAGTATGAAAATGTAAAATAAAATTTGAGCAATTAAAAATAATGTATTATAAATCATTAGTGGCAAACAGCAAATTTTAGGGTCAGGCTTATAAAAATAAAATTAATGAAAAATTTTAAAGGTCGTGTAATTTAATAAAATGAGAAAATACTAAATATTGTTGATAGTTAAAAATAAAACATTGAGACTGTAATAATTAAAAATAAATGCCTTCAATTAATGCTCATTCAATTAATATTTATAGTCTCCTGCTAAAAAGCAAGCATAATAGGTTATAAATTACAAGCTTAAAATTCTGTCACTTCATTAGTTGAGTAGGTTGGACTGACAGTGCCATCTATTACTTTACATGTATAAAAATTGCTTACACAGTACAACAATTAATCAAGTTTTCAATACTTAAGTTAATGCAACTAATTAAAAATTAAAACATATTTCTAATGGAATTTTCAAGTTGTTTACCGTCAAATCTTGACGGGTACTATAGAGTTTCAATTTAAATGGATGTTATAGTCATGAACCAATAATGTCACACAGTTCGATTTGGGACCTGACTTTTGGCTAGGGTGGATAGTAAGCTTTATCTTATTAAAGACAGTCTTAGGATCGTTTGATTAATATCTGGGCCAGTCCATTCAGAACGTCCCGGGAAAAGCTTCTTCACATCTGATCACAGAAAGAGGAGAACTGTGTACTTATTTCATCACTTTCATGTTAAAGTTTGTTAAATTTGAAGCCTGGCAGTAATACTTGTTGGGCTGAGAAAACACTTATCAGGGCAAATTTAGCTTTGAGCATTAGATTTTAAAGTTAGAAAAATAATTTGAAAATATAATTTAAATTTTGAATTTAAATAACAATGAAAACCATGCATCAAGCATAGATTATGAAACACTTTCCAACACATCCAGAAAACTGTGATGAAACTTTAATAAATAAGATGAAAGAAGATATGTAGTAAATAGTTTAGGAAACATATAACACATTTAAAAATCCAGTTTCAGCATTTACCATCCATAGTCAAAAAAGTACTCAAATGATTTTATACAGTCCTGTATAGTTTTATACAGTTTTATACAGTACTGTTAAATCTATACACTTGGATGAACAAGTATACTACATAGCATGATAAAAATTAGTTCAGTTAGAAAATTCACTTTTAGCAATTTTTGCCAATCAATGGAAATGCACTCGAAATCTTTTGTACAGCCCTGAATATTATATAAAGACTTTTGTACACACCACATATTAAACTAAAATTTAATTTAGGTAAAAAGCGCATAAGGTAACTTAAAAATCACTTCAAGAAATTACTAACCACAAGCAACAATGTATCTTGTTCTATGCATAGCCCTGTATACGAATTTATTTATACATTATTTATTTATTCCACAAACTTTTATTAGTCTACTAAATATAGTTCAGTAGGAAAATGTGTAACTCAATTAAAAATACCCTTAAGCAATTCACTCCCATAGTCAGTAATAGTTACAAATTCATTTGTGTAGCCAATGTGTATGATCAACAAAACTTATACTTTATACAGACCATGTACTATGCAAAAATTAACTTAAAAACCCAAACCAAAGTTGGAAACGTACTCATCAGACATAGACTATAATTATTGCATAAAGTCTGTAATGTAATTCTTCTGTGTGTCCCTGTAAATGAACGATAAACACAATGCACACCATACGATTTGGTGAGCAATTTATAATGCATCACAGTAATACATATAAATTTTATTATGTTTTAAACAGTGAAACATCATTAAATTACACTGCAAACAATTTTTCCCCATAGAACATAAAGAATTTAGTTTTAAAAATCCTTTTGATGTTATCTAATTTATGACATACAGCTTGAAGACATTTTGCAGCATACTTAATGGTGTATAATTAATTTACAGCAACTATCAGAGCGGGCTCGTGGGTTATTTAAATAGGAGTTCACAGTCACAATAAAAAATTACAAAAATAAAACATGTAGATACGACCTAACATACAGGTTAAAATACCTATGTATTTTCACAAGTTAAAAAAATTTCAAATATAAGAAATAAACATGTACTCATTGGAAAAAAATTTGTATTAATTTAGTTTCTACAAAAGAAAGTACAGTACAGAATGAAAAAACAACAAAAATGAAAAATCATGCATCAAGCATAGATTATGTAACACTTTCCAACACTTCCAAAATAATAAGATGATATCTAAGTAAACAATTTGGGAAACGCAAAACATATTTAAAAACCCAATTTCAGAAATTACCAACAATATTCATAAAAATATCCAAATTCTTTTGAGCAGCCCTGTATACGATCTATAGATTTGTATGTACACTACATAGAATGCTAAATTTTAGTTCAGTTGGGAAATGTGTAGCACAGTTTAAAATTCCCCTCATGGAATTTCCGTCAATAAACGGAAATGTACTCAAGAAATTTTTTGTTAATTTATACACACCAAGTAATAGACAAAAAGTGAGTTAAATCTAAAAATGCATTTAGCAACTGAAAACACACTTCCAGCTATTATTGTTAACATACAGTACCAAATTCTTTTGTGTGTCCTTGTAAATGAATAACGAATGCTATACACAGAATATTCTATAGTAAGCCTCTTTAATGTACCTTTGTGATATATTACATCAATTTCAATATGTTTGAAATAGTGAAACATTATTAAAATAAACCCCCAAACAATTTTTCTCCATAGACCGTAATGCAATGGAATTATTCTGAGTGTCCCTGTAAAAAAACTATAAGTGCCATGCACGACACCCTATTCTATAATAAGTCTCTTGTAGATGTGATGACCTCGGTGATACATGTCAATTTCAATATGTTTGAAATCAAGGTGTCAACGATTAAAATCAAATGATTTAAATCAGTGATTTTAATCATGATTTAAATCAATTGATTTTTTTTTAAATCATTGATTTAAATCCTTTTTTTATTTAATCTCTAGAAATCCTCATGAAAATTTAAATCTCACTAATGCTGTCTTTTCTTAATCAGTACTATATTCCTCCTCTATTTTTGTCCCTAGTCTTTCCTCACTTGACCATTCTTATCTATTCAAAGTCTCTTTTAGGGTGTTCCTTAATTCTGCACTTGCACCCTTTAGGTGATAAGAGGTTTAGATTCTTTGTCTGAAAACCTGTTTTCCAGTTTACTATTACACAAAGAGTGGACATTTTCAATTTCTACTGCAATTACAATTTCTTTCTTACTGTAGCACATGGTAATCTCTTGAACATTGTTACACTTTTGTTGTAGAAGATTTTTGATACTATTACTTACTTTAGTTAGGAGTTTTGCTGTTATTACTTACATATTATTTAAGTTCTTAGTTAAAACTCTAAAAAAAATGTGTGCTGGAAGGAAAAGGGATATAATTTGGTTTTATTTTAATAAGAAAATTGAAATAGGTAAAAAACTTGAAAACCACTGAAACCCTCGAAAAAACTTGAACAAGATCTAAAGGAAAACAAAGTGCTGAGTGATTGCAAGAAATCTGCTGTGAATACATCTTTCAAATACAGATACAATCAAGCTTTGACACCAGCACATTTCTTAGCATGTCTGTTGTCTCCAACATTTCAGCCAGAAAACTTATCTGCAGTAGAAAAAAACAAAGCAATCGAATTTGTGAAGGAAAATTACAAAGATACGTCTTTGATGGCTATTCTTTTAAAATTTATTGCTCGTGTAGAGCCATTTAATGGGGCCTTATTTGAAGAAAAGGTAGTGAAAGAAGTTAACACTTTACATTGGTGGAAGTCTCTGACAATTGTAAAAGACTATGTTCCATCCAATGAACTATTAATAATAGAGCCAATTATGACTGCAAAGGCTACATCTGCAGGAGTTGAAAGAATGTTTTCAACCTTAGGATTTGTACATAGAAAATTACGAAACCATTTAGGAGTGGAAAAAGCTGCCCAACTGGCTTTTCTATTCAAATCTCTTACTAAATAAATAATATTGTTGTTATTGTCTATTGTGTGTGACTAACTTTCTGTAGTTTCATTTCTAAAATCTGTTTTAAAATTTGTAAAGTAAATCATTATATGGTCTGCCAATTCAGCTATGTTTCAGAAGCTTGGACAAAATATTTAAGTTTATTGCATGCCTAACAAAGAAATACTTTATTTACAAATGTATGCTACCAAAAATAGGTATTTACCAGCTTTCTCTATACAGAGCAGTTAAATTTATTAAAAACATTGATTTACTTTGTTTTAAAAGAAAAATCCAATTTAAATTTTAAAAAATCAGATTTAAATTTTTAAAAAATCAGATTTTTTTGATAAAAAAAATCATGATTTTTTTACACCCTGTTTGAAATAGTGTAACATCATTAAAATGAACTGCAAATGATTTTTCCCCTAGACTGTAATGTAATGGAATTCTGTCCCTGTAAAAAAAGTATAAGTGCTACAAACTTCATTTTCAATACCGATCATACCATAGTAAACCTCAATAACATATATCAATTGCATAACAACCAAATATATTAATGCAAATTAGATCACGGATGGACAGACAGACACACACACACACACACACACAAACCAAATTCATAAACACTTTTCAACTATGTTGGAAAGTGTTAAAATAATACTCCATCAGTATTATTTGCTTAATTGTTGCAGAGAAAACAAAAATAATCATTTGATTGGGAAACATGTCTTATTACAATTAGGTTTAAAAAAATTATGCTTAGAGAGCCGTCTTCTTATGGTAATTGTAACAAACTTTCAAATTTATAATATGGAAACCTTATTTTTACATATTTGGAACCATCGAATATTTTTATTTTAGATTATCAAATGGAAAGTCTTTCGATGCATTAGTTTAGTAATTACTCAGATGTAAAATTTCAAACTTCTATTGCTAAATTCATTTTTAATAGCTGCAAAACAAATGAAATATGTTTGAGAACATTCAAAACATTTTGACAACTAAAAAAAGAAAGACATCCTTTAAGAAGAAAGACAGAAAAAAAGTAATGAAAAACATTAATTACCTTATGAAATATTTTGAAAATAGGAATGCATTCCATTCACATAGGTTTAACATAGGGTAAAGCAATTTTAAAATCTGATTGACCAATTCCCTTTAAATATCATTAAATAATATAATTTCAATTTTTCTTTTCCATCAACAGTGTTGAAAAATGCAATTAATTTAATACCCAAACACTAATTTAATATGTGCCATCTTAACTGTTTACAGCTAGTTCTTAAACAGAATAATATCTATAAAAAGCAAAATGAATAAACAGATTAATAATTAGTTTAAAAAAAAACTATCCAAACATTCAAAACCAAGGAAGAAATTGAACAAACACAAAACTGACAAAAAAACAACCTCCCACACATTATGGACAGTGCAAATGGTGGATATGAATGATGCATTCCTTTCACATACGTCTGCCGTCTGCATAAAGTTGTTTTGAAGAGCATTTCTTCAGTCACATGTGTGAGCAGACGGGCTTTCAATTTTTGCACTATTACAATAACGTTTTGTCTTTGTCATGTATAAAAGGAATGGGTGTGTATGTGTGCGGGGAGGGGGGGGGGGGGTGAAAGAAGTCCATCCTGTAAATGGGAAAAAATAGATATTCTTTAATTATCATATATATTGTAATACGAGCAAATCTTGTGTGTGTGTGTGGTTATATATATATATATATATATATATATATATATGTAAATTTTATTTTAAAAACGGCTCTAACGATTTTGACGAAATTTTGTATCCTACCATTTTGGGGCATCATAAAATCATTGGGCTAGGTCACATGTTCCAGAAATTCGATTAGTGGGTCATTTTGGGTCACCATGCGTCAGGGTCAAGCTAATTGTATCTAAAAAACGGTTCAAACGATTTTGACTAAATTTTGTTTCCTACCATTTTCGGGCACGAGAAGACTATTGGGCTGGGTCACATGTTCAAGAACAATCGATTAGTGGGTCAACACGGGTCAAGTTAATTTTATCTAAAAAACGGCTATAACGATTTTGATTAAATTTTGTATCCTACGAGTTTCGTGCACAAGAAAATCATTGGGCTAGGTTACAAGTCCGAGGAAATTCGATTAGTGGGTCATTTTTGGGTCATTGTGGGTCAAGCTAATTTTATCTAAAAACAGTTCAGACTATTTAGACAAAATTTTGCATCCTTTGGTTTTCAGGCATAAGAAGACTGTTGGGCTAGGTCATATGTTCGAGAAAATTCGATTAGTGGGTCATTTTGGTCATGGGTCATCAGGGGTCAATCTATTTTTAACTTAAAAATGGCTCAGAGGATTTGAACTAAATTTAGTATCCTACAGTTTTAGGGAACGAGAAGACTATTGGGCTAGGTCACATGTTCAAGAAATTTTGATTAGTGGGTCATTCTGGATTAAGCTATTTTTATCTTTAAAATGGCTCAAACGATTTGAACTAAATTTTGTATCGTACGGTTTTGGGGCATGAGACAATCATTGGGTTAGGTCACATGTTCGAGAAAATCTGATTAGTGGGTCATTGTTAGGTCACTGTGGGTCAAGCTAATTTTATCTGAAATACGGCTCAGACTATTTTGACTAAATTTTATATTCTATGGGTTTCGGGAACAAGAAGATAATTGGGCTTGGTCACATGTTCAAAATAATTTTATTAGTGGGTAATTTTGATTATCGGTAAGCTATTTTGATAAAATAAAAGGCACTATAGTAAGAATACAGAGAGAAAAATACATCAAGTTGAAGTCAAAGCTAATTTTGACCGAGCTTAGCTCAGTCTTCCCTGCTCGTTTTATTTAACTTGTTAATATAATTTTTTTTTCTTTGGGGGTTCATGTACTCATGTGCGCCAATAGACGAGCCGCCTCTGGCAACTATACATTTTGTTTCTTATCAATCATGGAATAGTGCAATAGAAAATAGTAATACATGAATCTCAAAAATGAAAGCTGTTCTCAAAAATGTCTTTTTTCTTCATTTGACAATGCGGTTAATCTTCCTTAAGCATTCATGAAATCATTTTTATCCTTATGCATGGAAATTTCAGGTATTTTGAATTTTACTCCTTGAATAGAGCCCTGCACCTGCACTAGAGTCCTGCATGGGTTCGGGTTGTATCCAACCCGAACCCAGAAATTCCCTTTGAAGTCAACCTGCAATATGACCGAACCCAATAAAAAAATTTCATTGACTCGCAATCTGACAAAAAAAAAATTCCTCAACTTGCAACTCGACTCCAACCTGCAAAAATAATTTTTGGCAACCCAAATCTGACAAAAAAATTCCTCGACTCGCAACCAGACCCAAAGCCGACATATTTCAACCCACACCCAACCTGAACCCGAAATACTTTAACCTGCAACCTGACCCGAACTCGCAATGAAAGGACAGTAAATCATGTTTTAATGCTATTATGAAAACTAATCTACAATTATATATATCTCCAGTACCAATTTTATATTTAATACAGAAAATTGTATAAATCTATATTCTTTAATTTTCAAATATAGTAAAAGCTCTGAATAGCAGATACCTTGGGATTGTTGAATAGAGTCCTGAATCTGGTCGAGGTGACTAATTTTCATTATGTGGGTCGGGTTCACCCTAGAATATTTCTTGCAAGTCTTAGTTACGTGTGTTGCAAGTCATATTGTTGAGATTTTCACAAAAAGTTTGAGCAGAATTTTCTTTCAGATGAAAATAAATAAATATTTGAATATGAATGAGTTTATATTAGATTTACTGCATGAGAAAAGTAAAATGCACATAAGAAATGTTATCATATATTATTCTTTCTTTACGGTGCAGCTAAGAACCATATTTTCTTTTCTTGGAAAAAAATATTACCAACATTTCGTTTATGATACACAAAAAATACATGTATCTTATTTGTGGTAGTTTATGCACACACGTTACGTGTCTGTAGATTCGGAAGTGTCAAATATTTAAATGTAAAAACATACAAATATATAAGTGTTAGAAATTGAAAAAGTTTGCTAAATAGAGTTGTCTGCTATTCAGGAGTGTCAGTTATAGAGGTTTTATTGCATATAGAATTTTTACCTGAAAAAATATTTTGGACAATCTTTTTTATAAAAAAAAAATCTTTTCAACCTTATCCAGACACGCATGAGTCAAAATCCAATCTGAAACCGACCCAAATTTGAAACAATGAAAGTCAGTCTGACCCGAATCTGACCCACAGCAAAAAAAAGGTAAATGTCAAACCCAGCCCACAATGAAAAAATATAGCATCGAACTGTGGGAGAAGTCAGTTTCTAGCTAAAATACAATTAGTAGCAATACAGTTAGCCTCACCCCTCTCCTCTGCTCCCTATGCGAATCATTCTTATTTAGAATATTACTTTCTTCTTGGGATTCTCTTACCCTCTAACTCTAAACTCAAAAGATAACAATTTAACCTGGAAAGATAAAGGCTATATTTGACAGCAGCTTTGATGTTAAAATAGTAAAATCAAAAGAATAAATATATTATATTAGCGGACCCGCCCAGTGTTACCTGGGCATGTGATAATAACATTAACAAAAACTCAAGTTTGTATGATTTTATATCTTCAGAAATTCTTTCAAATGAATCTAAATTCGGGGGTCCCACTGCCTTTGGCAGCGTAGAGTGTTTCAAATGAACTTAGTTTCCCGGGCCCCAATGCCTTCAGCAGCATCTAGTGCTGAAGGGATTATTTCATTCGGAAATAATTTTTTTCTCAACAAACTTATTTCCGAATGAACATATGAGCTGGGTTCCCGCTGCCTAAGGCAGTGTATGCCAGGAATGCTCTGCACACACCAGAGACAATAAAAAACCAAGTTGAATGACCAAATCCCATAGTATTCGGGCCCATAGAACTGGAGATAAGAAAGCGTGGTGGAAGGTGCCTGCCCTGTAAATTTAATGAATTACCTACAAAAACCTATTATTAAAGATATATTTAATTTACAGATGATATACCTACCCCCACTCTAAACTTAACCACTTACCTTTAACAGTAATGCGATTTTTAATTTACACCTGTAGTGAGTAAACTTAATTTGATGCCAATAAAGAAGATTAATCTTAAAAAAAGTTGCAGCTAGGAAAAGGGGGGGGGGGTCTAAGGAAATTTTTAAAAAGTTTATAAAGTAGCTGGAGGAGCCTAGAACTGTGTTAAAGAAAATTGACAGAGAATCGGATAATTTTTAAAGAAGCTGCACCAAGGGCCCCAAGAAGGAGATTAATATTCAAAATTGGTGTTAGCTGAGGTCAGAGAAATTTTTTTGTCAGTCATATAGCAGCTGGATGACCTAAGAAGTTGTTAGAAAAAAAAAAGCTAGTGAATCGGACGAATTTTAAGGGAGCTATAGTAAAGGGCCAAAAGGGGCCAACTGAGAGTTTTGAGCAGGACCCTAAGATGAAAATATGTTAAAAGGTCCTAGTAATTAGCGCTTTAGATCTTCAATTAGTCGAAATAAAGCATAGGGTATGAATTAATCATTAGAATAAAATGTTAAAGAAATGCTTAAAAAAGGGCCCTGGGGCCCCAATAAGAATAAGAGGGTGGTGTTCTGGGGAGAGGAGTCAAAGATTCAACTTTAAAGTTATGCAATGAGAGGGTGACATAATCAGGGGGGGGGGGGGGGGGGAGGGTGAAAAATGTATCGCACACAAAAAGTTAAAAGTCCCCAGACTGGGGCCCAGGGTCCTAACTGGAATGTAAAAATGGAGGAATAACTAAATAGAAAAAGGCTCCCAAAATGAAGAAGTTTGGATAAAAAGGGGTCAAGTTATTAACAATTTAGGACACAAAAACTTAAAGAGGCTCAGGGGGTCCAGGTCTTGTCTGAGAAATTGTTTTGTTGTTCATGTAGTAGCTGGAAATACTAAGAAGTTGTTAGAAAAAAAAAGCTAGTGAATTGGAGAATTTTAAAGGGAGCTATAGTAAGGGGCCAACTGATAGTTTTGAGCAAGGTCCTAAGAGGAAAACACATTAAAAGGTCCTAGTACTTAGCGCTTTAGATCTTCAATTAGTCAAAATTAAGCATAGGGTATGAATTAATCATTAGAATAAAATTTTAAAGAAATGCTTAAAAAAGGCCTTAGGGCCCCAATGAAAATACGAGGGTGGTGGCCCGGGAAGAGGAGTCCAAGACTCAACTTTAAAGTTATGCATTGAGAGGGTGACACAATTAGAGGAGTAAGAAATGCAGAGTACACAAAAGGTTAAGGAGACCCCACACCGCGTCCCAGGGGGACAGGATCTTAACTGCAATATAGAATTGGCGGAATAACTAAATGGAGAAAAGACCCCAAAAACGAAAAAGATCGGCTTAAAAGGGGGCAAGTTATTAACAATTTAGAAAACAAAAACTTTAATGGACCCTGTACCGGCCCCAGAGGAAATGGGGGAAAAGCTAAATGGAGAAAGGGCCCCAAAAATGAAAAAGATCAGGTGAAAATGAGGCTAGTTATTAACAATTTACGGCAAAAATCTTAAAGGGACCACAGGGGTCCTGGGTCTTAAAAAATTAACCTTCTCACTGCCGCGAACTGATATATCTGTTGACTATGCTGTATGTTTCACTGCAATATTTAGCATATTTAAATTAATATAATTTTACAAATATAATGTAGTTTTAAAACATTAAGTAGTTTAGTAGTCTTAAGGGTTATTTTCATATACGTAATTAAGTTTTTTATATAATTTTTGAAATATGTTTTTATAGCAATTTAAAAAAAATTACAGAGAAAACAACATTACAATTTTGCCCTTTTTCTCAGCAGTCAGAAGGTTAAGAATCTGAGCCTCAGGTGCTTCAGGACCTGCCTTGGACTATCTACACCCAAATTCTCAGACTTCTACATGTGGTAGATTTTGATAGCTATTACGCACAGACAAACAACTTTCTTTTATTAGTATACATACTGCTATGAAAATGAAATGAGCTCCAGAAATACTGATCTACTGTCTAATCTTTGTTACCATGATTCATAGTCAAATTTCCTGCCAATTGATCAATAAGTTTAGGAGTTACTCTTTTTATGCTATCTGAGTGAGAATCAATTCTAGAACATCAATACTAGAATTTGAGAATCGATTACATTTTTGATTGAGATTGTTTTATACGACATTGATGTTTATCGATTCTCAAATTTTTTAGAATTGCCCATCACTAGATAAATTACGACAATTGGTTTCTAAAATTCTCAATCTATTAAATTAAAGACAAACAAAATTAGACAAATGGAAAATGTTTGATTTTATGTAAAATTTATTCATGGTCAAATTCACTTATGTTTGTCTTAGATAAAATCAAACAGAGTGGATTAATTGGAATTAATGAAAAAATACCTGTTGCTTAGCTATCTGTTTTTGGAGCTGTTCAATCCGGCGATGTGCATGTGCAATTAATAAATTCAAATCACCTTCAGTAATTGTCTTGTCTAGAAAAGAAAGAAAAAAATCACTATATTTAAGATAAATATTTTCATTACTATTTATAACTGTCAATATTAAACATTTTAACAGTCAAATTCACTTACAAAGAAAAAAAACTACATAGATGTATTAAGAACAATTATTTAAATGGTGAATGAAAAATATCACATCAGCGATTATATCATTCCTATACTGTTCATAATTTGTATCATAAGGAGAAAAAAAATAACTTTTACAGATTTCCTTTTAAATCTTCAGAGAAGCAAGATCAATTTTTACCATTAGAATTCTCTAACTTTTACTTTACCATAAAAATAACAAATGTTATTGTTGTCTTTTTATTTTTCTAAAATTTAATTTTTCATTTACTAAGCAACGTATTTAGGAAATCAAATACTGCCCCCTCCCCTCCCCTCCCTTCCCTAAATAGCTGATTTCAAATTGAGGGGTTTTTTTTTGCTTTTAAGTGAGAACGAGAATATAAAACATAAAAATAATTATAACATAAAAGGAAATAATCTAAACACCTGACGCAAATGAAAGAAAAGTAAAATTTTATCATGCTACTTTTAACCACTACAGTTCATTTCAGCTTTAGTGCTCTTACCCAACAGCCCACAGAGTTATAAGATATATATGAGCAAGATTTTGGTTGACTAGTGTACCAAACTGAATTTTTTTTTAATTTCAGAAGTAAGATAACATAGGATAGTAAGATAATATAGGTAACTGTCAGCCCATTTAACAAGAAGCTTAATTTTGAAATCTATTTAAATTCTCAAGTTGAAAAATAATTTTTTTAGGTAAATAAGAATTTCATAAGCAATACCTGATAGCTAAAATTTATTTCAGAAAACGTTTTGCTCTTTTTCTCAGTAGAAATGTAGATCAAACAAACAACAATAGATGCATTATGCTTGAAAGCTAATGAACACTGTTTTAAAACTTCAGAAGAAAATGAAAAATTGAAATTAAAGCAGAATCAACAGGTAAAAATGGCAAAGACAAATTGGAAGATCACTTGAGATGTAGGACTGTTGTGTATGTCCATGTAAGTAGAATGACTTATTGTAAGAAAGGTACAAAAGCACAAGTCTGGCATACAATCAGCATTTCAATCAAAGCTATTGCAGATGATTTTTAATGTGGACAATGTGCTAATGCTAATAGTGGGATGTAGCAAATGTGTTTGATGGAAAAATTCAAAATCTTTCACAGCATCATAAGATTTTGGACAGCATTTCAACTGACACCTGAAGGCATAATAAGGCTTAATCTGAAGGACATCTGAAGGCTTGGTCTTTCACAAATATACACTGTGACAGAGGATTGGTATCTTCTCTTACAAAGAAGTAAAAATCGGAAGTAGACTATGACTGACTACAAGAGATACATCTAATACACTACTAGATGCTCAATATTTCATTATACAAAAGTCAGGAGACTCCAGCAAGAAGATAGTTTGATACCAACACACTATGTGCCACAAAATCATGTACATAGGAGAAAAACTTTTTCTGGAGTCCCAAACACAAACTTTTGGATGTTCACAATTAAGATAAAGTGTTTTTTACTCATGAGAGTTGACTCAGTCTGACAACTGATTCTAGGTATATATGCATTTGAAGAGAGTGAGAGACAAATAATAATCACTCCAACATCATTGAAAAATACAGGACCAGGTGCCAGTGCCAGGGTTTAAATGCACACTTCCAAGAAAGTTTTGGAAAGATGAAACTTGGTGACTGACCATATGGAGTTTCACATCTAAAGAGGTTTAGTCATTGGCGACCATTTTATACTGAGATTCTGTCACCTCAGGAGTGTCTTTTTAGTAGTACCATTCATTTTTACAGACAACAAAGCCACCTTTTATTGCACAACAGCTGTCATGGAACTGTTTGAAAATGAAGATACTCACAACTTGAAAAACAGTGTATTATCAGATAAACAGCCTTGAGAAATTTGATTAAAAAAGAAAAATTATATGATAAAAAAGAAAAGATTTAAGAAAAATAAATAAATTAAACAATTACCTTTGTCACCTTGCAGATAATTAGGTAATACTATTTGAAGTTCTTTTCTAAATTGTTCTTTACTAGTTTTCACTAATTGTTCATATTCAGCAGCTGTTTTTGCTGCCTTCTCTGCAGCTGCAACCTAAACATGTGTTAATGTATAAATTAAAAATTTACAGACATAACAAAGAAAAAAAAACTTGTGAATGAGTGTAGCTAAATATTATATTGTCTAAAATATGTTTCTTTAACAAATCAAAAATGTATTTATTAATGAATCTAGGTAAATCACTTATTGTAAAAGAAAGAGACAACAGTTTTATTTTAGGCTTTTAATGTTTCCTATCAATCTAAACAAGAAGGTATGAAAAAGTAAATTCATTTGCTTTTATAATAATATATAAAATTAGTTTCATGACAAAAATTGACAGATTTATTTAATTTCAAAATTTTGATTTTTTTTAAATTTTTCAGTGCCAGTAAATGATTTTTTTTAGGTTGAGTTAAAAAAAAAAAGGAATTAAGTAATCTGAGGTTGATTTTTTCTCCTTTCACATTTGTAATCAAATTTGTTTCGTTCCTGAAAATTTGTAATTTTTAAATTTGCTATATTACATATGTTGAAATAAAGAAGTAAAATCAATCAGCTTACTAAGAGTGGGTTATTTATCAATATATCAAATATATATTTAGGTCAAATATATATTTTTTAATTATCGCAATAATGATATCTAAGCTGATTCTGACGATGTATCCTAATAATGATAGCTAAGCTCCGATTTTACCGATATATCCCAATAAAAAATATTTCCCACAGCGCAGTTCTAAAAAAATTCTAAAAAAGGATGCCAAATATTCCGTGCTAATGTTGGAATAATCCTTTCTTCCCATGCATTTATTCGCTGCCCGCTTCATTCAAAGCCAGATATCCCTTCTAATGATAATCTCTCTTTTATTGTTATACCAATACATTCTCTGCTTTACTTTTTATTCCTGCCAACTACATATTTCGCTGTCCGTTTGTTACTGAATAATACTGTTATCGTCTGTGTTTCAATACCGTCACTGCTATTGGTCTAGACATATTGCAATATAATCACACAGATTGATATACAGTGTTAAAAATTTCCGCTCAATGATGAACCATCATATGGTTCAAAGTCAGCAAAAGTACCAAAAGATGGTTCAATTTCTATTTCAAAAACTCTCTTTTTGGGGAATTCTGGAGTGTAGTTCAACCTTTTATCCAACGGTTCCCAACCCATGGGCCACGAGCACCGTGGTACTGGGCCATGGAATCTTGGGGTCTAATACTGGTTTCTAATACTGGACGATTCACTACAGAAGCGCTGCACTGGCTATTGATCGCTGGGGTTACATTCGTCAGTCATCAAGGTCAATGCTCTCCTCCTTCCGACATTCTTCACCCTTCTCCCACCACGTCCACATTTCGCACTTTTATTATTGACTCCTTTGTCAGTGGCTGTGGTTTTCTGTTGATGTATCATATCGTTGCATGTGCTGTGAGCTACTATTACTTCACATCAATATGGATGCTTGGTTTCGGACGTGGTCTTGTCGTAAGACGAAGTTGGCAAGTGATGAAGGGACTTCTACATTTGGTTCTACAAGTAGTGAGTTTGAAATGAATGAGAAATCCAGTCTAAGTTGTAAAAAAATAGCAAGGAAAACTAAAACATATTTTTGTAAATATAACCCTGATTTTTTAAAATGTGGGTTTGTGTTTTCTGGTTCCGAGGAAGAGCTTATGCCTCAGTGTGTGTTTGAAATGAATGAGAAATCCAGTCTAAGTTGTAAAAAAATAGCAAGGAAAACTAAAACATATTTTTGTAAATATAACCCTGATTTTTTAAAATGTGGGTTTGTGTTTTCTGGTTCCGAGGAAGAGCTTATGCCTCAGTGTGTGATTTGTTTCGAAATGCTATCCAACGAATGTATGAAACTCTCAAAACTTGAAAGACATCTATCAACTAAACATCCTTAATATGTAGGAAAGTCTTTGGATTTCTTTGAAATCAAGAAAAGAAATTTTTGTATGACTAAATCTACCATGGAAAAATCTTCAAAACAGAACAAACCAGAGTTTCTTATGAGCTTTCTTTGTTAATCACAAAGAAGGGTTCAGCTCACACCGTGGGAGAGGAACTTATTATACCCACAGCAAAAATAATAAGTAATGCTTTGTTTGATGAAAAATGTACAAAAAAAAAAAAAAAAAAAAATGAAATCCCATTATCTAATACAACCATTAAAAGAAAAATTGATGAAATGTTGAAAAATGTGAAAAAAGCTGTCATTACTTTTTTGAAACAAAGTGAATATTTTTCGCTGCAACTTGATGAGAGTACAGACGTTGCTGGCCAAGCTAATTTATTAGCTTTTAGTTGTTTTGAGTTGAATGGCAACATTGAAGAAGAAATGTTGTTTTGTCGATTTTTGCCGACAAAAACAACTGGCGAAGAGATTTTCAAATCTGTTGATAATTTTATAAAAGAAAATGAAATAGATTGGACTAAGTGTGTAGGTTTGACAACGGATGGGACATGTGCTATGTCTGGAATTCATATTGATTTATTCGCCAAAGTTAAATCAGTTGCTCCCTTGGTTCAATGAATACATTGTAGCATACATAGACAAGCTCTTGCAGTTAAAGGTTTGGATGAGAGTTTTAAAAAAAACTCTTCACGATGCAGTAAAACCCTTTGAAGAAAATTACTTCAAAAATTTTAAATTATCTACAAATGAAGAAGACTTGTTAATTGAACTATAATGTGACCAGACTTTAAAATCTATTTTTAAGACAACACCACTGGTCTCATTTTGGATAAAAGTTCGGCAAGACTATCTAGCTATTGCCAAAATTGCACTGAGACACTTGATGGTCTTTTCTACAACCTATCTATGTGAACAAGCCTTTTCAACTTAGTTTTTTTGAAAAATAAATATAGGAATAAATTGAATGTTGAGAGTGATTTGAGACTAAAACTATCCAGTTTCAATCCAGATATTGACACTCTTGTCGAGGACAAACTGTGTCAAAAATTCCATTAAGGTTTTTTCTTTTTTATCACTGTTTTTTTTTTAGTTTTTATATAATTCTGATAGCTAAGTGAATACAATAAATAAAGTTATTTTCTTTATAAAAAATATTTTTTTCTTCATGTACAGCATCTTCTACTAGTTACTGACATAATATATATATTCATCATGTGTATATATTATATAGGTGTCTATTTGTCATTATATTTTTAACTTGTATATTAAGTAGTTAGTGGTCCTCAAAGTTATTTTTACAAAATTGGTGGTCCGCACAACTAAAAAGGTTGGGAACCGCTGTCCTATGACAACATGTTACAGCCAATCACAGATTGTCCACCACTGAATCTGCCATGTATGTGTAGAATAACAGCAATCACAAGATTTTTTTAAATTTTGTCTCGTTAATCTTAATGATATACAGTAGAGCGCCACTAATCCGCGAACCTGTAATCCGCAAAGACCTCTAATCTGCAATCAATTTATGAATGTAAACAAAGAAATTTAATTTCTTGAAAAATGCTTCAATGGCGACAAAATTTTGGATTTTGAAATTTTTTTTCACCAATTTTAACATTTTTCTTATCTTAGTATTATATATCATATAACACTCTTCTTAGATTTTAAAATAATAGCACATTTAATTAGTATATTATTTTATATATTCATTTCTTCATACAATACTTGTAAAATGCAATGAGCTTTTTTTTTTTTTTTTTAATGATAGAAAATCCTTACTTAGACAATGTTTTATAATTTATTTTTTCATTAAATCGTAATTATAAAATTGAAAAACACATAAAAAAATACATATATATTGCTTTTGAACTGTTTCTACTTATTTAAAGGTACTTATATTACACTGTGAAATCCTAATAAACTTCTATTACTGATTTTCATCAATAGATGGCGCAACCAGACATTTTTCAAATAATTCTATAAAATCGATCTTTCTTGCAAGTAATGAAAATAGCCTTAAAATGGTAATTAAAATTATAAAATCCAGATCCAAATCGCCTGACATTTTTATGACTAATGATTTTTTTTCTCTTATTTCTGACAGTTTTATGATTAATGATTATTTTTCTCTTATTTCTGACATTGAAGCTCTTTATTTAAAAAATTTCCTGATTCTTTTGTTATCAAAACTTACCAGACTGTTTGATCTAAAATTTACTAATGATTTTAATTTCTAGCCCTAACCCCTATTAAATTACCATTAGAAATTTGAAAGCGTTTTAAAGACTTCTATTAATAATTTTATTACGATTATTTTCATAACATCCTGCAATACAAACAAAAACTTTAATGTTCATTTGCAACAATAGATGGCGACACTACACATCTGCTATCTAAAAAAAAAAAAAAAAAGATTTTGGAATTTTGTTCAAGGCTGTACTAATAATAAAAATTTTGCTCTCTTTTTTTTCTTTTTTAATTATTATTCATAAATTAATCATTTAAACTTATTAATTTATTATAGAAAATATTTCATTGCAATAGTTATATAATTCTAGAAAGAAAATTTAATAAAGAAATCCTATGAAAGTCATTTGTTCATTTCTACCAGCTTCTGAAATCAAAACTACTTGAATGCAATTTTGTATTCATACGCGGACCGTTAATGTAGAGTATTTCTCTATTTCATTCTGTTGCTAGTTTACTTATAGTCACATGTGATTCTTAAATCTTAAATAATCTCTGTTGATTCAGAGCAGTAAAAGTGGATTTAGTTTTCTTTTGATTTTCTTTAGTTTTATGAAGTATTTAATTGTTTTATTTTTAATTTTATTTTTATTAAGTTTATTTATATATTTTTTAATTTGTGCCACCTATTTATGCAATGGCTGGTGTTAAGCGATTACATAATGGAACTGAAGTTAATTCCCAAAAAAAGAAACATGTGACTCTTACAATTTTGAACAAAGTCGAAATAATAAAACAACTTGATGCAGGTTCATCTATAAATAACTTGGCACATGAATTTGGAATAAGCAGTAGAACTATTTATGATATTAAAAAAAATAAGGACAAAATACTCAACTTTTATTCAAATACAGACTCCAATGCTGGTATTGCAAACAGAAAAACCATGAAAAAGTCCAAATCTGTTGACAGTGACAAGATCTTGTATGAGTGGTTTAAGCAGCGACGAAGTGAGAACGTCCCAATCACAGGACCACTCTTACAAGAAAAAGCCAAACAAATGCATGCAGAATTGCAAATTGAAGAAGGATGTACTTATTCAACCGGTTGGCTGAAAAGGTTCAAGCAACGCCATGGTATAAAATACATAAAGTCATGTGGTGAAAAATTATCTGCCGATAATGAAGCAGCTGAAGAGTTTATTCATGCCTTCACACAGATGGTTTCTGATGAGAAACTTTCACCAGAACAAATCTATAACATGGATGAGACTGGTTTATATTGGCGGTGTCTTCCTAGGAAAACTTTAGCTGTTGCTGGTGAACACCAAGTGTCAGGTTTTAAAGACAGCAAAGAAAGGGTGACAGTTGTTGTATGCAGCAATGCTTCAGGAACTCATAGAAGTAAACTATGTGTGATTGGGAAAAGTAAGAAGCCTCGTCCATTAAGTGGCATTAAACTTACAGTTTTACCTGTTGCTTAAAAGAGTAACAAAAATGCATGGATAACGAGAGACCTTGCTGTAGACTGGTACAGAAATTTTATAAAAGAAGCCAGAAAACACTGTCTTAAAGCTGGCTTACCTCAAGACTGCAAAATACTATTAATAATGGATAACTGTAGTGCACACAAAGATCTTGAGATAATTGATGACAATGTCTCTCCATTTTATATTTGCCACCAAATACAACAGCCTTGATTCAGCCTATGGATCAAGGCATCATTAATAGCATGAAGTGTGCTTACCGATCGTGTTTTCTGCGAAAACTGATCATGTAATCCCAAATGATCCAGTTAAGTTTTAAAAAAATTTCAACATAAAAGACTGTATTTATATGCTTGCTGAAGCATGGGATTTAGTGTCTCAGGACACATTAGTCCATGCATGGCAAAATCTCTGGCCAGCATCTTTGTTTATAGAGACCGAGAGAGATGAATCTGAATTTTCAGGATTCAGAGATCAAGGAATGAAAAAAAAATTTGAAGAATTGCTTTCATATGCAAAAAGCAAAACTTCAAACTTGCAAGAAATAGCAACAGAAGATGAAATTTTAGAGTGGATGTCTTCCAAAGATGAAGCTTCTGTTGCTTCTCAAGTCACCGATAAACAAATTATTGAGAGTGTTCTCAATCCAATCAAAGAAAACTCGGACACTGAATCTGACAATGAAGAGGAAAAAATATCTTTTGATGAAGCTTTGGCATCAGGCCAAACATTTTTTAACTTTTTAGAACAACAAAGTTTTGTCACTCAACAAGAACTTATGACTGTTTATAGACTTAAAGATAAAATTCAACACTATAAACCAAATGTCTTAAAACAGACAACAATTGATGCTATGTTTAAGAAATTTAAAAAATAATAAATTATTTTTTACATAGTTATTACATTATCTATATATTAAAATGTGTATTTTATTTATTTTTTAATATTAGTAATCTAAATTTGTCCAAAATATGAATTAAAAAAAATGTAAACAAAGATTAAATAGACATGACCTGTAATCTGCAAAAAGCCTCTAATCCGCACAACACTTGGAACCAAGCTTTGCGGATTAGAGGCTTTCTACTGTATAAGGATTTATTTATATTTCTTAACTATAATTTAAGAATAAAGTATATTTCCTTATTAATCCTTAACTATATTTAATTTTTGTGTAATGCAGATAAAATGCAATTTTACAATGTGCCTGTATGTATTAGGCCTAGTTGAGTGATATGTGGTTGGAATTATTTATTTTCATTTCTTATATTATATATTAATTTTAGTATTTTTGTTCTGGATTAGGCACTGATATTGTGAATTAAACTTTGCTAAGTTGCTGAGTGTGAAGTTATTAGGTTATGGAGATGGATTCGTAAATAATGTGAATAATCTTTGCATTTTAACATGCATTTGAAATGTATTATATTATCATGTTGCTTGATCAAACTTATGTTATCTAGTTAATACTGAAATTAGAGAAAAGTGTTATTTGCTGATCTCTAGTGTAAACTAGAATAATAAAGTGTTTGAATTTTCAGAAATTGTGATATAAAAGTAATATTCAAATGTTGCACATACATGTTTCATTGTGATATGAGCTTGTTTTAATTACCACTGGAACTTTTCCCAACTCACTACTTGAACATATACTCTTATCATTTTTATTTTAGCTGTTCTTAATCTAATATATATTCTTAAAGTCCTTATTTTTGCTGACAATAGGGTGAAGGGGAGGGGATCTGGCAATACTTATGGTACAGAAAGGGTAAAAAGGTATTGAAAAAATTGTGTAGCCTTCGGAAATTGTTACATAAGAGGTGGGGGTCAGATATATGTTTATGTAATACTTGATTTACTCCATAAGAAATGCCAGAAATTTCATTCTCAACCCAAGTTTGAGTACTGAATTTTTAGTATCTTGTTAAATAATAATTTTGGTTTATGAAACAAATTTGTTCGATGAAACATACTGGATTTTAAAGCTTAACAAATAAATATTCATTATTCATAGGCTTGAAAAAAGTTTCAAGAATGATAATAATAAAAATGTACAAACATAAATCACTAAACAGTATAATATTTCAATTTCAAAAGAATTTTTTATTTGGTGTACAAATATATTACTATTTGAGAGTTATGGCAGCCAGTCACTTAAGTTTGAAACACACCACTTTAAATATAACCAATATTTATAGATTTTGATGGAAGAAAATTTAAAGCATTTATTTTAAAATTGAAACCACATAGTTTTTTTCAAAATTCGTAATTGTAAAAATAGTTAAATTGTATGCAGACAAAATGCATTTTACAGATTGTGTCAAATTAGATTTGTGTCTGCGGACAATTTAACAGCTTTGTACATTCATATGAATCTTGTGATTAAGTTAAATATATAATTTATTTTGTTTCAGTTTTGAAACAAATGCTTCAGATTATCGCGATACAAATGTATTTATAGCATTGTCATAAATTGAGTTTATGGTTCAACCAAAATTCAATTTATGGTTCAATCTATTACCAAATCATGGTTCAAACAAAGCACCAAATAATGGAGAAAGGTTTTACCATCCTATGGTGACAACTACACTTGTCCTATCTTTTGGTGAAACGTTGAACCAAAATTTTTAACAGTGTATCATGACCAATAAAGAAGTGCTAAAATATGTATGAGTTATTATGGAATTGATAATATTAACGAAGCTTAGCAGCTGGGAAGGTCAGTTCGCAAGCAACCAATCAAAGTGTTATAGTGGTAAAATTTCACCTTTCGCCATGTTGGTGAAGCGAAGTCTGTCTTCTCTTTTACTGTGATTGGTTACTTTTGAGTGGAACTTCCTAGCTATTAACGTCTAGTATTGCATACGCTGAACATCGGCCAATGCTTATTCCTATTATCATCTCAGTCATATTATCAGTACGGAGAGTGTTAATCTGAGTTAATTTAATATATGCTGTCTTGATATTTCAGCTTAAAATGAAGTAAAATAAATAAATTTTAATTAGTATAAAACTATTCCAAAAAAGATTTCAATGTTGTATTTATGTATAGTAAAAAGATAGAAAATTATAAATACAGTGAATTTTTTATTTATTTTTCTGTAAAGAATGCATTGATACCTTAGAGAAAGATTGAAAAACAACATTTCTACCACATCTGTCATGCATTGAAAGCTATTTAATTACAAGTATATTAGCATGACATGTGGCATTAAACCAATTTCAGTTTTTGCTGTTGTCTTTTACTTATTTTAATCATATTAAAATCACCAATGTCCTAAATTTAAGAACATTTTATTTTAGTTTCTTTTTTATAATATTCTCAGTTACACACGAGGAAATTAAATAGTTAAAATAGTGCATAAGAAGAATAGGTACATAAGAAAATACTATTTTTTAAAGAAAAACACTATCCACAAGAAATGGTAGAAGCCCAAATAGATATCAAACAATGTGTCCTTTTCCTAAAATATTTCTATTTTGTATAAATATGAAATGAAACTACAATATTTAAAGGATGCTGTGTGAGCAAATAGGTATAGAGAATTGATTCGTTGCTTTCTACTACACCTGTTTGTACTTAATTTGCTACTACCATACCATTTATCTTTGGAAATTAACAATTTTTCTATTCCCGTGCACTTTAAGGTAGTTATCATGATATATCACCAATATCAATATTAATTCATTGATATATTGCGATATTAAATTTCTGATATCGTCCAGCCCTACAGCTTACAGTTAAATTATAGGTTTTTTAACACTGAAAATATAATTGTATTCTCAATATTATTTAATAATATTCATATTCAGTTTTATTATCCCAGAAACAATCTAAATATAATACAAAAATTTCATTGAACTAGAAAGGTTAACTTTCTTAACTTTTAATTTATCTTATTTTGTCTTAAGACTTAACTTTTAATTTATGTAAATAATTGTAAAATATTTTTTTACATTAATATTGGCTTGACTATTTTATGGAATACCAATTCTGTTTACATTTTTTTTTACCAAAGAAATAAAAAGTTCAAATATTAAAATAAGTATACAGTGCTTCATTGCAGCTGTTATTGTTTTCTATTTTAATGTATGTATATTAGATAAAATTATATCCATAATCAGTATTGCAGCGATGCCACACAAAATGTCAAATTTGGCAAAGTATAAATTATAAAGTTGATTGGTAACATTAATTTACTTTGTTGTTGCAAAATTAAAAAAATAAATTTTGCATAAAAATCTCAGAGTTATTATACCATTAAGATATTTATTCAATGAATTTTAATTTTCCATTACAGACTAAAATACTTCCTTTTACTAGATAAAGCACACTAATTTAGTCACAGAAAAATATGTCAAAGAATATGTACTTTGATTAGAAAAATGTTTCTTTGACAGAACATTAAAATTTAGTGGTAATATCTATAGCTACTACAAAACTATTTTGTTCCAATACAAAATCTGAACAGCAATTCAGCTGTAACTACTTTGAAATTGAAAGGATTGCAATTTTAAGTTTTGAAAATTCTGCAATTTTTAATGTTTTATGTCTTAATGAGGATAGATGTATACATTGACTTTATTACTATGATTGATGTTAACGACAATACAAGCAATACAAAAAGAAAAAAAATCCCTATGTGGAACTGAAATGAAATGAAGCACATGAAAAAAAAGTTTCTGAATATGATTTCAGAGTTGCTGTTCTCCATATTGCACCATATTTTAAAATATATCAGGGGTGCCCCTAATAACTATTTTTTATTTTATTCATACCACTATTTTCAAATAATCATTTTTGTGATATATTTCAATAGCATGTGTAAAGGAAAAGTAAAGAAATGAACCGCAAAAATTACTTTTCGAAAATGGTACCAATGAAATATAAAAACAGTAAGTAGCCAGTAGCAACCATAATATATTTTTAAATACTGTGTGCTATGGAGAATAGTAACTCTACACATTTGTTCCTTCAACTGTGTATTTTTAAAGAAACACCCCACACGAAACAGCAAATACCTTCTTAGAATTAAATTAATTTTACTGTATACAATAGAATTAGCATTGCACAAACAGCTTAAGTTTATGGATATTAAAATATTATATTGTTTTCAAACTCAACATTAATTAAGGATACACTGGCAGGAAAAATTAAAGGAACAATCTTGTAACTTGAATGATTTTGTAGTTAAAAACATGTAACCTGCACAAGATCTTTATTTTGCCCCTTTAAAATGCAAAATATCTTATTTCTGTAAAAAAAATAAATTTAAGTAAGAATATATGGAAAAATATGTGAAGTGGGGTAGAGAAAAATTTAGTTACTTTTTATAACTTTTTAGAGATATGTAGAAAAGTTTTATAAGATGTGTGGACTCTCCTGACCAAAATGCAAGCTTGCTGTTATTCCATTCTCTCAATTAAATGCTATTTCTCACAATCAATCAATGACATGTTCCACATTCCCCATGCAAAATTTTTATCGAATTTGCATATATCTGTGTAGCCAAAAGTGTATACCATTGGACTGCATGATAATGTTGACCTTGAGTCACCAACCTACTATCTTCCTTTAGACTTCACTTAATAGAATTAACATAAAGTATCTTTTAATACTTGTTCCTTTCATTTTTCCTGCCAATATATATTGAAAAGGTTGTTTAAAATACTCAAAAATAAATTCATTATACACATTTACATACTTCTGATTCAACTTTTTGAAGTTCTGATAAGTATTTTGATGCCATTTCTTCTCCATCTCTTATTAATGGGCTAGAAGTATCATGCTCTGACAATTTCTTAGCATCATTTTTGAGCTTTTCAATGATATTTCTAAAAGTAGAGAAGGAAAACCATTATTCCAGTCAGTTAAAAACATAAACAGCCAATTTTGAAAATAAATCAAGTCCATTTTCAAATGCTCTAAGATTGTCAAATGTATGCATAATAAACTTTTAACCATGAATAATACAGAAGTTGCATCCAACTTAATTGAATTCAATGCAGTATCCTGATAAATTCTCAATTTCACAACTTCAAATAGCTTTATGTTATAAATTCAATATATATATATCACTACTATATAATGATCATCCCCTACTAATGCCAAATTTTTGATTGGATTTTCTATACATGAATGTTACAAATATTAGAAAAAAATTAAGGCAAATCTTTTTTTTTTATATAAAAAGGAGAATTAATTTACTGAAGTGAAAGTGTGATACTTTCAAATTAGGCCATCAATGTATCTAAAAATAAACAAATAAATAAATAAACATTTATTCAAAACACTAATATTCACATGCTCATCTACAGAACAAATCATGTATTATAATGTGAGCAAATCTTGTGTGTGTATATATCATATATTTTATAATGAGCAAATCTTATGTGTGTGTGTATGCAAATTTTATCTAAAAAATGGCTCTAACGATTGACTAAATTTTGTATCTTACCATTTTTGGGCACAAGAAGACCGTTGCGTTAGGTCATGTGTTTGAGAAAATGCAATTAGTGGATCATTTTGGGTCACTGCAGGTCAGGGTCAAGCTAATTTTATCTAAAAAATGGCTCTAACGATTTTGACAAAATTTTAACAAAAAACAGCGATTTTGTATCCTACCCATTTTGGGATATGAGAAGACTATTGGGCTGGGTCACATGATCGAGAAAATTAGATTAGTGGGTCATTTTTGGGTCACTATGGGTCAAGCTAATTTTACCTAAAAAACGGCTCAAACAATTTTGACTAAATTTTGTATTCTACCATTTTGGGGTATGAGAAGTCCAATGGAACTGGGTCATATGTTCAAGGAAATTTTATTAGTGGGTCATTTTGGGGCCATTGGATCAACCTAATTTTATCTAAAAAATGACTCTAACGATTTTGATTAAATTTTGCATTCTACCGTTTTGGGGTACAAGAGGTCCATTGGGCTGGGTCCCACATTCAAAAAAATTAGATTAGTGTGTCATTTTTGGGTCAATACGGGTCAAGCTAATTTTATCTAAATACGACTCTAACAATTTTGACGAAATATTGTATCCTACCATTTTGTGATACAAGAAGACCATTGGGCTGGATCACATGTTTGAGAAAATTTTATTAGTGGGTCATTTTTGGGTCACTATGGCTCAAGCTAATTTTATCTAAAAATTGCTCTAACAATGACTAAATTTTGCAACCTACCGATTTGGGATACGAGAAGACAATTGGGCTGGCTCACATGTTTTAGAAAATTTCATTAGTGGGTCATTTTGAGGTCAATACCAGTGAATGCATTTCAAAGGGATTGAAAGTTGAAACAGTTATTAAGTTATTGAACAGTTGGCAGTAAACAAAGTCGGAAAATTTGGCAACATTTCACCAAATTTGGAGATATTTGACAGAAAATCAACTTTCAAGATTACCAATTCTAAAATACATGCTTGGCACCAAATGAAAGAATGCCACGAAATTTAGCAAAAAAAAAAAAAAAAAAAAAAAAAAAAATTGCTTTCAGAATCTAATGGAATTTTCTAGAAATTCCCAGTAGAAGCAGAGATATGTGATTCAACAAGAGTCCTGCATGGATCAGGTTATACCCAACCCAAACCCACAAATTCCATTTGAAGTCATCCCGCAATCTCACAAAAAAATTTCCTCGACCTGCAACAGACACAAACACACAAAAATATTTTTTGGCGATCTGCAACCTGACATATTTCAACCCCGTCAATGCATTTTAAAGGGAATTAAGGCTGAAACAGTTATTAAGTTATTGAACAGCTGGCAGTAAACAAAGTCGGAAAGTTGGCAACATTTCACCAAATTTGGCGATATTTGATGGAAAATCAACTTTCAAGATTACCAATTTTAAAATACATGCTTGGCACCAAATGAAAGAATGCCACGAAATTTGGCAAAAAAAAAAAATTGTTTTCAGAATCTGAAGGAATTTTCTAGAAATTCCCAGTAGGAGCAAAACAATGAAACTCAACCTGACCACCAACAAAAAAAGTAGAAGTCAACTCGACCCGGACCGCAATGAAAAAAATATAGTGCCAACCTGACCTGATCCACAGGTCAGGTGTGAGTAGAAGCAGATAACCCGACCTGATGCTGGACCATAGATTCAACCAATCAAGAGTCCATAATACGTTCTTGAAAACAGAATTCAACCAATCAGGGTGCTTAGAACTGATTGTTATATGTTGTAAAGGGAATTTGTTATATTGCGTTGAACACAAAGCTAATTTTAACTGCACATTGCTCGGTCTTCATAGCTAGTATATATATATATCAATCATATATTCTAATACGAGAAAATCTTGTGTGTGGTTATGCAAATTTTATTTTTAAAACGGCTCTAACGATTTTAATGAAATTTTACGTCCTACCGTTTTTGGGCACCAGAAAACCATTGGGCTAGGTCACGTGTTCGAGAAAATTTGATTAGTGGGTCATTTTGGGTCATCAAGGGTCATTGTCAAGCTAATTTTATCTAAAAAACGGTTCAAACGATTTTGACGAAATTTTGTACCTTACCATTTTCGAGCACGAGAAGATTATTGGGCTGAGTCACATGTTCAAGAACTTTCAATTAGTGGATCATTTTTGGGTCAACGCGGGTCAAATTAATTTTATCTAAAAAACAGCTCTAATGATTTTGATTAAATTTTGTATCCTACGAGTTTCGGGCACGAGAAAATCATTGGGCTAGGTCACATGTCCTAGAAAATTAGATTGGTGGGTCATTTCTGGGTCATTGTGGGTCAAGCTATTTTATCTTAAAAATGGTTCAGACTATTTATACTAAATTTTGCATTCTATAGTTTTCGGGCACGAGAAGACTGTTGGGCTAGGTCAGATGTTTGAGAAAATTCAATTAGTGGGTCATTTTCATTATGGGTCGAGCTATTTTATCTTAAAAACGGCTCAGACTATTTACAATAAATTTTGCATCTTATGGTTTTCGATCACGAGAAGACTGTTGGGCTAGGTCACATGTTCGAGAAAATTCAATTAGTGGGTCATTTTGGTCATGAGTCATTATGGGTCAAGCTATTTTATCTTAAAAACGGCTTAGACTATTTACACGAAATTTTGCATCCTATGGTTTTCGGGCATGAGAAGACTGCTGGGCTGGGTCACATGTTCGAGAAAATTCAATTAGTGGGTCATTTTGGTCATGGGTCATTATGGGTCAATCTATTTTATCTTAAAAACGGCTCAGACGACTTGAACTAAATTTTGTATCCTACGGTTTTTGGGTACGAGAAAATCATTGGGCTAGGTCACATACTCGAGAAAATCCAATTAGTGGGTCTTTTTGGTCATGGGTCATTATGGGTCAAGCTATTTTATCTTAAAAATGGCTCAGGCTATTTACGCTAAATTTTGCATCCTATGGTTTTCAGGCACGAGAAGAATGTTGGGCTAGGTGACGTGTTCAAGAAAATTCGATTAGTGGGTCATTTTGATCATGGTCATTATGGGTCAAACTATTTTATCTTAAACACGGCTCAGACTATTTACACTAAATTTTGCATCGTATGGTTTTCGGGCGCTAGGTCACATGTTCGAGAAAATTCGATTAGTGGGTCATTTTGATCATGGTCATTATGGGTCAAACTATTTTATCTTAAAAACGGCTCAGACTATTTACACTAAATTTTGCATCGTATGGTTTTCGGGCGCTAGGTCACATGTTCGAGAAAATTCAATTAGTGGGTCATTTTGATCATGGGTCATTATGGGTCAAGCTATCTTATCTTAAAAACGGCTCAGACTATTTAGACTAAATTTTGCCTTCTATGGTTTTTGGGCATGAGAAGATTGTTGGGCTAGGTCACATGTTCAAGAAAATTCAATTAGTGGGTCATTATGGGTCAAGCTATTTTATCTTAAAAACGGCTCAGATGATTTGAACTAAATTTAGTGTCCTACAGTTTAAGGGAACGAGAAGACAATTGGGCTAGGTCACATGTTCGAGAAAATTCGATTAGTGAGTCGTTTTGGGCATGGGTCATTCTGGGTCAAGCTATTTTTATCTTAAAAAGTGTCGGCGACATTGGCGGGATTTGGCAGGAAAATTGACTTTTTAGATTACCAATGCCAAAACACTTGCTCGGCGCCAAATAAAAAATATCGTCAAATGTGGCAACATTTGGCGAAAAAATGGCTTTTAGAAGCTGAAGGAATTTTCTAGAAATTCCCAATAGGAGCGAAGATACATGATTCAACCAATCAGAGTCCATAGAACGTTCTCAAAATCAGAATTCAACTAATGAGGGTACATATGGTAAGGAAAATTGACTTTTAAGATTACCAATGCCAAAACACTTGCTTAGTGCCAAAAGAAAAAAATATCGCCAAATTTGGCGAATAATTTGACTTTTAGAATATGAAGGAATTTTCTAGAAATTCCCAATAGGAGCCGAGATGCATAATTCAACCAATCAGAGTCCATGGAACGTTCTCGAAAAAAGATTTGAACAAATCAGGGTACATAGAACTTTCTCAACGCATGCTTGGTGCTAAATGAAAGAATGTCGCTAAACTTGGCGACATTTGGCAAAAATTTTGGCTTTTAGAATCTGAAATAATTTTCTAGAAATTTCCAATAGGAGAGCCGACATACATGATTCAACTACCAAGTTGAACACAAAGCGAATGCTGACCGAGCATTGCTCGGTCGTACCCGCCGGTATATATATATATGCAAATTTTATATTAAAAACAGCTCTAATGATTTTGACTATATTTCATATCTTACTTTTTTCGAGAACGAGAAAATCATTAGGGTAGGTCACATGTTTGAGAAAATTTGATTAGGAGGGGGGTCATTTTGGGTCACTATGGGTCAGGGTCAAGCTAATTTTATCTAAAAAATGGCTCAAACAATTTTGACTAAATTTTGTATCCTACCATTTTGGGTTATGAGAAGACCATTGGGCTAGGTCACATGTTAGAGAAATGTAGATTAGTGGGTCACTTTTGGGTCACTACGTGTCCAGCTAATTTTATCTAAAAACTGGCTCTAATGATTTTGACTAAATTTTGTATGCTACTGTTTTAGATAATGAGAAGACGATTGGGATAAGTTAGATGTTTGAGAAAATTTTATTAGTAAGTCATTTTTGGGTCACTACAGGTCAAGCTAATTTTATCTAAAAAACAGATCTAACAATTTTGACTAAATTTTGTATCCTACCATTTTGGGGTACAAGAAGACAATGGGGCTGTGTCACATGTTCGACAAATTTCTATTAGTGGGTCATTTTTGGGTCACTACGGGTCAAGCTAATTTTATTTAAAAGATGGCTCTAACAGTTTTGACTAACAGTTTTTGTATTCTACCATTTTGGGTTATGAAAAGACTACTGAGGTAGGTCACATGTTCAAGAAAACTCAATTAGTGGGTCATTCTGGGGTCTCTATGGGTCAATGCATTTCAATGGGAATGAAAGTTGAAACAGTTATTAAATTGTTGAACAGTGGGCAGTAAAAGTGCAAAGTTGGCAACATCTTGCCTAATTTGATGATATTTGGTGAAATGTTGGCAACATTGGTGAGATTCGGACAGGAAAATCAACTCTCTACTAATACCAAAATACATGCTTGGTACCAAATGAAAGAAAGTTGCCAAGTTTGTGACCTTTTGCCAAATTTTGGCAAAAAAAATTGGCATTAATGAATTGTCCGCATGCCTTCTTATGGCAAAATTAACTCACAAAGTCTTAGATGCCTTAAACAACCTCTCAACTCCGTCCAATTATTCTCGGATCAGGGTTCTTTGATATATATAAATGGATATATATCATGATATCTATCACGATATTTATAATATATTACAATATTTATTTTCAAAATATCAAGATTTTTGATATTTTCAATATTTGATATTTATTTTCAAAATATCACTGTGCAAGATATTTTTATATTTTAAGTCAAAACAAGTGTAAATGAAATTTTCAACTAATATTGACTGTTCCATTCTGTAGATAAAGAACATTTGTCTCTGGCAGTGAATGTTCTAGTCAAAGAGAAAAACAAAAATCTTATCTAAGCTTTGTTTGAAGTTTTTATTTTTAAATGTAAATTATATGGGACTAATAATTATGTAGGATATAACTAATTCAGGACAGATATAGAAAGATAAACTGTCTAATTTAGATAATCAGTTCTATACAGCTTCATTAGAAAAGAATCAATTTCTGGTTTTAGTGTTTTACAACATGTTAGGGTATAAAAAAATAAGCTGACATTTATGTTTAAATTTTTCAATTAAAGAAAACTATTTTGTATTTAGTTTTTTGTTTTATGAATTTATGATTTCTTGATAGTTGATACTGAATCCTGTAGTTGTTTTTTTATAAGTGTATAAAGCAAATTGTTTCTGTTTTGTTGATTAGTTGATCAATTTTGTTCAAAGTGAAAAAAAAGAAGAAAAGGGGAAAAAAGAGCAGTTTTAGTATATTTTTTAAGTTTTCATTTAAGTGCAATATATTTTAGTTTATAATCTGTATTATGCGTGAAAATATTTATTATCAGCAGTGAGTTGACTATTTTGAAAATATCGGATATATATCAAAATATCGGATATTTTTGATATTTTCCAAAATATCATGATATTTACGAACCCTGTCTCGGATTCAACCATAGCATTAGCTTGGATTGAAACCCCTCAAACCTCCTGAAAACATTTGTGGGAAACCGAGTAGCTCAAATTAAGGAACTATCGAAAGATTTTCTGTGCCTTTATATCCCATCTGAATATAATCCAGCAGACATGGTCTCTAGAGGACTTGATGTGAGAAACCTTGTCTCTAGCGAACTTTGCTGGAATGGCCCTTCCTTTCAATGCTTAGTGTGTCTACTACAGAGACTATTCAGAATCCTATTAACTTGAATAAAATCTAGATGAACTAAAAGCTCCATCTAAAATAACTTTAACATCCTTTATGAACTCTAATTTTTTTTTTATAATCTAATTAGTCATACAAATAATTTTCAAAAATTAATTAGAATTTTAGCATATATTTTTAGGACTGTAGACATCAAAGGGCAACAGACCTTTTAGCACCTGAGGAATTAAAAAGGGCTGAAATATGCCTGATCAAACACATCCAGGTAAAGTATTTTAATACAGAAATATGTGCCTTGAAAAAAGAATCTTCAGTTCCTTGCTCAAGTAAGTTAAAATTTTTAAATCTTTTTTTAGATAGGGATAATTTGATTAGAGTAGGTGGTAGACTCGCTAAATTTAATTTGAATTATGATCAAAAGTATCCCGTAGTTTTACCAGCAAGTAGTCAGTTGACCAAATCCATTTTTAATCATTATCATATTCGAGATTTTCATGTCAGACCCCCCAGGCTCTTTTGAACACTGTGTGTCAAAAATATTGGCCACTTAGCCGTAGAAATACTGCTCATAAAAATGTACATGAATGTGTACAATGCCTTAAATTTAAGCCTATACTGGCTAACCAAATGATGGGGGATCTCCCTCCTGAAAGAAAAATGTCCAATTCCCCATTTTCAAATATAGGATTAGATCGGTGTGGGTCCTTCAAAATAAAATATAAGGGTCAGAGAAAGGGTACTTTGCGCTGCAGAGAGAAACCAGTAGTGATCAGGAAATTAATATATTAAAAATGATGGCTTGGGGAGAAATATGTTCAAATCGGATAAAACACTTTATAAGTTCTTGATTGAAAAAGTTTGAACTGAAAATATAAATTTAGTCCTTAATGAAAGAGTTATTTAAACTGTCAAACATTAACAGCATCAAATATGACGCAATTTCATCAAAACATTAATCTTCTCCAATCTTGACGAAAATTGGAGGCAAAAATTTTATTAAATATTGTGCAGGCACTGATTCACATTTTAAAGAAAATTCGCGTGAAGATGGTAAAATTGCAAAGCCATTTATTTCAGTCAAACAACTTAAATAACAGTAGATTAACTTATGATTTACACAAAATGTAAGGAAGAAAAAATATTTATCAATGTTATTTTCACAGAAAAAACAGACAACTGCAAAAACTATTGTTAACAAAACCTAAAACTTTCAAACTAAAATTACATAAAGATTAAAAAATGTTTCAGATTTTTAAATGCTTACAACAATGATGTTGCATACAATTTTTTAAAAATTGAAAAATAAAGTAAAACTATTATAAATTAACAAGAAACAGGCCTCTGACAACATGGGTAAGAGAAATGGAGGAGCATTTTTCTCTCCACAATGGGGTACAGATATTCAGATATCCAGCAAAACAGAGAGAAAAATGTAATTCTACAATGCGAGAAATCCCTATGGACAAGCTCTATTCTTTCTCAAAATTATGTCTGATAGGTCACAAAGAAAAAAAAAGAACAAAACTTATTATTTCATTCATTTACATTTGCAAAATAAACCGGGAAAAATGGATGCTAAACAATCCTGCAAAATTTCTAAAAATTTGTATTTTGGAAATATATATTTATTTTCTAACTTTTCTTGAAAACGTTTAAGTATGTTTGGCTGTGTGCCGTCACTGAAATGATGCATCAGTAATCTGATGTTTGAATTTGTTAATTATATATTAACTTAATTGTATTCTGTATACATTTTATAATTAATTACCTATCTTTAAATAAGAAATTTGGTTAGATTTCATGCAAGAACTTGTTTAATGTATTTTGAAATTCAAAGGCATTAGAATTATATATACATATGTATTTATTCAAATTTTTCAAATGGATTTATAAATTTGGCAAAAATCTAGAAATTTTTAAATAGTTGACAGCTGTACATACGGATCTTTGCTTCAAAATATATCATTATTACAAATCTGTTCTACATTTCATTAAATAAGATATATGTGTTTACTGTATTATGTACAAGAGATGACTAGTGTTTTTTCTTTTTCTATTATTTTCCTCATATCATTCCTATTTTGAATCTAAATAGTAAATTTTCCCATGACTTTTAACCAAAGCAAAGAAAAATCTCTCTCAGAGGGTTAACATTTGCAAAATTCTAAATTAAATTTTTCTGTATATAAAAGTTCATATTAAGCCATACACACACACACACACAAACTCAAATTTTCCTAAAGGTGAATTTACCCAATTTTCAAAATAAAATGCTCATATATAAATGCTGTGTCTGAAATTCATAAGGATGAAGAATTACCTAGTCTCAGAGGCTTTCTTTTTAGCAAGCGCTAGTACCTTTTCTTTTTCTACTCTAACACTGTTTGCTTCTTTCCACAGCATATCACCATCATCACCCTGAAATTATGTAAAGCAGATAAATTTAAATATAAATTCAACTGTAATGGAAAACACAATATTTTTAAAAAATCTACCAATATGAAATTACATTGATACTCAGCTTACATTATAAATTCTAAAAGATACTGAAGCATAAAAATTGTGACTACATATTCAAAAGTGGTATAGACAGAAATTTCTTTGATAATTAATTATGCATATCAATAAAAAAGTACTTTTTATAATAGTCACTGGTATCTAAAGGGAAAAATAACAACTGAACTAAACTATAAATTATTTTTAATCCCCTTGATTATGGCCACATATTCCACATTTAACCACATAAGTGGGTGGAACTACACAGGATTCATAGTCCTTGAATTTGAGCACTGCTATTTTTGAATAGTAATATTTGGCTTATTCAGTTATAGACAATCTGCAAATAAATAACACAAGGATTACTATTCTTCAGAAATAGTGGCACTCAAAAGTAAAAGCTGTATGAACCCTGCTACAAGGGATTCAACAATAAGGAGGTTTATGTACTGCAAATATATTGAACAAGCTTATTTGTAGGTATATTATAGGCTGCATTACTTGCTCAATTACTTCAGCACAGCAAAATATCAGATGGAATATTTAGCTTTCTAATCAGGAAAAAAAAAAAAAAAAAAAAAAGATCAAATAGTTCTGAATTCTACTTTCTTATTTTTTAAATTAAAATTTTCTTTTAAAGATGGAAATACCTAGTATAAAAATTATGACATTGGAAATATGATAGAAGCAAATGTATAATTATAGTATAAATACAGAAGTAAAATCCTACTGATTAATTGAAATACAGTTCAGCCTACTTATTTGAATAGGCATTTTGCCAAGATTCACAAGGTGTTTGTTTATCTAATTACAGTAAAGCACCGTTTATACGTTCCTCATTTATACATCTTTTACCTTTATAGGTCATTTCAGTGCGGTCCTGATTCATACCTATGTATTTTATTGTTGTAATATTTTGGTTATACGTCGTTTCTTTCATGCTGTAACTGATTTTCTCAGAATTTTTTCCCCAGCGTCATTCTTTTTTTCTGCTACCAATATTTGAGAAATATTAAAGACAAAGAACATATGTGACTGGTACAGGAGTTACTTCAAGTTTGTGGAACCTGTGGAGGAGGTTGGACGAAAATAATGGACAGTGGGTGTTCTGCTCATAAGACAAGTGCGAGATTAGTAAACGTCGCTTCATTTCCTGATTTCATTGCAATTTAGACCACGTTTGAGCACAATTTCTATTTTTTCTTTTGGTTTCTTTTGAACACTTAACAGGCTCCTAAAATATTCTGAAAACGAAAAGAACTGTCATTAAAAAGAGAAAAATGAAATTTTAAAACAATTTCTCAGACGACGATTAAAGATTTTAATTAAAATATGTTTGTATGTTCGATAATGGAATTTTAAAAAGTGTAAGTCAAGGTGTGCAACTGATATAAGGTTGATAATTCTTACTTTTATTTTCCATTTTAGAAATGATTATTAATTTTTTTTTTAATATATAGTGCATCTTAAACTACCATAAATGGTAGCAAAATTAAATTTGTATGATTGCAGCATTATATTTCTTCAGTCAAAGATTTTTCACCTTAGGCGACTACAATTTCGGTTGTATCTCTTTCTCAGTTATATGTCGTTTTAGAACGGTTCCCTAAAAGACATACAATCAGTGCTTTACTGTATTTTATTTTTTCTATTGAACATAACCCTTGATTAACAAGGATAACATTATCAAAAGATAAATAAAATGCCTTCAGCATTAAAAATAATAAGGACAAATTAGGACTACTGTGAAATGACATATAAAAGTTGTCTAAACGAGAAACATAAATGACACTTTGTTACAGTTTTTTATGTTTTTGCATTAATTCACACCAGTCTTAAACTATTTTCACTCTAATTCAAAAACATTTTAGCATATCCGATTGATACAGTCTGACAAAATTTGTCCGATTAAGAGGCATGACTTAGAGGTCTGCACGGGCCGAAATTTCCAGGCCCGGGCCCGGCCCGACCCATACAAAAAATAATTTGGCCCGGCCCGATACAAAAATTAAAGTTCAGCCTGAGCCCGGCCCAGCCCAAACAAAAAATATATTGGCCCGGCCCAAGTGAATTTCTACAAAACTTAATTTTTACGTCGATTTGGTTAAAAAGTTGCCTCATAGGAGGAGATCTAACCAAAAATTCCTATCTTAGCCTTTTTTTTTTCATGTTTATAATCTTCATTTTTATAGAGATGCCACAAGCTGGAATATTTATTTTTTTAATAAATCTCTATTTGTTGTATGTATGTGTTTAAGTTATCATCAATATTGTTAATCCATATTCCATTTATTGAAGTGTTAAAAATCAGAAAAATGCTATACAGTAAAATCTTCTAAGATGGAATTGCATAGGGAAGAAAAAAAATGAGTTATAGACAATTTGCCGTCTTAGCAGGTGTAAATGTATTACATATTCTTTTCTTACGTATTAGTATATTCATTTTTAATGGATCAACACATTTTTCAATTTAAGACAGGATTCCATCATAAGCAGATTCTTTTTCACACGTTTTACTATATTTTAATTTAGCCTTATTTTAATAAGTGTATAAATCTACTATTCTGTAAAAAGAATAAATTTTAATGTTTAATTATAAAATAATGACGATTTAAAAATGTATGCATGTTTTGCAAAGATTTTTATGCCAGATCTTATTTTACTGACCTTCGAACGGACCAGGCACCCCGAGACAATGATTTTCATACGGGTCAAAACCAGGACTAAAAATTTTGAGACGTGAAGACTAGGAAGAATGAAACCAGTCCCGGCTCTGTACGGAAAAAATAATTTAAGGCATGGCCTTATCCTTCAGGAAAAAAGTAAGGCCCGGCCCGTAAAGAGTAATCACTAGGCCCGGCCCGGCCCTTCAGAAAAAAATAGGGCCCGGGCCCGGCCTGGCCCGAGTGCCGTGAAGAAAAATAGGGCCGGGCCGAGTACGGGCTTCGGGCCTTGCCCCGGCCTGTGCAGATCTCTAGACTAATGGGATGTAAAGGTTCAGTATGGGGACAATCCAGGAAAAAAAGAGTAGCTGATGAATGTTGTAACTGTTATACTGATGAGTGTTATCCTACAACATAATAAATTCTCTTTGTTTCTCATGTAATTTGTAAAGAATGTAGCCTCACAAATACAGTTATCAAACTTATTTTAACACAAATTGAACAAATAAAATTTCGAACACTTAACAAAGTTTGAATTTTAACCAAAAATATAATATATTGATATTTCTTATAAATAAATAATTTTTTTATTATTACTAAGGGGTTAGATAATTGATATTACTGTTTACTAGAGACTTGGCATAGTAACTGACTTTTTCTTTCATAAGTATTCTTTTGGACTATAAAAAAAATAAACAATCTAATGATTAGATTGTGTTATCTAAACCCATAAAAGAAAAGTATTTCGAAATATTGGTCATAAAATCCTCCAAATTCTTTCTTAGATTCAATATTATCTTTAATTAGTTTTTAGTCCATGACAAGAAACCATCATTTGGATACATAAATGAGGGTTATTGTAAGTAAAACTCAAATCTTAGACTGAGAAGTTCCAACTAATAATGACCACACGAAACAAGTCTTTCAGGCTGAAATTAAACTAAATATTGATCAATTCTTGGGTTTCAGCTGAAAACAAAACTCTTTCAACTACAATTTTAAGCTATTAAAATATACATACAAAAATATTATTAACAAACACATATACCAGTGTACAGAGGCACTTTTACTCATAGATATGCATGAATATGCATGTTTTTGTCTTTAATAACAGCATATATATATATATATATATATACAGTCAAAGCATCTTATAACGAAATCGAAAGTGCTCCAAAGATTTGCTCGTTATAACGTGCTTTCGTTAAAACGTTATAACGAATTATTTCGTTATATAGTAAGAACGCCAATTACCCTGACTAATATGGTCTGAGCGTAATCTTGAGTATGCAGAATTCCGTATAATGGGACAATCATATAAAAGCACGTTTTATTACATAAAGATATGTCTTTAAATAACTTTTGTTTCATAAAAATAAAAAAAACTAGGCCTAATGTATTCATATTATATTAAGCCTTCATAGTAAGGATCATTTTTACTACAAACAGAACAGTGAAGAAAGGCGTTGATTTAAAAAGGAATTTCTAGGAAATCATATTTTTGCGAATAAATGTGAACAATTCATAAAACAGAATTTTTATTTTGTGATGATAGATCTGGATGACTGAACTTCAGATCATCAGAATTTTGTTGTATTATTTTAACGGTATTATATATATATATATCTTACTCTGCTACACATAAAAAAACGGGCAAATTTAAATGTAAAAAAAAATATATATATTGATTTAATTCTCTTAAAGGGCAGTTTTACATACCTATATAGGTGTGAAGAATGAAGTTAACAAGCTCTGCTTTCTTTTCTTAATAACATTGACTAATATTGTACAGCCTATTTTGACAACATACATGTTAATTTCATTCGTTAACAAGTTTTCACTGTGCATGTAACACACAATTATCTGTAAATACTCAAGTACATCAGATGGTAAAATCTTCTCACCAGCTTCTAGAAGGATGTTTTCACTGACACTGCCAACGCACGCCTCATCTTCTGTACTTTTTTAGCTCACAGGGACAGGCTATCAAAGCCTGAGAGCTAACGTGCCCTGTATGTACGTAACACGATAACTCTTGATAGAACTAACTGTTTTGCTTTAAATTTTGTTTATAGGTTCCTTGTGATAAGGCGCTTACCTATTTAGTTTTGGGGGTTCATTAAAGGGGGGAACGAGGGGCTAACCCCCCTTAATTTAGATAAATGAGTTTTTCATGCAGAATTATCTGATTTTCTTCAAATGTTGTATATATGTTCGTTGTAATAAGGCGCTTCCCTGATTAGTTTGGTGGTTCATTAGTTAATTATAAGGGGGGAACTGGGGATTATATACCATCGTTAATATATTGTCAATTTCTTTATTTTTCGAGGTATTTTTCAAATTCTTTGAAATATAATAATGGAGTATAATATATAATTAGTGTGAATAGCCTGTGAGCTCAATGCCCTCAGTTTAACTGGGCAGTTTTCTCTTTTTTATTTATGATGTTTTCTTCATTTGCCATGTTTGAATCAACATTAACATATTGATCAAATTTAAACTCGGAAATCAGATTTAAAAGGATGAAATCAGTTCATTTGTATTTTCCAATTTAGGTAAAGAAACAGTTTCATGATTGTTTGAAGGTGATGGAAAAAATCTCGAAACTGAAAAAGCATTAACAACAAAACATCGCTCCAAGCTTTATTTATCAGATAAATTGCTTTCAGCTAGTCTATTTTTGTTTATTTCGTGTCTTCTGAATTCACGATTATTTTTTCACAAGCATCTTCCAGTATTTAGCTTTAAACGAATGAAAAATTCCTTGGTCTCATGGTTGCACTTTGGATGTAGTGTTAGGTGGTAAAAAAAGTAATTTTATAAATTAAACACGAATAGAACTCACATGCGAAGAGACCTTGAGGCAGTGTCTAAAATAAGCAGAACTTTTCTTTTGGCTTTTTGCTTCTATTCCTCAAAATCTAAAATCCATTCTTTAAACAGGCATTTCATCATTCAAGCTTTTCAATTACGCATGTACATTGCAGGCAAAGTTTTTATTACGTTTTTAGGGATACACCGTGGATTCTTTGCTTTTCCAATTACAACAGGTGACCGCCTTTCAGAGAACATAATATGCTAATGAAATTCGTTCTTAGCTCCTTTTGCCACCGTGACAAGTTTCTTTTTTTAAAGTTAAAGTTTTATCAGGCATCCATATTAAATACATCTTTTCAATCGTAATCCTAAAAAATGTTTGAGTTTTCGTTCTTCCATTCTTTAATTATTTCTTTTGAAACAGAGGCTGTTTCTCCACATATTTTTTTACACACAATTTCATATCTTTTTTTTGAATTTACCTAACCAACCATCATTTACATGAAAGTCTTTATACAAATGTTTCGGCAAACGCATATGCTTTATAATGCAAAATGCTTACACTAATATGGAAGTTTTTGGATCTTGCATCTTTAAACCATGAAAAGAATACTTTCTCCACAACTTCATATTTCGCTGTGCATATACGTTTAAATGATGAGGAAACTGCACTCTTTTTGAATATTTTAATATTTTTTTCTCAATTTTTCAATTGCTGAGAGTGCTACTTAGAATCCCAAATTTTTTCACTACATCGCTTATTTTAACATTATTTTTGACGCATTTTATAATTTCAACTTTCTCTTCTAAACTCAAACTTTATTTTTTTTTTGACAGACATAGCCAGTTTACAAAAAGTTTTAAAAATTAGCACGCGATAAATTTACACGAAAAGCAAATGTCAATGAAATCAGTCATCAAATAAAAAATAACATAATTCCAGTTCAGGTAAGCTTTCTCCCCTCTGTCTGTCTTAAAATACTGCCCCTCCCCCAAATCTCTCTTGGAAGTATTGAAAATATGTGACTGGTTCTATAGAAAAAGATTGAAGGTTACCTCATGAAAAAAAATAGCTGGTATTTAAAAAATAAAATTCTATCTCCCAGCCATTTTTTAAGTAAAAAAACGTAAAAAATTCGCTATATCGTTCTTTTTATCAATTTTCATGCTCGAATTATTTTCGTTATATCGTGCTTTTCGTTATAAATATTTCGTTATATCGTTTCGAATTCAGTATTCTTTAACATACAGACCAACTAAATGGTTATGAGCATTTTGTTATATCGTGCTTTTCGTTATATCGTAGTTCGTTATAAAGTGCTTCAACTGTATATATAGTATATATTTTTTTTTAAAGTTTTATAACAAAAAATCAAAGGTATTTATTCAATTTTACTTTTATAATTAATCATGCAGCAAAGAGGTTCCAGAGTTTCCAAATGTTTAACTTGATTGAAAAGAAAAAAAAATGCTGTATTAAGAGAGTAATAGTACATCCATTCTTAGAAAGGAGAAATTTTATTTTAGCTATTTTCGGTTTTTCAATTATTATTACTTCAGTAGAAATTTAAAAAGTATATGTATAGGTTTTTACATTGTAAATTATTGTTATTGATGTTTCGGTTAATTTTAATACAGCAACCGTTCACTTATGCATGATTGTCATGACATTTAACACATTGTTGACCGATCATGAGTATACGCTTGTTTGCATAGTTGCCAACTTTTATGCTTTTTCATTACCACTAATTTTGAATAATAATCTTTGCCTTATTTAACCTTCTGAGCATGTGAGAACATTCCTGCATTTACATAAAAATGCTCATAAAACTAATGTTAACTTAAATTTTCTTTCATGGTTGTTTCTAAAATACACTTCATATTTCTTTATCTAACATATATCTTAAAATACAATTCTGTTAAAAATATTTTTGTCTACAGTCGATTTAAGTTGTCTTTGGGAAACAAAAAAAATAAGGGCCAACTGCTTAGAGAGTTAATTGCAGAAATCTATGATTATATAAAGCAAAGATTAATATTCAAATATAGTGTTAACAAAAAAACAATTACAAAGTGATTTCATATGAAATTGCCGGTCAACAAAGTGTTAAAACAAGGCCGGTGCATAATTATGAGCAATGCATAAAGTGGAGACTTTAGTGGCTTATTTTTTTTTAAATGTATAAATTACATAAAAGACAGAAGTGAAGTGTTTTAGAGCATAAAATAATGTGTAATAAATCTTTTTAGTGCTAAAACTGTTGTCTCTTTACAAAAATTAACATTTAGCTGTTTAACTTATTTCAATTGTTTATACTCAAAAATCCAATATATATATTATGTTCTTTACAATGAAAAAAAATTATTTGACTGACTTAAATAAGAGTAAGCCCTTTAAACTTTTAGAAAAGAGCTGTTAATATTAATTTGCTTACCGTAACACATCACAAGTCAACAAAGTGTTTGTAAGCAAATTAATATTAACAGCTCTTTTCTAAAAGTTTAAGGGGCTTACTCTTATTTAAGTCAGTCAAATAGAGTGTACTCATCACTAATTTAGCACATCTTTTTATTAAAAAGTATCATATATTATTGACAAGGATACTCGTTGCTAATTTAGGGCATTTTTTTTATTAAAAATATCTACCAAAATTTTTCAACAGTAATCTTTGCTTTATTTAATGAAGGAATGTCTGTCATTAAATAAAGTGAAAATTACTTTTGGAAAATTCTAGTTGATATTTTGAATAAAAAAATATGCTAAATTGGTAAACTATTGAAAGTAATTATGACTTTATGTCAGTAAGCATATGATTGTGCCTTATCTCATATGAAAGCTCTCAATATGAATAACTTGGGTTGTCTTAGCTTAAGTGGTCCAAAACTGAGGTTGTCATCTGTCGAATTCTTTTTGATGTTGAAAGAGAGTTGAATATGATTACGACTTTATGTCATTGAGCACATAATTGTACCATAGTTCATATGACAGCTCACAATATTAGATTGCCTTCACTCAAGTGGTCGAAAACTAAGGTTGCTGTCAATCAAAATGCTTCCCTATTGAGAAACTGAATAATAATTGTAGCTTGTGATTTTAATAAAAGAAGTCATCCACAGTGGACTATGTATGTACTACAGTTGAACCTCGTTAACACAAAACTGAAGGGACTGCGAATTTTTTTCATGTTATCCGGGATTTCGTGTTAACCGTCCATCTAGTGATGCCATCTATGTTAGATATAAAAACTAAATAAATAAACTTAAAAATATATCTCTGCTAAAATCATCATAAATTAATAAGAAATAGAAAATTTAATTAAGAAATAAAACAAATTGGTCATAATTTTAGGCAATAATAAATTTATTTACCTGCTAATCATTTTTTGAAAAAGTCCGTTATTGTCTTTTGTTTCAATTTTTGTTGACTACTTCTTTCTAGGAACATATGGACCTCATCTAATTTGTCCAAAGCTCGGGAAGCATTCTCTTGTTCTATAAGGAAACGTTGTACAGTTTTCAATGCAGCACTAGCTTCATTTAAGGATACTGAACTTTTCGGTTCTGTGTCGATTTCTTCATCTTCGTCTGACACGTCAGGGTTGTCATCTCTTTTCTCAGTTAATGCAGCAATTATTTCTTCGTCTGTCGTCACTTCTGAAGTCAGCACATCTTCATCTATGCAAATATACTCGGCAAACAATGTCTGCGAAATAATTCCCTGTTTTTCAGCTTCTTCTATTAAATCAGTCGTCATTTCAGACTCCGTTTCATCATTTATTTCATGCGTAAATCCCGCGTGTCGGAAACAATTTTTCACAGTTCCAGTAGTGATACTTTTCCAGGCACTTCTTATGTAAGTTACTGCTTCTAGTAAATTCACAGAAAATACCATTTTATTATCGAAGCATTAAATCATTTTTTGAACAATTCTTTTTCTGTACTGCACTTTTAAGCATTGAATAATTCCTTGGTCACAAGGCTGAAGTTTTGCTGTAGTGTTCGGAGGAAGAAAGACACATTCAATTGCTTTTAATACTGGAACATCTTTATGAGCACTGCAATTGTCGAGCAATAAACAATTTTTTCCTTTTTCTCGGTAGAATTTTAAGTCCAGATCAAGTAACTATTTTGTAAAAATAACATTGTTCATCCATGCATTCTTGCTGGAAGCGTAGCAAACTGGTAAAGTTTTAACATTTTTGAAACAACGTGGTTTGGCTGACTTACCGATCACGAGCAATGGTAATTTTTCACTTCCGTTCATGTTACAGCCGACCATAATCGTAATTCTTTCTTTGCTGAATTTTCCTCCAGTACATTTTTCTCCTTTTAAGGTAAGTGTTTGCGAGGGTTGTGCTTTGAAAAACAGTCCGGTTTCATCGGCATTAAAAATATCACAAGGAGCAAAATTTTTTTTAACATCTAACCACTTTCCTAAGAAAAAAGGCTGTATAGAATTCTCATCTACGGTAGATTCTTCTCCACATATCTTTTTGCAGACAATTCTGTTACGCTCTTTAAATCTGGTCAGCCATCCGTTAGAACATGTGAAATCGCTGTCGCCGAGAGCATCAGCAAAAGCTTTTGCTTTCTCTTGCAAAACTGCACCAGTTAAAACTATGTTCTGGCTTCTTGCTTCTTTTATCCACCGCAAGAGAGCAATTTCAATTTCTTCATTTTTTTCCTTTTTCTAGCTGGTTTGAATAGACTGACAGCATAAGCCGTTTCAATTTTTTCATGGTTTTTTAAAATTGTAGAGTGTGTGCTATTGGGTATTCCATACTTTGCCGCAATTTCTGATTTTTTCAGCACTTTATCGCTGACTTCATTTAAAATCTTTTGCTTTGTTTCTAAAGATACAGCTTGCTGTTTTCGACTCATCTTTCACAGAATTCCACAGAGCAACTGCGAGCAGAGTTTCAGTAGTCAGGTAGTGAAATAAGGATTGTCACTTCTTTCACTGGAAAATAGGGGATTTCGGAAACAAGGTTTATGGTTTATGCCACTGTGAATACAGTCCAACAATTATTGGAAGAAACACTTTAAAAAAAGAAACTCCTTCACCCAAACATTCATTGTTTCTCTGCTCATATGGTCAGTGAGTGAAAATTTCCACATAAAGGACCAAACTGATAACTAACAGATAGGATTTCTAAAGGTCAGATGTCAAGGGCGGGAGCTGCTGCCTATTCGGACACCACCCCTTTCTTTTGTTAACCTCCACTTTTCTCTCCTGTGTTTTGTCGATGACCACAAAATGTAATTCCAAAAGAATGGAAACACATATGATTGATTCCCATCTCTGGTAGACTTGCTCAGTGTTGAAGAGAAATATGCATGGCTCAGTTATAATATTTATTTAAGATTTTTATCCTTTAATTTCCCTTCTAATTGCTGCCCATTCCAACATAACCCTTTTGCTGGGACAAGTTGATCAAAATTAAAGCTTAGAATTAAATACATAAAGGTTTCTCTGGGGTTGGCTAATAGAATAAATTAATTTATTCAGAAAATAATAATAAAAGGAATCCATAGAGATTAAATTTTGGATATGTTCCCCCCATTGCATTGTGTAATTTCGAAGTAGCCCATTACCCTTTTTGAGAATGATCATTCTTGCCCTTAGCTGACTTTTAAAATGGAAATCTAAATAAACAAACACATACTAGATAATTTAAATGAGAAGACTCCAAATAATTAACACTATTATTTATTTACAATATTTACAGTTATTTCAAGAAAAAAAAAAAAGATTTATCAGAACACATCTGATTTAATTTCCTAACAAAATTTCTCCTATAATATTGGCATTAACACTTTGATCCTTGCAAAGGATACTTATATTTGTTTGTATTTATATTTAAATTGATCTTTGACAACATTATTTGTTTACAATTAAAATACTGACTTCCATTTGTGACTAAGGTCACACTACCAGCTTCTCTTATAATATTTTGATAAAATCAAATAAACTGGGGAATTACTTAGGTCAGAGTCATATTTACCTCTACACATTGATTGAAGAAGGTTTCTCTTTGTATCAGAGCACTGTTTCCGCTAACTAAATAGCACTGCACTTATTGAAAATGTTCATTTCACAAAACTTAGCTTAACTTCCCCACTCTCCATATATGTTGTTCAGGTTCGTTGCTTTCTTACCATCAGAATTGCCACTCACTCTATTTTCCTCTTTCGGACCGCACAAAATTCATCGCGTCATTTTATTTCACCTCTTCCTTTCGCTTCTGAGATCGATGTGTGTTCTGTTTTCATTCTTTTTTACAACTCCTTTTTCATCACCACGGTGGGCCGTACTTCGTTCTGCCCAAAATTTGCATGACAGTGCTTTAAGCCCATCCTTCTTTTTTTTCATTGGGTAGTTGATCTCCCGTTTTAACTGAAATTTGCATAACAGAGGGTCAGTTTCACCTCCTCTTTACCAACCCCAACCAATGGCTATGCATCAGTTGTTTCTGTAGCGTGTTGTTTTCTTTCTCGGAACTACGTGTGTGTTCTTTGATATTATCTCCCAGACCAACTTAAATCAAAGTTCTTCTTATTTGACTTTTATGGCTTAAAATTGTCGCCAGCGAGTCTCTGGTCATAAATTTGCCATCCTAAATCTTTCAACTGAGGCGACTTATGGGAAAGTCCCGATAATGTACTTTCCTTACATTATCTTTCCCCCCGTACTAAAAGAAAGAAAACGTCCAGTTTTCTTTAGCATTGCATTTCCAAGACGTCCATCACCCTTGTAGATAATCTATAGATCACATAGATGATATCAGTCCACGTTCATCTATACAGAATCATATTGTAGACTAAAGTTCATGCAGAGGAAAATGTTCATTTGTAAATTACTTGTGTGACTTTAATAAAGAACAGTTCATATATGTACACATTTCCTAAGTATTCCCAAACAATTTAGAGATAAAATATTATCATTAGTACAAAAATTTTAAATTTTGTGGTTAAATATAACCGGTGTGTCTAAGATAGAGCACTCACCAAATCCAAAATATCTAAATAGCCAAACAGACCATACAAAACAAAAAGATATAATACACTGTGATATGTAAGGATCAGTATTCAACTTTACAATGATTCTTGATAATTATTTTTAACACAATACATGCATCATACAATATATAAAACCCAATTCAGGCAAAATCTTACAATTACACATACATAACTGAATATGTAAGATACCTGAGAGAAAAATTATGATAATGAGTATACATTCAAAATATGTATATATATATACATATTTATATAGAGCAATAAAAGTTTTTGTCTAGCTCTACCTCTCTATACTTTGGTGAGAAAAAAAAAAAAATCCTATAGATACACGTGATTTGGATAAAATAGACATATGAGTATATCAACAATATACCAATAGAGCAAAGAGTTTAATCCAATATAAAACTGTACATCCACATTCTCAGATTTTCTTTTTTTTTTTCAAATTATTTAATTATATCTAGTGCTACTAAAATTGAAACCAAAATTAGGCCAAAACAAACCAAAAGGAACAAATGTATATCTATACATACATAT